>CP139509.1:204526502-204871297 GCA_021014915.2 Artemisia tridentata subsp. tridentata | reverse complement strand
TGTTATACGTGTGTGTGTGTTCAAGTTAAATAGGACCTACAAACCGTCTATGTCTTAACATGGAGGTTGAGGAAACTATATTAGGGGACCTTGGAGAGCCTGCTAATTATAGAGCTGCCATGAATGATCCTGAAAAGGATAAATGGCAAATTGCTATGAATGGGGAAATGCAATCCATGAGGGACAATCAAGTCTGGATTGAAGTAGACCTTCCTCACAATGCCAAGGTAGTTGGGAGTAAGTGGCTCTTCAAGAAGAAGACTGACATGGATGGCAATGTACACACCCATAAGGCCCGTTTGGTAGCTAAAGGCTTTACCCAAACTTATGGCGTTGACTACGAGGAGACCTTTTCTCCTGTAGCTGACATTGGGGCTATTAGGATTCTCATAGCCATAACTGCATACTATGACTATGAGATTTGGCAAATGAATGTCAAAACCGCCTTCTTGAATGGTCGTCTAGATGAAGACATCTATATGGCGCAGCCTGAGGGGTTTGTGAATCCAAAGTTTCCAAACCGTGTATGTAAACTTCAAAGATCCATTTATGGATTGAAGCAAGCATCACGTCAATGGAATAAAAGATTTGACGAGGAGATCAAAAGGTTTGGATTTACTCAGAATCATGATGAGCCATGTGTATATCACAAAGCTAGTGGGAGTGGTGCTATTTTCCTAGTTCTATATGTCGATGACATATTGATCATGGGTAAAGACATTCCAAGTTTGAATAAGGTGAAAGCCTATCTTGGGAAATGTTTTTCCATGAAAGATCTGGGAGAAGCAGCATACATTATTGGAATCAAGATCTATAGAGATAGATCAAGGCGATTAATTGGTTTAAGTCAAAGTGCTTACATTGACAAGATACTGAAAAGATTCAGTATGCAAAATTCCAAGAAGGGATTTTTGCCAATGCAAGTAGAACATGGCTTGAGTAGCAAAGCTTGTGCTTCAACACCTGAAGAGGTGGCACGCATGAAGAGAGTCCTGTATGCTTCGGCTGTGGGATCTATTATGTATGCGGTGCGATGTACAAGGCCCGATGTGGCGTTTGCTCAGGACATTACCAGTCGATATCAGCAGAATCCAGGTGAACTCCACTGGATAGCTGTGAAACGTATTCTCAAGTATTTGAGAGCTACGAAGGATATGTTTTTAGTGTATGGGGGAAATCCAGAAGCAGAGCTCTGTGTTACAGGTTACTGTGATGCATCCTGGAAGTGTGATAAAGATGATACGAAGTCTCAGAAGGGTTACATCTTTGTCATCAATGGAGGAGCTGTGGATTGGAAGAGCAAGAAGGAGAGCACTATTGCGATGTCTCCTACAGAAAGCGAGTATATTGCAGCCTCAGAAGCTGCAATGGAAGCAGTCTGGATTAGGAAGTTCGTTTCAGGGCTTGGAGTTATGCCCTCAATCGAATGACCTATAAAAATGTATTGTAACAACTCAGCCGCAATTACATTTGCCAATGAACCTGGAATCATGAAGGGCACCGGACATTTCCCGATTCGATATCACTATGTTAGGGAACAAGTGAATATTGGGGAGATCGAATTACTCAAAGTTCACACAGATAACAACTTAGCAGATCCATTAACGAAGGCTCTACCTGGAGGAAAGCTTAAAGAACTTTCTGAAGGCATAGGACTTCGTTTAGCTGATAGTTTCATGCATATCTGTGATTAGTGTTTGGATAAGGGATGTTGTAAAACAGTTATTAATTTTAAATGGAATAAAAATAATGGTTATGTTTGTTCATCATTTTCTTAATAATATATCCTATATTTGCATGTTTATATCCTTGAATATATTTATATATTCTAAACTGTCCGTTGCCGGTTAATGATATGAGAATATTATTAAATTAAGGTAAATCTGAGTATTGGTATAATATACTTGAAAGTATATTGATGCGTTGTCATACCGATTTCACATGATATTCAAATTGTTTGAATATAGGACTAAATCCCGCCACATGAGTTTACTTTATGGATCTTGTCATTAAGTAAATCATGAGTATATAGTTATCCTCAGACTTGAGATGCCAGATAACTGTCATGCATGTAGTGCATTTCTTTGATTCAATTTAACGCTATACGTAATAGGTAGCTATACGGATTGTTTTGGGAAGCGTTGCTAAGTGCATGTGTTATGCTCGTAGTCAAGATAGAATTTGTTCCTTCAAATTGTTTGGAGTTTAATACTGCTGGGCTCCTCGTAGGATTGGTAAGATGTATGTGTGGCCACACCCAAGATCTCCCCTGAATAGTTCAGAAGATTTGGTAATCTTATTTAATCATAAACAACGAGAAACATAATTATTAATAAAGAATGACTTAGATCCATATCTTTATTAATGTGGTATTAGAAACAAAAGGATGCCTATGATGATTTATCATCGAATGGTTTTTTCCAGGAGAACCACCACCCGAGTTGTTCTGGGGGCATTGGCGTGTTGCTAGACGCTAACCAATGTCATTACACTTTTAATAGATTTCCAAGTGGGAGCTGTTAGAGTTTTAATGGAAAAATATTATCGTGTATGACTAGATTCGAACTCGGGAGCGAAGGATTGCACACTTTACGTATGAATGACTAACGTAAATAATTAATATATATAATAGTTATGTATTTTAATTATTTGGACATGAAATGATAACTAACGGACGTTAAGTAATTAACGGAATTGACTAAACGACTGTTAGGAAATAAAGGAGGGACCGTTAGTGAAATTAGAGAATTGGAAGGATCTAGAAACCCATTCATGTGGGCTTGGCCTATCGGCCTAAAGGGTTTCATAACCCAAATCGACTAGCTTCTTTTCCAAGATACTATTTCACTATAAATATAAGGATTTTTTGTGCAATTCACGTTACCAAAAAGTCACCAAAAGTTGTTGTCCTTTGCTTTTGTATAACAGTTAACAAAAGTGGTTGTCCTTTGCTACAGTCGATTGACTTTCAAACCAATCAATCACTGTTTTTCTATTATTAAACAAAAGATAGTTTTGGTTTAATTTGTGTTCAATCACTAGCATCATTCGTTAGTCGAGTAATAGTACGTGTGTTCGAGAACTCGCTAATATCTTACTTTAGATATTAATCTTGGATTGTGGAACAAAAAAGGTAAGGGGTTCCACGTTAATCCTATTAGTTGTTCAAGTGAAGAGAAGTTCAAGTTTGATCTTTGTTTAGCTAAGATCACAATGGTACATTTCCTTTATGTTTCGGTATTACTTTATACATGTTAATATGATCCTTGCTTCCGCTATTACGTGTGTTAATACAAATATCGTCCTAAAAATGTTATTTATATTTTATGATCTTTACTTAGTTTTGTTAATGACAATTACAAAGTATATCTTTTAGAAAATTATAAATACTAGCTAAAGTCTCTTTAAAACACATTTTACATTTCACAAGTTTACTTAGAATTACATTTTACACATCTACTAGTTTATTTCGTTAAAAGGAAACTTTATTTTTTAAATGATACAATGACATCATGGCATGCATCATACATAGATTATGTAATATCTTGGCTAGATCTTCAAGCAAGATAGTTGACTTTGGAAGATTTTGATGTGACATAACAAAGATGTGGAGGATACAGCTGGATTTGGAAAGATATCCATAAACTCTTAGCTGTCATGTTTGGCGGAACCAAACGTCATCAAAGACGGATCCCTTTTATGGGATCCGCCAGATCCGCCGGCTGTTCACCAGCTTGCCTATAAATAGCAAGCTGATCATTTGGACACACCATCACTCATATAGCCTAACATTCATACTCATTCATTTACATATCATCTAACATTTATCATTCATTCATTTCATTGATCTTTCCTTTTGTAGCAAAGGAGATTAAGCATCAAGGTTCAACACAGACGTGTAAAACCTTTAGCATAAGTTACTGTGTGATATAATTGTAGTTCACACATCATTATTTGTATCATTTATCTTAGTGAGTGTGGTTAGTGTTTTAGTCCTCAAAACACAAAGAGTGTAGGGAGTGGTTGTACCCTTGTGAAAGAACCAAACGGGAGTGGTTGTACCCTTGTAAAGAACTCGACATCTAGCTTAGTGTCGGTAATCGTATAGGCGACGTTAGGTTGGTTCTACCTTGAAATAGAACCCGGTGTTTAGCTTAGTACCGGAAAAGGAAGTAAGCGACGTGTAAAGGTTTTCTCCACCTAGAAGAGAGTTTGTTTCTTAGTGAAGGATAACTCTCGAGTTAGAGGCTCGAGGAGTGGAGTAGGGCAAGGAAGAGAGTCCTTGTAGCCGAACCACTATAAACATCCGTGTTGTGTGGTTTGATCTTTCCTCTCTTTACTTTTCATATATATATTGTGTGAATATTTGTTTGTGCTTGTTTCCTTTGAAATAACATAGAGTAACAAAGCGAATTAATTTTAAAACGGTAAAACTATTCAACCCCCTTCTAGTTTTCCACAATTGGCATCAAGAGCTACGTTACTTAAGATTTTTAAAATATATTGTATTTTAAAACTTAAAACGATCCATGGATTTTGAAAACTTTAAAGAAGGGCAATCTATGCAAAGACCACCTCTATTCGAACCTAATTGTTTTATTTATTGGAAAAATCGCTTTGAGACTTATGTGAAGTCAAAGGATATAGATCTATGGTTTATAATTGTTGAGGGTGATTACAAGGCCATAAGTAATGATATTTCGGGTGGTCGGGATGTAGAAACTTCTCTTACTCGTTGATGAACTCAAATAAGTACATTTTATTACCATCATTTATCCTATTAATTTGACTTGTTTTATTATGCTATGCATGAGAATTGATACTTAATCGTTTACTTTTGTAATTATCAGGTAAAAACAAGCAATTGGTGAAACTTGGCGATTTTGGACTAATTATGGAGCAAAACAAGCAAGAAGTTAAGAGTCTACCGAAATGTACAAGATCAAGACATTCTGCTCCAGATGCGCCGCATCTTGCTTATTACATACGGCGCATCACTATCAAGATTTCACCAGATACGATCCAAGATACAAGAGGACATGCGCCGCATCTATTTATGAACATACGCCGCATCTTCTGGCGGTGTACGAATATTCCTGAATATATTAATCTTGGACCCCACGCGAAGTTAAGTCAATGCGCTGCGTCTACTTACTAGATGCGCCGCATCTTACCCTCAGACAGAAACTATAAATACCCCAAAGACCAGACGAATTAAGAGTTCCTGAGTTCCGAAGTTCGACAGAAGACCGAAGTACAGAAACCCTAGGACGAATTCAGTCAAGGTAGCAGCACAAGACACACCTTGAACGAAGATACAAGAGCTATAAGAAGGTCCTGCATGTATTTAATTCATTAAGTAGTTTTGTTTTATTGTGTTTGTAAACTTTAATTCATCAGGATTGGTGGCTTGTGTAATGTGACAACGGAAAGATTGCACTCCCTTAAAACTGCTTTCCTATTAATTAAAGTTTATATGTTGATGTCTTTGGTGACTTTTATTAGTGCATTGATAACCTCTGTGTCTAGCTGAGCGTTGATCGGGCGCCATGCCTCTGCCCTCGCCTATTTATTAGATCGCCTATGCATTCTATCGTCTCTAGAAAAGTAGGAAGAAAGATAAATAGGATAGTCATAAGTAATCATTAAGGGTTTACTCGCCGATAAGATTAGAACCAACGAGAAAGGACTTAATCTCGGTGCGTTGCATCGAACTATACACTTCATATAAAACTAGCAATAAAACAAGTGACAAACTACTTATCTATCAGGACAGGTCTTCTTATTGTCTCGAGTATTTATCTGTGTACGTGTGTGCTACTTGCTGATTCGTGCCTATTAGTTTAGTTCATTATTTAATTGCAACCAATCGTGCCAGTCTCTCAGGCTGAAACCCCCTTGCGTTAGATTAGGTTGTATAGCTAACTTAATATATTAAAATACTGATTAGAATAATGAGATAATACGTTCCACTCTTAGTGATCGACACTCTACTTACCATTATATTCATACTGACCGGGTACACTGCTCGTTAAGTGTGTGTGTTATTGATAAGTCGGCTAAATATAAATTTAAAACTTGAGTAGGCATTAATACTGCTAAACCGCAACGACACATCGCACGCATCACTCGTCACAATGATGAGCAAAAGAAGTTGATTGCCAAAAATAATGAAGCCAAAATGATGCTTTACAATGCTTTACCTAAGAAAGAATATGAAAGAGGTTTTATGTGTAAAACGGCTAAAGATATTTGGCAATCTCTAATTGTCACTCATCAAGGTAACTCACAAGTCAAAGATAACAAAATTGATCTTCTTGTTCAACAATATGAACAATCTGTTATCTCTGAAGATGAGACTATTGATAGTGCGTTTGCTAGGTTTAATACTATTATTACATCACTTAAAGCACTTAACGAATCTTTTTCTAGTAAGAATTTTGTCAGGAAATTTCTAAGAGCACTCCACCCAAAGTGGAGAGCAAAAGTGACAGCTATTGAAGAATCCAAGGATCTTTCAAGCATGACACTAGATGAGCTCATAGGAAATCTCAAAGTGCACGAAATGGTGATGGAAAAAGATTCAGAAATAGTTAAAGGCAAGTAGGAGAAAATGAAGTCCATTGCTTTGAAAGCTAGAGCTGAGTCAAGTGATGATGAAGAGTCTTGTTCTAGTAGCGAAGACGAAGAATATGCCATGGCCGTAAGAGATTTCAAGAAATTCTTCAGGAGACAAGGAAAGTTCATGAGACCACCTCGTAAAGAAAAGAAATCCCTCCGTAAAGACCGCGATGATAGAAAAGGCAAGTTAGATAGGAAGTGCTGTAGGTGTGGAGATTATGGTCACTTTATAGGTGATTATCCAAAGCCTCCAAAGATCAAGTCTCAAAAAGCATTTGTTAGTGGAGCTTGGAGTGATAGCGAAGGAGATGATGATGAGCATAAGAACAACGAAGTTGCCCTTATGGCTCATGACACAGAAGAGGTACATTCTGACTCATACTCCTCTATAGATGATGAAACCTTAGAAGTAGAATATAACAAACTATGTGATATAACATTAAAAATCATCAACAAAAACAAATTCTTGAAAACTAAAACAACACTTTTAGAAAATGAAGTGTATTGGCTTAAAGAAAAAGAGATACGAATGGAAAAAGGCAAAAATAGTAAAGATACATGTGTCTCTTGTCAAGAACTAAAATTAGAATTAGATGCACTAAAAACCACACAGGAAGATCTCATTATGCAAAACTCTAAGTTTAAAAAGTTTGATAAAAACATAAGTTGTGCAGATGAGATAATGAAGATGCAAAAACTTCCTCATGATAAAACCGGACTTGGTTTTATGAAACTAGGAACCTCAGGTGACTTTAAGAAACAAACTGTGAATGAAAAAGAAATTGTTTCAACCAAGTCAGAAGCCCACGGATCTGACGGATCCAAAGTTTTGGATCCGCCAGTTGTACCCAAGGGATCCGCGGGTACAGAAGTTGAACAGAAGGATCTTAAAATGAACCGTACTGAATTCGTTAAGGTCACTAGAAAACCTAGTACTAGTATAACTAACAACAAGCTAAAACCAGCTGTTTCTGTAGGAAGAGGTCAAGCTAGGAATGAGTATAGAGTTAAAACAACTCAACAGAGACCTCAAACTAGGTTTCCCAAACACCCCTTTCCTAAGAGTAATGTTAACTCACAACATCATTATCAAAATAATTGGATCCAAAATATGCCTAGAAACTTCCAAGGTCCCAATTACATGCCATGGAACAACTATCCTCCATTTGCTTACATAAACCATGATAATGTTATGTTTAACCCAAACGGACCCATGAGATATTGGGGACCAAACGCTTGAGTCTTTCTTGAACTTAGGTATGCTTAAAAGTTGAACTAGAACCTGATGAGTGGATCAAAGATAGTGGGTGTTCAAGACATATGACGGGAAACAAAAGCCTTTTCTCAACTTACCAAGTGTACGACGGAGGTAATGTCACATTCGGTAGCAAACTTAAAAGTAAAATCATTGGAAAAAGTATGATCTCACATGATTCTCTCTCTATTGATGATGTTGCTCATGTAGATAATTTAGGATTTAACTTGCTTAGTATAAGTCAATTATGTCACAAAGAGTATAACGTCCTTTTCAGTGAAAATGGAAGTAAAATACTTAAAGATGGCATAACTGTAGGAAAAGGTGTTTTAAAGAATAACGTATATGTTATGAAATTAGATAAAACACCTAAAGACAAGCTTTGTCTTACCTCTTTGGACAAAAACTCAACTCTATGGCATCGACGTTTAGGTCATGCCAATATGAGGCTAATTCAATCCTTATCATCTAAGGAACTCGTTAGGAACCTACCCAAGTTGAAATATGACCAACACTTTTGTGATGCTTGCAAAATTGGGAAACAAGTGCATAATAGCCATAAGGCTAAAAACATGGTATCTACATCTAGGTGTCTAGAATTATTGCATATGAATTTGTTTGGCCCGTCGGCTATACAAAGTTATGGAGGAAATTTTTACACATTAGTTATAGTAGATGATTACTCTAGATATACGTGGACTAAATTTTTGAAAACCAAAAATGAGGCCTTTGATAAATTTGAAATTATAAGTAAGAAAATTCAAAATCAAATAGGAAGTAACATAGTGTCTATTAGAACCGACCATGGTCGAGAATTTGACAACGAAAATCAATTCGGAACTTTTTGTGATAATAATGGAATAACACATAATTTCTCGGCTCCTCGAACTCCACAATCTAATGGTGTAGTAGAACGGAAAAATAGGACAATTCAAGAAATGAGTAGAACTATGTTAAATGAACAAAACTTACCTCAAAAGTTTTGGTGTCACGCCGTAGATACATCTACATATATTCTAAATCGAGTTCTAATTAGACCATTCTTGGGAAAAACTCCATATGAGTTATATAGAGGCAAAAAGCCTACTTTAGGGTATTTTAGAGTGTTTGGAAGCAAGTGCTTCATTTTAAACACAAAGGACTATCTCACCAAATTCGACCCAAAGTCGTATGAAGGTGTATTTCTAGGATATTCACAAACTAGTAAAGCATACATAGTTTTGAACAAGAAAACCTCAATAGTCGAGGAATCATTGAATGTAACATTCGATGAAAGTCCACCTCCCTCTAAGACATCACCTTTGGTAGATGATGACTTAGTTGAAAACCAAATGGTTGATAATCAGGAAAATGTTGAAAATAATAAAGAAGATGAACCAGTAAAAAGAGATTTAGTCAACATCAAAGAAGCTAAAAGTCATCCATTAGAAAACGTCATAGGAAAACTCAACGAAAGAACATTAAGGTCTAAAGCTCAAAATGAAAGTAATTTCTTTTGTTTTGTTTCAACCATAGAACCTAAAAATGTTAATGAAGCAATAAAAGATGAATCTTGGGTCATTGCGATGCAAGAAGAATAAAATCAATTTGTTAGAAATGACGTATGGACATTAGTTCCACAACCTAAAAATCAAACCATAATAGGTACAAAATGGGTTTTTAGAAATAAAATGGATGAAAATGGCATTGTGTCTAGAAACAAAGCTAGGTTAGTAGCCCAAGGCTATAATCAACAAGAGGATATAGATTATGATGAGACTTTTGCACCCGTAGCTAGACTTGAGTCTATTAGAATACTACTTGCATATGCATGTGCACATGATTTTAAATTATTTCAAATGGATGTCAAAAGTGCATTCTTAAACGGATTTATAACTAAAGAAGTATATGTTGCACAACCTCCCGGCTTTGCTGATTTTGAAAAACCAAATCATGTTTACAAACTAAAGAATGCTTTATACGGACTTAAGCAAGCACCAAAAGCTTGGTATGATCGACTTAAGACCTTCTTAGTTGACCATGAGTACACCATGGGCCTAGTAGACAACACTCTCTTTACCAAGAAAAAGGGATCACATATCATCATCGTCCAGATATATGTGGATGACATTATATTCGGCTCAACTTGTCAAGAGTTATGCGACGATTTCTCAAAAATCATGCATGACGAGTTTGAAATGAGTATGATGGGGGAACTAAACTTTTTCTTAGGTCTCCAAATAAAACAATTAGAAGATGAGATATTCTTCAACCAATCAAAGTATATCAAAGATATGCTTAAGAAGTTTGGTCTTGAAGACTCAAAACCAATGAAAACACCCATGTCCTCCGAAACCAAACTCACAAAGGATGAAGAAAATGAATCCGTAGATAGCACTAAATATAGGGGAATGATTGGTAGTTTACTCTATCTTACGGCTAGTAGGCCTGACATTATGTTTAGTGTTTGTCTATGTGTACGTTTTCAAGAAGATCCCAAAATATCCCATCTTGAAGCCGTTAAACGTATATTTAGATACATTAAAGGTACTACACATTTAGGATTATGGTATCCCAAAGGATCGGGTATAGAAACCATATTGTATGCCGATTCAGATCATGCTGGTGACTATGTTGATAGGAAAAGTACTAGCGGTATTTGTACTTTTGTAGGACATTGTCTCACCTCATGGTTCGCTAAGAAACAAATGGCCCTTGCAATTTCAACAGCCGAAGCAGAGTATGTGTCTGCAGGAAAGGCGTGTCAACAAGCACTGTGGATGAAACAAGCTCTCGTAGACTATGGAATTAAACTCAACGACATCCCCATTCTTTGTGACAACAAAGGAGCAATCGACCTCAGCAAAAATACGGTCCAACACGCTAGAACCAAACACATTGAAATACGTCATCATTTCCTACGCGACAATGTTCAGAAGGGAAACATCTCAATTGAGAAAGTTTCCTCAGAGGATAACATTGCCGACATCCTCACAAAACCTCTAAAAAGAGAACCCTTCAACTACCTTAGACTTGGATTAGGATTAATGGAACATAGTGATTAGATAAAACAGTAGCGTAAACCTTAGTTTAACCAAACTCAACACTAAACCAAAAATTGTGTTCTGATCCCGCGGATCCAAACGATAACAAAGGCGGAACCTTTGTTTTGGATCCGCCGGATCCGTCACAAGCACAGGCTGTTTTATTATATAATAAACAACACCAAGTACTATTCATCACTCTCCTAAAAACTTATCACCTACAGAATTCGTTTCATACTTCACCACAATAATAATTTAGGCTATTTTCTTCCACAAATTTGTGCTCCAAACATCACTGTAAGTATCCTTATCATGTTTATACTCCTTATCTGCGTCTAGGATTTCTATTTCATGCACAAAATCAAAACTTGGGGAATATGCATAATACTTGAAAAATCATGAAACATAGTTACTGAATTGCACTTCAAATCATGTTTTTCTTAGTTAGGAATTGCATCTTGTAGTACATTATCATTATTCATCAAAAACCCCATGAGAAATTTTTGCTAAAATCTTCTCACGACTAGGAAAAATTGTTTTTGAACATTGTTCATACAATTATAAAAACGTTAGTTTTCTTTTTTAACATCACTTGCATAATGTCTCTTGAATGCTAAAGGGAATACATAACAAATATGTATTTTCGGGTACATTCAAATGTAGCTACATTGAAGTAGGAGCGTTTGGGTTATCTCTCATTTTATCATAAAACTTGCATAAACAAAATTTTCATGCATCTAAATGAGTCGAGATAACCGTACATCCACATAGTCCCCATGTAGGCACACACTAGACCTATACACGTATTTTTGATAATTTCAACTAAAACTATATAATTTTTTTGTGTTTAGGAAAATCATGCCTCCCACGACCAACTATGATCACAAACACACCGTAAATTACCTACCTAAACACCATAAAACCAAAGGACTCACTGATCAACAAGTTGAAATTTTCAAAGCGCTAGAAAAACACTACGTACATGAGGGTAGGTTTGTAGACCCCTCATTCTATGAAGGAACCAATCTTAGGGAACAACTAGCGGCTATTCACTTTGATTCCCTCCTAGATATCGATGAACCATTAATTCCTCGATTCATTTTTGAATTCTATGCTAGTGTCAAACTAGAGTCAAACGATCAAGGTTACATGAACATTCGCTTTAGCGTCAATGGACATCAATTCAATATCCCATTAAATCAATTTGGAGAAGTCATAGGAGTTCCAAGTCATGGAACGAGTGTCTATTCTGATAAATGGTCATTGACCATTCTTGAGTCAAATCTTGAACGAACGGCACCATATGCCACTCCCTTAACTTCAAAAGAAATCATTCGTCGGCATCTCTTCATACCTAGGAACAACCCAACAAGGTTGTATCGAGGGAAATATGTTGCTAGAGATCCATTTGCTATGGAGCTCAATGAACTAAAGCCCGAATTTAGGAAAATGGAAGAAGTCTTAAGGGCCAATGTCATGTGCACTGTAGGAAACCGCGATCTCATCAATGATTGTCTTTGCCACATGATGTACAATGTGTCAACCCATCAACCTTTCAACCTTGCTTACTATATCGCCAAGAGAATGGCCGATATTCCAATTCAAGGAAAAATGGCATTGCCTTATGGAATGCTTTTGACCCGTCTCTTTAGAGCTTTTGCACCCATTCCTAGAAATGCCATAGGATTTGTTCCCGAATATGATGAGATCGAACGCACCTTCGTTCCCTTGAGCGACTTTAGGGTAGCGGTTGACAAGGGCAAACGTCCTCGTGCTCAAACATCATCATCATCATCATCATCATCTATGAGTGACGATGATGGGTTGCCAAACTCTAGGGTTCCTCCTCCGGAGTACTTGAGCCAACTTCCACCAATCCCAAATGAATCTGCCGAGTATCGCAACATCAAAGGAATGGTGAAGAATTTAGGACGTTGGATGATGAAGCTTCATAAGGGCATGAAGAAATTGAAGAAGAAGTTGAGTTGAAGGAGTGTTTAGCTCTAATCATTATTAGACAATGTAGTATTAAAGATGGTTGTTTATTAACTTGTTATGATGTTACTTGAATTGTATGTGAACTAACTAAGAATTGCAGGTCGATAACACTTAATGTTATCAATTTTCCAAGATTAAGCCTATGTTTGGCTTAACTCCTCTTAAGGTAAGTTCCCATGAACGGATTAATCTATGATTAAACATGTGTTAGTATTATCATATTTGATTGTTTTGCATTACATATTAGATGATAGATATGCTCCAGGAGAATTTTCGGGTTTTCGTCAAAAAACAAAAAATATGCACATCTCTCTGTTTAGTTTTAGTAGTTTTGGTCCACGGATCTGGCGGATCCCTCATTTTGGATCCGCCATGTGTTAGCGTTGGCTCCGCCATTCTTCAACCTGCGGATCAGGCGGATCCCAAAATTTGGATCCGCACGCCTTGTCGATTGGATCCGCAGGTATAACAGTAAACTTCTTAAAACTTTTCGACTCATCCCGATTCTTAGATTTTAGTTTCTAGTATTCTTTAGAATAGGTTCACTGATCATTATACATCTTAGAATGATTTAGAAACTCTTAGAAACTTAAGAACAACATTTCCCACCAAAATTTGAATTTTTAAATTTAAGGATCCTTCAAATCCGTACAAATCCGTGGGTACATCACATCACAGGATTTTCCACTATCCCTTTGCATTTACTGCATATCTTCATCATATTACTCAACATAAGTTCTATGGATTGACTTATGTGATGTGATTTGCACAAATTTTTGTTCCAAATCATTAGGAACCAACATTCTCTATTGGATTTACATCAAATCCAAACACTAGTTTCTATAAACCATCTGCCTATATATTAAGATCATAACTTAGAGCAAAACTCACTCATTCACCTTCTTCACAACATATAACCTGTACATCTTAGTTCTCTTAGCTCACCATGACCAAATCAACCAACTCTTCCACCTCTAGACCTTCAAAACGCACTGCCCGCATTAGTGTTAAGCCCTGTTGCTTCATAAATCTTGCTAACTCATCATCAGAGGAATCATCTCCTCTTAATATCTCATCTCCTGTAGCAAGTGAAAATTTTCTTACTTTATCCACACCTACACCATCAAATGTTGTCATACAAATTCCACCTCCAACCATAACTCCAATAGCAACCACACCACCACCCGCTCCATCACAGACTGTCAAATCTCAATCACAACCAAACTCACCCAAACTCCAACCTACGGAGCTATTTAGGACTCCACCTACATCACCTCATCCATACCTTGATGACTTGGAGGATCTCCCACCTAGATCAACCAATCCTCCACCCATGACCTTTGAAGGTCAAGAGCCTATGCTTTTTCATCCGATTTTTCCAGATACCCATGGTCCTTTATACAATGATGCACCATCATCTCAACCTCAAATACCACCTCTCTCACCCACATCAACTCTCATTGCCATAGACGAGGTGTAACAACCGTGATTTTAGCAGGTTAGTTTGACTAATCGTCTCAACCTATTTAACTTTTGTTTGGTGTGTATTATGTGCTTACGTGTGATATAGGTGGTATATGTGCGGTATATGGGTAATAAGTACGTGTGTTAGCACTAAATCCCTTGGTGTGAGATTTTTCATCATATTGAGTAGTGTTAAATTTTGGGAAAAGTTCATGTTGTTTTGTGGTTTTGCGTAACGAGTCTCCGTTCAATTATTTGAGCGTTAGTAAGTTACGTAGAGGTTATTTTTATGAAGTATATTAATGTTAAGGGTGAAGAATCTATTTTTGGAAACTTTATTTTGAAAATTATATTATTCCGGTTTGTCGTAAAAACGAAGGTTTATCGCGTAAGGTGTTAAAATCAATATAGGGTTTTTATAAAATATCAAGAGTATAAGGTTTTTAGTGTAATAATTAAATTTAATAAAAAAAATAAAAATATATATATATATATATATAATATATATGGCCGGTTAGGGATAAAGAAAAAAAAAGGGGGGGGGGGGGAAATCTTATTCTAATTACAAATCTTGGAGGAAAAGTTATCTAGAATCTTCCATAGCACACTATAAATACAAAACAAAAATCCCCTCATTCTCCCCTTTAGAATTCCGACCCAAGGCAAGAAAAAAGGAAGAAGAGAATTTTTTTTAGGGTTTTCATCATTCAAGGATTGAAGTAAAATTTTAATACTAATGTTTAATTAATTTATATAATTCATGTAGCAATAATATGATGGATTAGGGTTTATATTTAGATCTGTAAATTATGATTATAAAACATGTTGGAATCATTAATTAGTGATATTATCGTGATTGGTGAAAAGATTAGGGTTTAAAACTTGATAGTTAATGAGTTAAGTTTCTGGCAGAATTATAAGGCTGTAAAGATTCGATTGTGTTTAATAGATGGTAATGAGTTAGATCATGAATTTTATGTCTAAATTGTAGTTCAGTGAAAGATCTTTCCAAAAATTCCGACCACAAGTGTTTTCGAGGTCGGGAAGTCAATCAAACGAATTTTGTGAGTTAAGGTATCAAAACTGTTAAACCGGGACAGAATTAGGGTAAAAGTATTAAGGTCAATGGTGGCTTTCAAAGTGTAATTAGGGTTAGGCCTTCTGTGGGAATTGAGTTCTATATTATTTTTGACTTCCACGCGAAAATTAGACGATAATAATTTGTGCGAGTATGTCTAAGAGGTCAAAACTTTTTGGTGTGCGTTCAGATCCGAATCTGTATAGTTGTCATGTTTGATTTTTCATTGGGTACTTGTGTGTGTTTTTAGTGCATGGCCTTCTGGGACAAGCTTGTATGCTTATGAAGGACCATGGTGAATTTTTGGTGTGAGTTGCGAAGCGTTATTCGCTGTGATTTTATGTGGGTGAAAATACCCTACAAATCTGCGTTTTTAAAAGTTTTATTTAAGGGATTTAGTGAGTGTAAAGTATTGGGTGATGGATTAGTATGGAGTCTAGGTGATCCGTAGTGGGTTATATGAACCTTAGACATCCATCATATATATGTGTTACATGGACTATAGCTTTTAGCTTGGTCGCGTGTAATGTGGTATTGTATTGTTTGTATAGATTTGTGTGTTGATTATTTGGAAGCTTCGGAATTGAGGTGAGTTCATAGTCCCATATTTTTACTTTGTTTTAAACTTGGGATGGAGATGATGCTTGTTAAAATTGTTTTTGAGTTACTGTGATTATGTGTTGTTAAAATGCATGGACTTGTAATGGTTATTGTATGTGTACTGCATGTTATTGTGGTGTTTAATTGTGGTGATTATTTGAGTGAGAAAGTCCTAGTGGCTCTACTCATTATAATTATCTTGGATCAGTGGGCACGTTCCGTCCCAATTGATGTGGTATTTGGATCGGTGGGCACGTTCCGTCCCAATTGATGTGGTATTTGGATCGGTGGGCACGTTCCGTCCCAATTGATGTGGTATTTGGATTGGTGGGCACGTTCCGTCCCAATTGATGTGGTGTTTGGATCGGTGGGCACGTTCCGTCCCAATTTAATTTTGGATCGGTGGGCACGTTCCATCCCGTAAGCTATAATTGCATGTCAGTTGTATAATAACTATATTATTGCTGTCCTGCTATGCTATGTTTTATAATCACAGTGAACTGATGATCAAGGTGTTTTGTGTGTCTTAAACCTATGAATCTCACCAACATTATGTTGACATTTTTAAACATCATTTTCAAGTGAGCATTCTAAGGCTAAGATAGAAGGGCGCGATTAGAAGAGACCTAGTTTGCATTTGAGGATGGTTATCTTTAAGTTTTAATTTGATTTAGTTGGATTTTGTTTATGATACATTGAATGTCTTTCATTATTACGTTATGTTTTAATGAAGATACCTTGGAGTTTGTTATTGGTTATTTTATTTTGGGGTATCGTTACGACACTTTGTGTTTTTTATTTACTCTTTATATTTGCATATAGTAATTCTCTATATAGACGCCATGTGTTGTGATAATATCCATGATGTTGCACTCGCGTTTCCGCCATCGGCGAGGTGTGACAGATTGGTATCAGAGCCTTGGTTATAGAGAAGTAGGTGGTTGAACCTAGACTATAACCTAGGAGTCCCTCATATAGTTGCATTTAGGGCCTATGTGTGAGTATGGTATTTTATGTGTCTATTTTTCTTGAGTTTATGAGTAGTTTCGTCGAGTTTCGGACGCCGATTGGACCCTCATGCTTAGTATTGTATACGTCGACCTCCCTCGCGTAAGAAGTTTCGTTGGGCTATCATTTTGCTACCGGTTGTAAGGGAAGTGGTAGGATGAAGCGGACTAACCGCAGAATCCGAGTTCCCGCTAGCATAAATCTATGTTCGGACAAGGATGGGATGAAAATGGAAAACATTGATGGAGAAGAAGTGGAGAGGTTTGCAACCACGGTGACATTTGGAGATGGAGCCGATACCAAGTACTCTAGGAAGTGTCCTCACTTCTCATATGAAGGAAAGGTGGTTCTGTCTAAACCTCGTGAGTTGTATGTACTTGTGGATCATGCGGAGTTGGAAGAGAGAAACAGGAATGGGTGGTTGAGCAAAAATGAAGTGAAGTTAGGATGGAATGACGTGGTATCGGATCTGGAGTCCGCAGCAGGTAGTAAGTTTAACCAATCTGAGTGGGGATGCAAGTGCGAGAGTGAAGTTTGAGCCATTGTGCGACGTCTTTTGTTTTGTGTCATGTTTTGGAATTCTTATATTGTCTTTTGTTGTCGGGAGCCATGTTGGAGAACGATTACTCCTGAATATTGGATCAGTTTTATCTATGTGATTTTGACTATAGAGTTAAGTGGTCATTGGAATTGTTCCATGATCGTTGGAATTGTTCCATGTGAGATGATTGTTTGCATGAAGTGTGGTCATAGGAGGAAGTACACTTGTGAAAGGGAGCATAGATAATTATGGTGGCCAACATAATTATACATGCTTCACAACACAAGTGGACTTGCAAGTATGATAGCATGTTTGTTGTATATAGTGTATGTGTTGTAGTTATATTGAGTGTTGTTTGGAAGAAGTTGCGTGATGCTAATATGGTCGCGAACATAATTATAGGTATACACAGGGCTGGCCATGATTACTTGATTGATGTTTGTTGTTATATTTGTGGTAAGTGTAGTGATGTCATGTGATGAGGTTGTATGTTAGGATGTTTCTAACCGTTTGGAAATCGTTGTATGTGGAGAGTGGTGGTGGATCCATTCTACTACATATTGTACTCGATTGTCGTGTACACGTGTGATATTTAGTTGTTCGTTGCTAGACTATTGAATGATGAGCTAGTGAACTTAACTAGTATTGTGTTGAAATAGTAGTGGTAAGGAGGTAGAGGTTGACAGGTTATTCGTGGGTGTATTAGTGCTGAGAGTATCCGTTCACATTGATTTGATACCTTTTGGGCATGGGAGTTTTGATGTGGTGATAGGGATGAGTGGTTGTCTAAGCATAGGTGCCGAGGTCATATGCCAGAAAAGGTAGTTCGTATACTTTGGAGAGTGGGTGGTCCTTCGGATACAAGGAGAAGTGTTAGGGAAGGACTTGAAACCTTAAGATGCGAGGCTAAAGATCGTAAGATAGAAGAGATTCATGTGGTATGTGAGTTTCTGGCGTTTTCACTAAGGACGTTGTCCAGGATTGCCTCAATCCGTCAAGTTGAATTCCGTATCGAGTTGGTTCCTGTGAGCGGCACCTGTGGCGAAATCCTCATATCGTTTAGCACCCTCTGAGATGCAGGAGTTGTCTGCGCAGTTGCAAGAACTTCAGGAGAAGGGGTTTATTAGACCTAGTCATTCTCCGTGGGGAGCACCTGTGTTATTTGTTAAGAAGAAGGATGGTTCGTTCCGGATGTGTATTGACTATCGGGAATTGAACAAGTTAACGGTTAAGAATCGGTATCCTCTTCCTAGAATTGATGATCTTTTTGATCAACTACAAGGTGCTCGGTTTTTCTCGAAGATTGACCTACGTTCTGGGTATCATCAGTTGAGAGTGCATGAGGAGGATATTCCGAAGACTGCTTTTAGGACTCGTTATGGACACTTTGAGTTCACGGTTATGCCATTTGGGTTGACAAATGCACCTGCGGTATTCATGGACTTGATGAATTGCGTTTGCAAGCCTTACTTGGATAAATTCATAATTGTGTTCATAGACGACATTCTAATTTATTCTAAGTCGAAGGAGGAGCATAGAGAACATTTGAAGTCGATACTTGGATTACTGGAGAAAGAGAAGTTGTATGCCAAGTTCTCAAAATGTGAGTTTTGGCTTGAGGAAGTATATTTTCTTGGACATGAGGTGAATAGTGAAGGAATACAGGTGGATCCTAGTAAGATAGAAGCGGTCAAGAACTGGAAGGCTCCTACGACGCCGTCCGAGATACGCTCGTTCTTAGGATTGGCGGGTTATTACTGAAGATTTATAGCGAATTTTTTGAAGATTGCTAAACCCCACACCTTGTTGACTCAGAAGAACAAGAAGTATGTTTGGGGAGAAGAGCAGGAGGTGGCTTTTCAGTCACTAAAGGATAGTTTGTGCAATGCACCTATTCTGACGTTACCTGATGGGCCGGATGACTTTGTTGTATATTGTGATGCGTCAAATCAAGGATTCGGGTGTGTGCTAATGCAAAGGGGTAAGGTGATAGCTTATGCATCCCGACAACTCAAAATTCATGAGAAGAATTATACCACTCATGATCTAGAGCTTGGTGCAGTAGTATTTTCTCTCAAGAATTGGAGACATTATCTGTATGGCACAAAGAGTGTTGTTTATACAGATCATAAGAGTTTTCAGCATATTTTCAGTCAGAAGGAGCTGAATATGCGACAAAGAAGGTGGATTGAGTTATTTAGTGATTATGATTGTGAGATTCGCTATCATCCTGGAAAGGCGAATGTGATGGCTGATGCTTTAAGTAGAAAGGAGCGGATTAAGCCTAAGCGTGTGCGAGCGATGTGTATGACACTACAGTCGGGAATTAAGGGTAAGATATTGGTAGCACAAGAGGAAGCTCTTAAGGATGAGAATGCGACCGCTGAGATGCTGCGTGGATTGGATCAGCAAATGGAGAAAAAGAAGGATGGTGGACTGTATTTCTTAGATAGAATATGGGTTCCATCGGTAGGAGGTGTAAGGGAGTTGATAATGGATGAGGCTCATAAGTCGAGATACTCGATTCATCCGGGATCGGACAAGATGTATTATGATCTTAGAGATGCTTACTGGTGGCCGAGAATGAAGAGGGAAATAGCTGAATATGTTAGCCAATGCTTGACTTGTTTGAAAGTTAAGGCTGAGCATCAGAAACCCTCAGGATTGCTTCAACAGCTGCCGATTCCTGAGTGGAAATGGGAGAGAATAACAATGGATTTATTACTAAGTTGCCTAGAACTAGTAATGGACATGACACGATATGGGTCATAGTGGACAGGCTGACGAAGTCTGCACATTTTCTGGCCATTCGTGAGAATTATAAAATGGAGAAGCTGGCGAGAATTTATATTAATGAGGTTGTGGTGAGACATGGTGTGCCAGTGTAGATTATCTCTGATCGCGATAGTAGGTTTACCTCGCGATTTTGGCAATCGTTGCAAAAGGCGTTGAATACACAATTGGATATGAGCACTGCTTATCATCCACAAACTGATGGGCAAAGTGAGCGAACGATTCAGAATTTGGAGGATTTACTTATAGCGTGTGCTATTGATTTTGGAGGAAGCTGGGATACTCATTTGCCTTTGGCTGAGTGTTCCTATAATAACAGCTATCATTCCAGTATTAGATGTGCACCATTCGAAATGTTATATGGGAGGAAGTGTAGATCACCTATTTTATGGGCAGAGGTTGGGACAAGCCAACTAATTGGTCCTGAAATAGTACAAGAGACTACGGATAAGGTGTTTCAGATTAAGGAAAGACTTAAGGCAGCAAGAGATCGCCAAAAGAGTTATGCGGATAATCGCCGTAAGCCCTTGGAGTTTAGTGTTGGTGATCTTGGAATGCTGAAAGTGTCTCCTTGGAAGGGTGTTGTGCGTTTCGGTAAGAAAGGCAAGTTGGCACCAAGATATGTAGGACCGTTTGAGATTACGGAAAGGATTGGATTTGTGGCTTATTGGTTGAGATTGCCCGAGGAGTTAAGTAATGTGCATGATACGTTTCACGTATCTAATTTAAAGAAATGTTTGGCGGATGCTAGTTCGCATGTGTCATTAGATGAGATTAAGATAGATAAGACTCTTCACTTTGTTGAGGAACCTGTTGAGATTATGGATCGAGAGATCAAGAGTATGAAACGTGGTAAGATAGCGTTGGTAAAGGTACGTTGGAATTCCAAGCGTGGTCCTGAGTTTACTTGGGAGCGTGAGGATCAGATGAGGTCCAAGTACCCGAAGCTGTTTGTTGAGAAGGGTGATGAGACGAGCTAATAAATCTCGGGACGCAATTTCCCTAAGTGGGGGATAATGTAACAACCGTGATTTTAGCAGGTTAGTTTGACTAATCGTCACAACCTATTTAACTTTTGTTTGGTGTGTATTATGTGCTTACGTGTGATATAGGTGGTATATGTGCGGTATATGGGTAATAAGTACGTGTGTTAGCACTAAATCCCTTGGTGTGAGATTTTTCATCATATTGAGTACTGTTAAATTTTGGGAAAAGTTCATTTTGATCGCCTTGGTGGTGTAGAAATGACTTGTGTAATTTTGGTGCTTTGTGGTTTTGCGTAACGAGTCTTCGTTCAATTATTTGAGCGTTAGTAAGTTACGTGGAGGTTATTTTTATGAAGTATATTAATGTTAAGGGTGAAGAATCTATTTTTGAAAACTTTATTTTGAAAATGATATTATTCCGGTTTGTCGTAAAAACGAAGGTTTATCGCGTAAGGTGTTAAAATCAATATAGGGTTTTTATAAAATATCAAGAGTATAAGGTTTTTAGTGTAATAATTAAATTTAATAAATATATATATATATATATATATATATATATATATATATATATATATATATATATATATATATATATATATATATATATATATATATATATATATATGGCCGGTTAGGGATAAAGAAAAAAAAAATGGGAAAACAAAATCTTATTCTAATTACAAATCTTGGAGGAAAAGTTATCTAGAATCTTCCATAGCACACTATAAATACAAAACCAAAATCCCCTCATTCTCGCCTTTAGAATTTCGACCCAAGGCAAGAAAAAAAGAACAAGAGAATTTTTTTTTAGGGTTTTCATCATTCAAGGATTGAGGTAAAATTTTAATACTAATGTTTAATTAATTTATATAATTCATGTAGCAATAATATGATGGATTAGGGTTTATATTTAGATCTGTAAATTATGATTATAAAACATGTTGGAATCATTAATTAGTGATATTATCATGATTGGTAAAAAGATTAGGGTTTAAAACTTGATAGTTAATGAGTTAAGTTTCTGGCAGAATTATAAGGCTGTAAAGATTCGATTGTGTTTAATAGATGGTAAAAAGTTAGATCACTAATTTTATGTCTAAATTGTAGTTCAGTGAAAGAGCTTTCCAAAAATTCCGACCACAAGTGTTTTCGAGGTCGGGATGTCAATCAAACGAATTTTGTGAGTTAAGGTGTCAAAACTATTAAACCGGGACAGAATTAGGGTAAAAGTATTAAGGTCAATGGTGGCTTTCAAAGTGTAATTAGGCTTAGGCCTTCTGTGGGAATTGATTTCTATATTATGTTTGACTTCCACGCGAAAATTAGACGATAATAAGTTGTGTGAGTATGTCTAAGAGGTCAAAACTTTTTGGTGTGCGTTCAGATTTGAATCTGGATAGTTGTCATGTTTGATTTTTCATTGGGTACTTGTGTGTTTTTTTAGTGCATGGCCTTCTGGGAAAAGCTTGTATGCTTATAAAGGACCATGGTGAATTTTTGGTGTGAGTTACGAAGCGTTATTCGCTGTGATTTAATGTGGGTGAAAGTACCCTACAAATCTGCGTTTTTAAAAGTTTTATTTAAGGAATTTAGTGAGTGTAAAGTATTGGGTGAGGATTAGTATGGAGTCTAGGTGATCCGTAGTGGGTTATATGAACCTTAGACATCCATCATATATATGTGTTACATGGACTATAGCTTTTAGCTTGGTCGCGTGTAATGTGGTATTGTATTGTTTGTATAGATTTGTGTGTGGATTATTTGGAAGCTGCGGAATTGAGGTGAGTTCATAGTCCCATATTTTTACTTTGTTTTAAACTTGGGATGGAGATGATGCTTGTTAAAATTGTTTTTGAGTTACTGTGATTATGTGTTGTTAAAATGCATGGACTTGTAATGGTTATTGTATGTGTACTGCATGTTATTGTGGTGTTTAATTGTGTTGATTATTTGAGTGGGAAAGTCCTAGTGGTTCTACTCATTATAATTATCTTGGATCGGTGGACACGTTCCGTCCCAATTGATGTGGTATTTGGATCGGTGGGCACGTTCCGTCCCAATTGATGTGGTATTTGGATCGGTGGGCACGTTCCGTCCCAATTGATGTGGTGTTTGGATCGGTGGTCACGTTCCGTCCCAATTTAATTTTGGATCGGTGGGCACGTTCCGTCCCGTAAGCTATAATTGCATGTCAGTTGTATAATAACTATATTATTGCTGTCCTTCTATGCTATGTTTTATAATCACAGTGAACTGATGATCAAGGTGTTTTGTGTGTCTTAAACCTATGAATCTCACCAACATTATGTTGACGTTTTTAAGCATCATTTTCAAGTGAGCATTCTAAGGCTAAGATAGAAGGGCGCGATTAGAAGAGACCTAGTTTGCATTTGAGGATGGTTATCTTTAAGTTTTAATTTGATTTAGTTGGATTTTGTTTATGATACATTGAATGTCTTTCATTATTACGTTATGTTTTAATGAAGATACCTTGGAGTTTGTTATTGGTTATTTTATATTGGGGTATCGTTACGACACTTTGTGTCTGTTCTTTACTCTTTATATTTGCATATAGTAATTCTCTATATAGACGCCATGTGTTGTGATGATATCCATGATGTTGCACTCGCGTTTCCGCCATCGGCGAGGTGTGACACGATGCAATGTGGATCAATTTGCCTCAAACCCAAGAGGAGATTAGTGAAGAGCTCAACCGTCTCTACACTCTCTCGGGTATGGTAGATCACCGCCTCAATGAAGCCATGGACCTCCAAAACATCCTCATGAACTCCCTCCAAACACCACCAACAACCATTGAACAAGCACAATCACCACCACCCAACAACCAATCACCACCACCATCACCACAACCAAATGAGTCTACTCTTCCGCCCGGTTTTCCTCGCCATGATTGCAACATGTGTGAAATAACCGCTCACATAGCTCAAAGGACAAACATTTTGGTGCACGAGCTCCAAAATGAAATGAGGTTCATTTTGAACCACATTCTTGAGCGTCTAAACGCCATCTCTCATCCTCCTCAATAGGAGAATTTAAGTCTCATCATATAGGACCTTTTAGATGTTGTTGTGGGACTTTTTATTTTTAGGATGTATTTTTCATTTTCATGTAACATCATATTATGTTTGTGACTTTTGTCACATAATTTTCAATGAATGAATGTGAGGTGTTTATGCTTATGAGTGATCAACATAAAGCATATTATCATTAGTTAGGTAACTAACATCATTATATAGCTATTCGGAATCTACTTTATAGTTTGATCACTTGTACTTTAGGTACAAAATTTTGATCAGACACTACATTTTGACTTTTTAAAGTCAACTAGATTAACATTCTTATTTGGATGACCATTTCATATGCATTATGCTTCTCCATTGAAGCTATTCACAACTAACATTTCTTTTGCAGCATCTCATACCCTTCTAATGTATACGTTGGGACTCTTGTAATGGGGAGTACACATCGAGGGGGAGCATTTCATTTTTCTAACCATTTTCATGCATCATTACCTTGTTACTCCATTTAGGGGAAGTATCAAACAAGGGGGAGCTCTTAAAGTTCTCAAAATCGCATTCCGCTACACAACTCTTCTTTTTGTTTTGACAAAAAGGGGGAGAAAGGATTAAGTTTGCATAACTGTGAATCATCACAGTACATACACTTTTGCATAAAAATAGTTTTTAAACTTAAATAAAACAAACTTAATCTATATTTTAAAGAACTCACGCTATATTTACTCTTTTGCTCAAAAATATACTTTATGTTTTGTCATCAACAAAAAGGGGGAGATTGTTAATACAAATATCGTCCTAAAAACGTTAATTATATTTAACGATCTTTACTTAGTTTTGTTAATGACAATTACAAAGTATATCTTTTAGCAAATTATAAATACTAGCTAAAGTCTCTTTAAAACACATTTTACATTTCACAAGTTTACTTAGAATTACATTTTACACATCTACTAGTTTATTTCCTTAAAAGGAAACTTTATTTTTAAAATGATACAATGACATCATGGCATGCATCATACATAGATTATGTAATATTTTGGCTAGATCTTCAAGCAAGATAGTTGACTTTGGAAGATTTTGATGTGACATAACAAAGATGTGGAGGATACAGCTGGATTTGGAAAGATATCCATAAACTCTTAGCTGTCATGTTTGGCGGAACCAAACGTCATCAAAGACGGATCCGTTTTATAGGATCCGATGGCTGTTCACCAGCTTGCCTATAAATAGCAAGCTGATCATCTGGACACACCATCACTCATATAGCTTAACATTCATACTCATTCATTTACATATAATCTAACATTTATCATTCATTCATTTCATTGATCTTTCCTTTTGTAGCAAAGGAGATTAAGCATCAAGGTTCAACACAGACGTGTAAAACCTTTAGCATAAGTTAATGTGTGATATAGTTCTAGTTCATACATCATTATTTGTATGTTTATATCCTTGAATATATTTATATATTCTAAACTGTCCGTTTCCGGTTAATGATACGAGAATATTATTAAATTAAGGTAAATCTGAGTATTGGTATAATATACTTGAAAGTATATTGATGCGTTGTCATACCGATTTCACATGATATTCAAATTGTTTGAATATATGACTAAATCCCGCCACATGAGTTTACTTTATGGATCTTGTCATTAAGTAAATCATTAGTATATAGTTATCCTCAGACTTGATATGCCAGATAACTGTCATGCGTGTAGTGCATTTCTTTGATTCAATTTAACATTATACGTAACAGGTAGCTATACGGATTGTTTTGGGAAGCGTTGCGAAGTGCATGTGTTATGCTCGTAGTCAAGATAGAATTTGTTCCTTCAAATTGTTTGGAGTTTAATACTGCTGGGCCCCTCGTAGGATTGGTAAGATGTATGTGAGGCCACACCCAAGATCTCCCCTGAATAGTTCAGAAGATTTGGTAATCTTATTTAATCATAAACAACGAGAAACATAATTATTAATAAAGAATGACTTAGATCCATATCTTTATTAATGTGGTATTAGAAACAAAAAGATGCCTATGATGATTTATCATCGAATGGTGTTAGTGCAAGCAGTCTCGTTGGGGAGATTGCTAGTGCAAGCAATCTCGTTTGTTTTGATTGATGACAAACATGTAACTTGATACATAGCGTAAAATGTACAAGTTACTTGTAATCATATCTTGTCTCAACATACATTCAACACCTCTCAAGTCCTCGTATGATACAACACAGGTTCGTACATGTTTGTTATGTAGCATTATGATCAAACCCTTAACAAACCATTTAGAATGTTTAAAATACGGTTAGGTAATTAAGTATTTTAAAAAGGATAATCATTCTACTTAGAACCTTATTTTACATGATCACTAGGATACATGTTACATACATATATACATTTACATATTTTAATATTAACACATGACATCATGGCATACCTAATTAGAAAATCTTATAAAGATATGAAATATATTTTGGAAAGATTTGGTAGATTTTATAAGATTTGATTTTGGAAGATTTAGTAAGATTTGATAATATTTTGTATAGATCTTTAAGCTACTAGATTTGCACATGGTTTTAGTTGTACACATGGTTTTAGTTGTACACATGGTTTTAGTTTTACACATGGTTTTACACATGGTTTTGCACATGGTTTTGTACACGGTTTTACACATAGTTTTACTATAAATAGTAGCCATGGTTTTACACATTGATCATCCAACTAGAACATACATTCCCTCACTCATTACACACACTTAGATCAGTAGCAAACCATGTAGATTCATACATTAATCACCCATTACATAATGATCATAATGTTACTAACTTTCATTATGTTGTAAGCATACATTGTTAATGATCCTGTGAAGCAAGCTCAAGATCATGAGATATCATCCATAGCATACTTCATGATCCACCAAGAAGATCTTAGTTGCATACATGAAGATCCATCACAGCAAGTTTAGGGAGCTTGTGATCTTCATACATTGAAGGCTTCCGATCAATGGAAGTTCATATAGTGTAGGCATTCATATCCATGATATACTTATGTCATGGATCATTGTTGTAACCATCATTGTATCATTTAGATCAGTAGAGTGAGGTTAGTATTTTAGTCCTTAAAATAAAAAGAGTGTTGGGAGTGGTTGTACCCTTGTAAAGAACTCGACATCTAGCTTAGTGTCGGTAAAGTAAATAGGCGACGTCAGGTTGGTTCTACCTTGTGAAAGAACCCGGTGTTTAGCTTAGTACCGGAAAAGGAAGTAAGCGACGTGTAAAGGTTTTCTCCGCCTAAGAAAGGTAGCTTGTTGATCTAGTGAAGTAACTCTCGAGTTGGGTACTCGGGGAGTGGAGTAGGGCGGAGAGGAGCTCCGTGACCGAACCACTATAAATCACCGTGTTCGGTTTGCGCTTTCTTTTACTTATCTCTTTACTTTTATATTTGCATTATGTGATTGCTTGTGTTGTGATTATGTGATAATACTTGTGTGACAACTTGGTAGACATAAACTACAACAGACAGTGTTCATATTAGAACTAGCCGAATTGGAAATTTGATACAACAAGTTTTAAGTTTTAAAACGGTAAACGTATTCACCCCCCCCCCCCTCTACGTTTTCACAATTGGTATCAGAGCGGGTTGGCTCTCATTTTCAAAACAAATGGTTTTTAAAATAGAGTAAGATCCATGTATCAAATTACCTCTGAAGCAGAACATAATATGAAAAATGTTTAGCTAAGTATACTTTGAAATTTTGTTGTTAAATATCACTTTGTATACAAGCTTGAAGGTGTTCTTGAAAAATAAAAGAAAAATGTTTCTCAAAAAGAATTTGTAAGTGTCAAATTATGTGCTCAGAACTAATTTACGAAAAATACCGTTTTGAAGGGAGTGTTTGGAATAATCATTAAGTTAGTTGAAAAATCACCTCCGTAATATTTAAATAAGTCACATAGGTAGAAATGTTGTTAATATTTGTAATATATGCCTAAGATTAAGTGTAGCAAGTCCCACACACTTTCGCTATGTCAAAATATGAGTTTAGGATAATCTGTCACAGGTCTCGGCGGATCCAAATCACATAAAGGGCGGATCCCTCTAAAAGGATCCGTCAGATCCGTCGGTGTAGTACTCAGTTTTTGCCAAATTTCAAAAATTCATAACTAATTAACCGTAAGTCCGTAGGAGTCGCGCCACCTATCATTTTGAAGGGAATTAAGTCTATTTTCATTTAAAAATAGTCTCATGGCCTAGATCTAAATTGAAGTAGGTAAAACAAATCAAATACTATAACCTGTTCAAAATGTTAAGTTTTATTTTGACACAGTAAGTTAAACTTTTGAGTCGAGCAATGTAAATTGGTATCCTTTGCTCATAAATATGATTTCTTTTTAAACTAAAGAATTTAGTAATATAAAGGAAACAAATTAAGCTTGGCATACATCGTCATATTTAAACGCAAAGTGACGAAAAGTATATTTTCATCTATGCTATGCTATGTGGCTAACTGTTCTATATTATTTGCATATATGTGATATGCTTGTTGATAAGTATGATTGTAATTGTTCATTTGTAATACATAAGTGTCTTGCCATGATACTTACTTGCTTGTTTATCAATTGCTTGTTTTATGCATAATAGAACATTTGCTAGATATTGTGTAATACATTGATAAACTATGTCTGTTCTACTTTTAGACTTAGATATTATTGACTGATTATATTATGTGAAAACCTCGCGTAACTTACTTAGAAATATGTACTAAGTGAAATGTCTTGAAAAGTATTGACTTGCACAAACTCTCACTTAATTGCTCAAGTATTATAATGAGTAAACATGTAGTATCTTTGAAAAAGAGTGTTTGGTACAAACAATTTGAAACAATGATGTGTTGAGTTGTTATGCCTTTATGATATTATCTTGTTGTTAAACCTTCATGTGAACTAACCATATCATGCAGGACGATAACACTTTGATGTTATCAAGTTTTCGGGTTTAAGCCACTGTTTGGCTTAACTCTCATTTAAGGTAAGTTAATATGATCAGATTAAACTATGTGTGTATGTGTGTTAGAATAAACATTATTAGTAGTTTTGCATTACATATTAGCTAATAGATATGTTCCAGGAGAATTTTCAGGTCTTGGTCGAAAAACGCGAATTTTGCATATCTCTCTGTTTGTTTTTAGTACTTTTGTTCAACGGATCCGACGGATCCCTCATTTTGGATCCGCCAAGAGTTATCATTGGATCCGCCAGTCCAGAACCCACGGATTCCACGGCTCCCAAACTTTGGCTCCGCTTTTGTTGTCGATTGGATCCGTGGGTGTCAAAAGTAACTTCTCAAAATTCCCAGACTAATCCCAATCCTTAGATTATAGATTCTAGTTTTTGTTTAGGTTTATTCTACTGATCATTAAGTGTATTTGGATGATTGAGAATTACGTAGAACCATAAGATTGATCAAAACTCATTCACATCAAATCCAATATCCTCCCTGTCTATAAATTAGAAAGATCAGGATCCTCACTCAAGATCACTCACGCTCATCACTAAGATTCTTTTCACTGATGATTTACTCATATTAGGATTAGAACATTTCACTTGCACCTATAGGAAAATCATCTCTAACCATAACTTCAAACTTCACAAAAAGGATCCAAGAGACCTTTCTCCATAAAGGAAGGAATCCGGAAACTTGTTTCTTGAGGTCCATGGACCACTGATCATTTGTGATCATTACACATATTCCCTGCATTCACTTGTCCTTTACTTATCCATTAGCTTGATTTGTAAATTGACAACTTCCAAACTAATCCAGACTCACTGTTTGCAAATATATCACATATTACAAACCCAACTCATGTATGTATTCACATATGTTACCTCACTTGGTTAACATGTCATCCTTCAAGACGATTTACATCAAGTCATAACTCACACATAGGTTATAGATGTAATTATCAAGTCTTGTTATTCTTTTCTTAAAGTAGGATTGACAACTTAAAGTATTTCATCCGAAATATTCAAGTAAATTTGACTTACGATTGTAGTCATTAAAAGTCATATCCAAAACAATCAACTCCCAAGTATTTTAACAACGTATGTTAAAACACTTATCCTATCGCCTAAGTACACTTGTACTTTCACTATTATCCCATCACACTCACTTCTGTGATATGTCTTATACCCTAAGCCTTAGATCACATCACATACTAGTTATACCAACCAATAGATCATAAGAGTCTGTCTTCATCCTCGTTATCCATAAGAATTAGTCTTCATCACATTCAGCCCCTAAGTTTCACAAACATAACCAAACACTTCATCCGCTAGTGAAACACAAGAATTAGTATCCATTCTTGTAATCTTCAACATTCATGAAACCCAAAAGTTCAACAAACTCCTTCATCACCATAATTCACGCCATTGAGTGCATTGCTCAAAAAGCCCTTAGTCCAACACTCATACTAGATCAAATGCAAGTTGAATCAACTCATCAATACCTTGCCACCTATAGAATTAGAACTTCACCATCAAATGAGCATGATGCTCACATTCATTAAGTAGTACCACAAGTCATCAAAGTATTGGTAATACTTTGTTTCATTAAATCTTGAATCAACATTGTAACAACTTATGTTATAATGAAATCTCAAATCCAATCTCATACATCCCAAATAACAATGAATCTTGAGGAGTATACAAAAGAAACTCAAGTAAGTTTATCTTGTCATCATCTAGTTATCATAATATTGAAACCTAGTTTATTTAGGATAAGTCTATCCAATTCAAATACTTTGTGTTCATATATTCATTTAGGAAAACATGATGTTTCGGAAAAACATTATGTGTTTATTTTTCATCTTGTTAAAAAAGGATAATGTATATCCTATGCATCATTATTTTCTTGCAACATGAACGGTTATGTTACAAGAGATTTCATTACACCTCATCGGGCAAATAATCTTAAAACAAACATCCACTAGTTCTATGAACTATCTTCCTTATTGAGCACTAGTTAAATCTTACTTGTTGAAAGATACCATACGTATCTATTTCCTTTCAAGCGTACATTAAACCTTGGTCAAACCTTGTGCATATTCACATCTCTGGAGCATACACAAGACCTATTAAAGTTGGTAACTTTATTTAGATTCTTGTTCCAAATAACTTTCTTCAGAACGTTCATGACATATCCCGTTACCACACACAAACACATGTCTTGATCTTAGATCACTTGCATAACTCATACTTAAACTCAACTTAAAGGATGTCATCCTTTAGATCATTTAACCTTAGATTCCAAACACAATGATTAAAATCTATCGACACATATTTGTCAAATTTACGTGTATAACATGACATCTCCATCACACTAGTTTTTATAGAAATAGTTGAGTCTCATTAAGTCATGTATTGGTGAATTATCTTGTCTTAGGAATAATTAATAAAACAAGAAGTAGATGTGATTTTTCTTTAGTTTATTAATAAAATCACTTGCATTACATATACGTGTATTGATTACATGATATTTGTTTGATATCTTGATGTTATCATTGTCAAATGTGTAAACCTTAGAAAAGTTTTGTCTACATACTTATATGCTGTATGATTTGTATGATATGTTCATTCTTTTGTTATATGCTATTTCGCAAGATTAACGTATTACTTGTTAACTCACACTTACTATATGGTGTTAGATAGTCTTTGTCTTTAGTTGACAATCATTGAGCTTTTTCGTAGGATAGTCTAAATGGTACATGCTCCTAAATGTTATAATGGTTTGCATGAATCTTAGTCTCACTTCTTTGTCACACTATTTGTTTGCCATATGTGCACTTTGTCTAAGTGGTCTTGGTATGATGAACATTTAGAAGTCATTTTATTTTATACATAGATCATTGTGTTAATTAATGGGTAAGTATGTTTAAGTGACTAAGCCTAACTTAAAAACAATTTCACAATGTAGTATCTAAAACAATGCTATCTTGCAATATGATTATTTGTCTTTATGCTATGTGGTATCTTTATGTCTATTAGTAGATTATTTATTTTTATAAGATGTTGTCATATGATATTCACATCTTTTGTCATTAAGACTTTTTGTCTTGTAGGCTGATAACAAACTATTTGCTATTTCTCTTTGTTATGCTTATTTTGCATAATTGTTATCTCATTATTGCTACTTAGATTAGTAATATGTTTATGGGATCCATTTTCTTGCATATAGCTTTATAAGCTAATAGGATTAAGTTTTAGAGGTTTGAAATTTGTGTTTGGATATCTTTCAATATACCTCTCTCCAAATCATATTGTTGCTTCCGCTCACCTAACAATATCTCCATCATCTTTTAGTTAAAACAATATATCTCCCAAAAGGAAAACCACATGCCTCATAGTGCGATCATCTCGCATTGATAGAGAAGAGCTACGTAACTTCACGGATGAAGTTCTTTGTATGCTAACCAATATCCACTAAAACATTGCTAAGCTCATCGCTTTCATTAATCTGCAACATCCTAAACACTTTACCTTCATTCTTCATTTAATGCATCATAGATTATGTTGAATGACCACCAATTAAGGAGGAGAGAAATTCATTCACATAATTGTCTTTTCATTAAATAACATGTACTCATGTTTCTTACATTCCCAAATACCGACAAGTAGGTTCAAATCACTTAGTTAAATCAGTTCACAAAATCACAAAGTGTTTCTAACCTTATTAGCTCAACATCACAGCTCTGCACCAATATCTCATTAAAAGAAAAACACATCATGTGTTTGACAAACCTCTTAAATGAGATACATTAAGTCTCCTTAGAATTTGACTAGGATTAGTGAAACCAAATTAGTAGTTATAAGTGAATAGACCATAGCATGAACCTTCGTTTGATCAAAAACGACAAAACATGACCTAATCGATTTTGGTCCCACGGAACCCTTCGATAAGAAGGACGGAACCAAAATTTTGGTTCCGCCAAATCCGCGGGTACCTGATCAGCTTTTAACCATTCAGAAACCAAACAACTTTAGGTAATCAACGAATCTAGGATTTTCATCTTAATCTCACAACTTAATTGTCTAGAACATCTTTAGTGTCTAGAACACCATTATAGGATCTCATCCTTTTTCATTCTTGTTACATATCAAGCATGTCATTGTCAGTGCAAACAGAACCATCATTCTCAACATGTTTGTCCAACCAACACTCTCATCATATGATGTCATTCTCATCCACATATAGGTATCTAGTATTTCCAATTGTTACATATGGAATCTCTATTCCTAAGTGATCATTGTCTTCACTTCCTCTCATTCTCATTCAAACATTTACTATGGCACGATTCATCTTTGGTAGATGATAATATCATAACCGTAACCGTCTTCAAATACTCTTATATCATTTGCTATACATTAGAGTTTCTGAATTCATTGCATTCATTATAATCACCACCATCCATCACTTCTTTCACTAATCATCAATCCCATGGATTAACGAAAAACCTACTTACATCAACCTTTAGTCATCCATTAAGTTATCATTCACTTGTAAACCAACATCATATTAACACCACTCACTTTAAGCTTTTTAACTTCACTTCATATCCTCCTCATAGGCATTGTTTTGTAGGATTTTATCATATGATATTGCTGCATCATATTTTTATTTGATTAGACAATCACAATTGGTATGTTGCTTGTGATTAGATTATTGATATGTTGCATAATATTTTTCTTTGAGATAAAATATATTGCACTAACCATTTCATTGTAGGTTCATCATCATATAAGCTCGATCGTATATAGCTTACTCATCATAGGATAAAGTTTGCTTCGATTACTATTCCTTTTTTTATAGGTGCTTCTTGACAATCTCAAACCAGGAGGATTATCAGTCTAGCACTCATATTGCATCGTCTATACACATTGGTCGTATATGACTTAAGACATAGCTTCTAGTGCATTGATCTTTTGTTTTGTAGGTTCATCTTGACGCGCTAGAGCAAGGGGGAGCTTTCGTCAAGTAGTTTTTAGGATGCATCATATACACACATTGGTGTATATCATATACTTGTCCAAGGACAAATATTGTTTTATACTAACCTTTATTTTGTAGGATTCTTCATCCTTGGATCATATACGTTGGTACCCTAGCAACGGGGAGTATAGATCAAGGGGGAGGATATCATATTCTAACTATTTTTTTTGTAGGATCATACATCTTAACATTGTCACTCCAATTAGGGGGAGTATTATCCAAGGGGGAGCCTTAAAGTTCTCATTATCATTGCATTATCATACTTGGTACTCTAAACTAGGAGGAGTAATCACCAAGGATTGGTTACCACATTCCGCTACGCATATCTTCTTTTCGTTTCGACAAAAAGGAGGAGATAGGTCTACATAGTCCAACATAGATTACCCACGTGTATCGTTGGCTATTTGCATTTCATTCATCATGCATTTTTCATATATATTCTTTTTATGTTGCACACCACTAACCTTGATGTAGGTTAAGAGTCTTAATTTGGTCCATGGATCCGCTTACAACCTAGGAGACGCAACAACCATAGGAGATTGGAGTAGTCTATTTAACTTCACTAGGGATGATGCAAGCTCGCCATTTCGGGGAGAAATTAAGTTAACTCCAAGGACACACCCTTTTTACTTCGACAAAAGGGGGAGAAAGGTGTAAACGGAGAAAGTGAGTAATTACGAACACAAGGAGAAAAGGGAGAAAGGTGTAAACGGAGAAACTGACACAAGAATAAAGTAAGTAATTATGGACACAAGTAACTTTTTGCATTTTACTTTCTATCACGTTTACATATTTTGTCATCATCAAAAAGGGGGAGATTGTTAGTGCAAGCAGTCTCGTTGGGGAGATTGCTAGTGCAAGCAATCTCGTTTGTTTTGATTGATGACAAACATGTAACTTGATACATAGCGTAAAATGTACAAGTTACTTGTAATCATATCTTGTCTCAACATACATTCAACACCTCTCAAGTCCTCGTATGATACAACACAGGTTCGTACATGTTTGTTATGTAGCATTATGATCAAACCCTTAACAAACCATTTAGAATGTTTAAAATACGGTTAGGTAATTAAGTATTTTAAAAAGGATAATCATTCTACTTAGAACCTTATTTTACATGATCACTAGGATACATGTTACATACATATATACATTTACATATTTTAATATTAACACATGACATCATGGCATACCTAATTAGAAAATCTTATAAAGATATGAAATATATTTTGGAAAGATTTGGTAGATTTTATAAGATTTGATTTTGGAAGATTTAGTAAGATTTGATAATATTTTGTATAGATCTTTAAGCTACTAGATTTGCACATGGTTTTAGTTGTACACATGGTTTTAGTTGTACACATGGTTTTAGTTTTACACATGGTTTTACACATGGTTTTGCACATGGTTTTGTACACGGTTTTACACATAGTTTTACTATAAATAGTAGCCATGGTTTTACACATTGATCATCCAACTAGAACATACATTCCCTCACTCATTACACACACTTAGATCAGTAGCAAACCATGTAGATTCATACATTAATCACCCATTACATAATGATCATAATGTTACTAACTTTCATTATGTTGTAAGCATACATTGTTAATGATCCTGTGAAGCAAGCTCAAGATCATGAGATATCATCCATAGCATACTTCATGATCCACCAAGAAGATCTTAGTTGCATACATGAAGATCCATCACAGCAAGTTTAGGGAGCTTGTGATCTTCATACATTGAAGGCTTCCGATCAATGGAAGTTCATATAGTGTAGGCATTCATATCCATGATATACTTATGTCATGGATCATTGTTGTAACCATCATTGTATCATTTAGATCAGTAGAGTGAGGTTAGTATTTTAGTCCTTAAAATACAAAGAGTGTTGGGAGTGGTTGTACCCTTGTAAAGAACTCGACATCTAGCTTAGTGTCGGTAAAGTAAATAGGCGACGTCAGGTTGGTTCTACCTTGTGAAAGAACCCGGTGTTTAGCTTAGTACCGGAAAAGGAAGTAAGCGACGTGTAAAGGTTTTCTCCGCCTAAGAAAGGTAGCTTGTTGATCTAGTGAAGTAACTCTCGAGTTGGGTACTCGGGGAGTGGAGTAGGGCGGAGAGGAGCTCCGTGACCGAACCACTATAAATCACCGTGTTCGGTTTGCGCTTTCTTTTACTTATCTCTTTACTTTTATATTTGCATAATGTGATTGCTTGTGTTGTGATTATGTGATAATACTTGTGTGACAACTTGGTAGACATAAACTACAACAGACAGTGTTCATATTAGAACTAGCCGAATTGGAAATTTGATACAACAAGTTTTAAGTTTTAAAACGGTAAACGTATTCACCCCCCCTCTACGTTTTCACAAATGGTTTTTTCCAAGAGAACCACCACCCGAGTTGTTCTGGGGGCATTGGCGTGTTGCTAGACGCTAACCAATGTCATTACACTTTTAATAGATTTCCAAGTTGTAACACCCCCTAATTTGGTTTGTGGCAGCGGAAAAGTAATTAGGGTGTTACGGTGAGGATCGAAGTTAAAATTCCAGAAAACGGCCCGGAAGGGGCGTTTTGAAAGTTATATGTCATTCAAAATAATATCCTTGATACAAAGTGAAATAATTTATTTGAAAATCCCATAAAAAGATGTGAAAATTTGAAAGGAATGACATATTCGATTTTACACCATTTAAATTATCAGAGTAAAAGATGCCCGCTCCGTGTCTTGTCCTGCTCCGTTAATTACCTGAGATAAACATGCTTAAAACGTCAACACAATGGTTGGTGAGTTCGTGGAGTTTGATAGAAAATATCTCTCTTTGAAAGGTGTATAGTGATAATAGTTCTTCATGAAATAAATAAATAGTTGCGTTGTATAAAATCCACAAGTGAATAATGTATGATCTTCAAAATCAGAAGTTTCATATTTTAAATGAAGTTGAGTTATGTTGTTATATGCTCGAAATGGGATGTTGAGTCAGCTTTTAAATGTAATGACATACCAAGCATTTTGGGTTGCCTTACAGAATTCTTATTTAAGTCACATATGGTAACAGTTAAAGTTCAAGTACAAGATTTACAATCATATCATATAGTGGGAATGATAATCTAGAATCTGAAGTCTATCAGTGTAAAGTGGTGGTCTTCTAAATACAGTTGTATCCTAGGATATATATGAAACATTCATCTATTCATAAAGTTATATTGCCCTAAGCCTCATGACACGCAAAACGTTAACAGAGTACCGTAAAACGGAGTGTTCACCAAATTAATGACGAAAGTTTATGCCCTCGTGTAATAGGTGATTTGCCCCTTCCTATTTTTCTCAAATATAGCGCATCGCGACTAATACGACTAGCGATTAAGCATTCCGTCACAGTATTAGTGGGATAGGTTGTCAGTCCTCCAACAGGTTTCGAAGCTGTTGCTATATTCGCGCTCACCGCAGTGATTAATGGCTCATGATAAAGGGACTTTTTGGCAATAAAGTGTGCTTAGGCAATATAGGTCTCAAGGTTCATAAAATATACATATTCTGATCTTGGCAATTATTTCCAGTGGAGTATAGAAATATTATAATAAGTAACAGTTCATTCATTTGTCACATGAATGCATACAGTAAGCCTCAGTATCATGTTACATCAAGTAGTTCAGAGATGTTATGTTTCAAGTTCCGTGTTTAAGCTAAACAGACAATTTGCACATATATTGAGCATGTATTCCTTTCAAGTATAATTCAAATAGATAAAGCATAGTTGATAATTTCGAGTAAATAAGATATTTCAAGTAGTATAAAACAGTTAAAGCATGTATCTCCCCCAAAAGAGTTATTAAAACAAGTGTGAAAAGTAGGGGCCACGACTCACCTGGAGAGTATTCCGGCAAGACGAAATTATAAGATCAAGTAAACGATCACGAAAACTTCTTCAATACTAGACCTGAATATAAGCGAAGTCTAAGAGTCTAATTTTCTACTAATAACGACTGTGGAAAGGATAAATCGTATAACGATTTGATCAGTGATGTGAGTGTGTGATATGCTTAAAATGCTTCAATATAATATATCTATAATATTATCTCGGTTCTTATCTCAATCGACCCACAATATTACTTTCTCGAAATATACTGAAATAATATGCAAGTGAAGTCGCTTAATATTTCTAATAGCGAAACTTTAAATAATGCATAACTTAAAATGAAACATGCATATGAAATGAAGGGTGCAAAATGAAAATAAATTAAGAATGTCAAGTGAAATTAAATAAGTCCTTGCCCTTTTCAGATTTTACAATTTTTAGTCTAACTGTGATCGCGTTACGTCGTTAGTCCTCGGTTAAGTCCAAAGTCCATAATAGTCCAAAATTTGTCCATATGTCCATATAAGGCTCGGAGTTCAATGGTATGTTAATTTAAGTCCTTTGTAAACTGTTTTCACAGCTTCAGTCCATGGGTTTCATGGTTTGGCAGTTTTGGTCCTTCCGGTTAGTTCGCGTTGCATTTTTAGTCCTTTTTGCATAAAAATGACGGGAAAAATATTCTGAAAATTTCTATAACTTTATTAAGTTCATTTTTAACTCATTCTAAGTGCTTATTCTGAAAAAGAGCTTATTTTCATATTAATGGGCCAATTAACGATTTAGCTTAAGGCCCGTTACTAAATTTAAAGGCGAGGGCGTGAAAATAGTTTTGGGCTTGAACCTGGGCTATTTTTATGATTCTAAAAATATTTCATATGGGCCCAGTGGGTTTATGGATCGTTAATTCTTATTGGGCTTTAAATAAGCCCAATCCGAATTGTATTGAATTTTCTGAAAAGAGTTTCTAGTAACTTAGTGATAGGCAGTTTAAAAGAGGTCGATTTGAATGAGTAAACGTGTTCATAAGGTCGAACTTAAAATGCGAAATATGTATATTGCTAGGTCGTCTATTGGCTTGTGCAAAAACATGTAGATGTTACGTTTAAAACTCCGTATTTAAATTAATGGTTTGTGGCCTAGTCGATTGTGTTGAATCTGAAAACACAAAATATATTTCTAAGTCTTTTGAAAGTAGTCAAGTAGCGATTAAAATGGGTCATTTATAATGTCGAGATGAACTTGTGAGTAAAAACTTAAAATACGAAAAATGTTCTAGGCCAGGTTGGCTATCGAGTTGTGTAAAAATATACGTATATTGCTTGAAAGAATCCGAGTAAAAATAGGCCTAAAGTGGGTGTGTCGAGTAGATTTTACAAATTTTAAACACTTGGTGAATTTTTATGTTTTCTGTTTCTGATTTTATACGAGTATATAAAGGTCCAAATGAAGCTCGATTGATCATGAAACATTATTAGAAACGTGATGTGAGCATTTTAAATGATTTCTAGGTCTTCCGCGAGGGAGGCAAATCACTATTCGAGTTCTATATATGTATGTTGTATGTAAAAATAGAAGTAAAAACTATATATATGTTCGAAAATAGAAAAAAAAAAACACGATGCATGAATAAGTATGAACGTGATAGGGTGTGAGTGACGACCCCGAGGCCTTCCATGTTGGAGGCTCGTTGCATGTGGGTGGGTCACACGAACTAATGCACATAAATGAACTAGTAATAAGGTATACGTTCGAGTATGTTTAATACGATTGCATGATGATACATTAACGTGAGAAATGAATTGAAAAAGGAAGTGCAAGGACTTACAAAGGATAAGGAGAGGCTGTGGTATGTAGATTAGGAATAGAAGTCCAAGAACTTGCGAAGCTAAAACCGTATATGCATGAATTACTCTTTTTTTCAAAATGAATTGTTGAGACCCGATGGTCTTACTATTTTCTGGTCTTGCAGCGAAGTTGTTGTGAGTGAAAGGGTTAGAGTGAAGGTATTGAAGGAGTGGTATGAAGTAGGAGAGATGAATGGGTGAGGTAGGAAGTTGGGTGGTTCGACAGGGTGTATGAAATAAATCGGCAGTAGGCTCTTAGCGTGCTTAAGGCATGTGTTTAAGGTGTTTAGTTCTTTTTAGTTTTACATCTCTAAGTTGTAATTTACATTGTTGGTCTTGTGAAGTATACGGTGAGAGGATAATGAATGAAGAGTGGGCAATGTGAGTTGACAATAATGATCGAGTTATATAGAGGAATGCCATACATGTCTTGACCACATTACCCCTCAACTCAATCATTGTTTTCCTGTAGAGAATGAGACACCTATGTGTTTTTACCGACATAATAGGACAATTGGTGGATGTGAAACGTGGGTAATTTCCTATCTTTTGTTTTGGTATTGTGCATGTACATGGTTTGGGAATTATTGTACTTCAAAATTTGGAGCTAGCAAGTTTAATCCATTACTGCTGTCTTAGCAACTTTCTAAACATTCTCATTTGTTGGAAAGAGCATTAGGGAATGTAGGAAAATTGGATTTTAAAGCAGTCGAGCTCTAGTGATTTTTATTTATGCGGATGTAGTTGATATAAAGCGAATCAAATGAGTCTTCAAAACAACATTAACACTCGACTTGTGTTTCTGAAAGTTGGCATACAGATAATCCATTGAGTGATGAATGAGAATGATTAAAAATAATAACATGTGGTATTTGGAACTCGAGAGGTCGAATGCGGTTTTGGAGAGGTTGTATCTGTCGAGTTCTACAATGAAATTACAAGGTTAACATTTTAATGGAGATGAGCTTGAAACTTCGGCTGTGAAATGGGCTTAAACATATTAAGGGTCTGGTTGCAATGTGGCTTTGGGCTAAGGACGTGTGGGTTCGAGTAGTGTTTGTCCAAATGGATTTAAAGTCCGGTATGGTTTGTAGTTGGTTTTAATGAGAGAAGTAAATATATTTAGTGTTAGTTAAATATAATTGTAATTAGTAGTTAAAATGTGGTTAATGCATAGTTGTAATCCTGTTAGAACTTAGTGGTTTTATTTATAATCTGTAATCGGTGAGATTTGCGGTATGTGACTAGTAGTAGTTACAAAGTAAATATGTTTCATAAAGTACGTCGAGAACTAGTGTCGATAATTGTTACTTGTTGAAATGTTGTGTTGTGGTAGAATAATGTAGTAAGTAAATAAAAGTTTAAATTTCCCCATAAAAATGGGTTTGGTTAAACGGTAAGTCGAGATTATTATTAATTAACAAAGATTATCAGGACGAATTTTCGTAGGATCTTACAGTATCTACCCCTTAATTTTGAACTTCGTCCCGAAGTTCAGTCCGTGATAGGTGCTGAGGAACTGTGGGGTTCTGAGGTGAGAGTTTATGGAAGATGTTGTCGAATGATTTCTTAGTTGGCTAACAAAAGCGAGATTTCATCTAGATTTATTAGTACTCGACTAAATAAATTCGAATGTTTGGTCAATAATTGAATTTATAGACTACAATTAGTGAAAATAACGATCGAGAGTAGGAAGTGTGTAGTGTTCCAACGGTCGAAACTAGTGAATTTTTAATGGTTGCGGTTTGAAACTTAATGATAGTGAATAGTAAAATAGCGGGTACTTTCTTCACCTACTTTTCCTATTTAACTTTCTCCTTTTTCCTCCACTTTATTCCCTTTTCACCTTTTCACCTTTTCAATTATTCTTCCCATTCAAATTTCATCTTCTTTGTTCGACTTCTTCCCCGAAATATGCCACCGATCGCCATAGTGTTTGCAGCCATGTTCATCATTTTCGTCGTCGCTGGTTTGGCTCTTCTTCCCGGCGAAGATACCAGCGGTTGGATCGGATACTTGTTGGTTATCGTACCCCTCACAATCCTAGCAATTTTTGCGGATAATTTTTGGAAGTGAGGGTCGCGCGTAGGTGTTTAGAATGTAGCTTTGTTGTGTGTCGATGTAATGTGGAATAATTTCTCGTTTATGTTTATGTTAAGTTGTTGTGTTTAATGGTTCGCTTTTGTGTGTCTTCAGAATAATCAGGGTACTTCATCCTATGGTGGGTCTTGCTATGGTTGGGTTGGTGGTGGTGTTTGTTTCTATGGCGGGCCAATCTTTCAAAGATTGTATGTTTTATATTGTGTTTATTGTACTGTTAGTACTTCCGATGTTAATCATCTTGTTATGTATTAACTTCCATGAGTTCTAATAAAATTTATGTTATTTGTGTTTTCCATAGTCTGTTGTAAATTTTAAAGTTTCTAAGTTTTATAATTTCCTTGTCTTCGTATAATGGTGAAATGAGTGATGAGTGTAGATCTGACTGGGGTTGTTTAAAAAGTAAAGTTTATGAACAAATTATTTTGTTTCAAGATTCTGTTTTTGGAATGAAAATTGTTATTAATACTTCGAAAGGATAACTGTTCCATTTATAACATGATTCTTCCTAAATTATACATAGGTAGCTAGGCTATGTATAATTGAGGACCAAATGATGTAACTCTTGGTTCAGTACTTATGTTTCTTCAAAGAGTTTTCTATGGTTTAGTTATAATGATTTCATCACGAAGTCAGACAATTTCTGATTTAAAAATATATAAAGTTTTTGTTCATTTTTCGAGGATAAGTCAGAATTTTCTAAGATAGCATTTGGACATTCTGGGTATAAACTTAGGTTTTAAGTGAGATCTCATTGCAATATGGTAACAACTTAGTGTTTGATCATGATAAAATTAATTAGATCCTTGAGGTACTGTTAGTGTATCTGTTACATAACGATTATGAGTAGAGAAGTGTAACAGAGATGAAAATAAACGTGATTTTTATTATCATGGAAATATTACAGGATAGATTTCTCACACGGTAGAAAATAACTGTTACACTTAGGTTACATCCATCGTACCTAAGGTAAATACAAACGGAAATACAACTTAGATAGTCCTAAACTAGAGTTTATTTATTTTACAACAGGGATCCATACATCTGCTGAACATAGAGGTCATTCTTTTGTACTACTGAGATCTTTTAACGAGTCTTCATTCCCTTGCATCCATCTTGGCCTTCCAGTTGGCATTGTAGTTTGGGCAATGACTCTTGTAATGCCCTATTCCACCACATCCATGGCATTTTATGGATGAGTGCTGCTCATTTCTTTCCATAACTTTGCAATCACTCGTCTTGTGGCCTGTTTTCCTGCACCTCCCGCATATTGCGGTGCAATATCCGGTGTGATGCATCTTACATCTTGGGCACAGAGGTTTATTCCCACGGTAGTTGTCTCTGTTGATAGGGGTGGTGACGTAGTTTCCTTCAGTTTCGGGGTTGAGCCTTTGTTCGCGAAGATAGTCAATGCGGTCTTGTAGATGATTGCGGATGCAAACATCATTGTGAAACTCACATTCATTGAGAATAAAAGATCTTCCCTCCTCATGTCTTCGCTTTTGGTTATTTTTCTTGAGTGCAATATCATGTCTAATTCTTTGAGTACACATGCGGATCGGTTTAGTTATTGTCCTTGTCTTCTTTAGGCATGCTGGCCTACATCCCATGAAACGTTCATGGTTATGCTTACAAGGTATAACCTTCTTTCTTTCTTTTCTTGTCATGTCATTGTCGTTTGGACGGACTGTTGAGGTTACTTCCATTACTACTTCAACGATTTTGTTTACCATTTCCTCGATGGTTTTAGGGGTCATGATTGTTGTGGGCACCACACTGTTCATGTTGTCCATTCCCTATGAACATTACACGAACGTTGATTTAGTATTCACTTTATCGTTAGAATAATTCAAATAGTAAGATATTTGTATATTAATGCTAACAATGTGGTCTCAATACGAAATCAAATCAACTGAGGATCATAGAAATACGAGGTGTCAGGATAGCATCGTAAAATAAAAAATCAACTCTTGATATGAGATTGTTAAGGAACAAATGGATTTATCTACAACAGCTGAAGTTCAACAACCTTCTCTTTATTCATCAAGTTTTCTTCTGAATATTTGTTCTTGGAATTCTATGTTTTATTGTTTAATCGAGGTATAGTTGATGTATAATCACAGATAATGTCATAGTAAGTTTGAATACAGTCATTGACATAACTCTAATAACTTGTTCGATTGATTGTTGCAAAACAACCAGTACAAGGTCTTTTATTAATGTCTCATTGATTCATGTGGAGTTATTTGTTTACTCAAGAGAGTAACAATTAGTGAGGTTTTGCATGACTCTTTGCACTTACAGCATCATAATAAGGTTTGGTGAGAGGAATTTGTTTCCAACAGAAAAGTATAACGAAAGGATAGCTATTATACATTAAAAGTCGATTACAAGCTCTGAAAGTTACAGATTTATTGGGAATACATAAACTACTAACCAAAACTATTTGGTTTATTTAGTACAACAACGATACTTAAGATCAGTTACGTCTCTGACGTAGACGTCTAACTTCTGCCTCAAGATCCAGTTGTGCAGCTTCCATGGCCGAGAAACGTTCTTGGCATGCATTCATCTGATTGGCTAACATGTTTTCCAAGGCTGCGATTTTTTGGCTTTGGGTTCTTGCTGTGTCTCTAGTTAACCATAATGCTCTTTCAATGTCTTCAATTCTAATGTGGGTTTGAGTATGGCCTCTACCTAAACAGCGGGTTCTGGCATCCAAGTTTCTAAGTTCTTGTTCATAGTTGTCCTTCATATTACCAATATTTACTCCTAAACCAAACACTTCTCGTCTCTCAGCATCGGTCCTCTTGAACAGGGTATCAATGTTACAGTCAAACCATTCAAATCGTAATGGATGTAACTCTTTTAGCTGTTCAGAGTGAGCATTTAGTATGCTGGTGTGTTGGTGAAGGCGAATCCATATGGAGTCTCGGGTGTTTACATTGTAGTCAGGAGATTTGGGTGAGGATACATTGTTTGGGACATCTGGCATGGAGAAATCTGAGGTATTAGGTAAGGGAGAATTTAGGTTGATATTTTCCCAGGTCATTTCTTGACGTGAACTTTGTCCAATTTCAAACGTTGGTTGCCCACCAATTGGATCTGAATAAGATTCAGTTGCTCTCCTAAGTTTTTGACGTGGAGGGGAGTGAGTAGGTGATGACGAAGATGAGTTCTGAGTAAGTTCTATGTTGGGTTGAGGTTGTGACATTTGCATGTAAGGATCTTCAGTATTTGGTGTAATATGATAGCCAGATGATACATGGGTAGTAGGAGAGATAGTCTTAGCGATGTCAACTGGTAGGGAAAACATGTTACTGTAGCAATTGAAAATAATAATTATGAGTATTTATACGTTTAAGGTGTAACGTTGAGTGTGAAATAATACGGTGTGTAATATGTGAAGGATAACCATCAAGCATGTAAAGATTAGTACAAAATAATCTTAGTAAGCAATGTATTGAGCACGACAGTCTGCAGACACGGGTGGCACAGGATGATAAGGTGTAAAATCATTTATTTTGAAAATGTGGTTATAGTTCGATGTTTTAAAACGTTTGAATCTCTATAACCATAGGCTCTGATACCAAACTGTAACACCCCCTAATTTGGTTTGTGGCAGCGGAAAAGTAATTAGGGTGTTACGGTGAGGATCGAAGTTAAAATTCCAGAAAACGGCCCGGAAGGGGCGTTTTGAAAGTTATATGTCATTCAAAATAATATCCTTGATACAAAGTGAAATAATTTATTTGAAAATCCCATAAAAAGATGTGAAAATTTGAAAGGAATGACATATTCGATTTTACACCATTTAAATTATCAGAGTAAAAGATGCCCGCTCCGTGTCTTGTCCTGCTCCGTTAATTACCTGAGATAAACATGCTTAAAACGTCAACACAATGGTTGGTGAGTTCGTGGAGTTTGATAGAAAATATCTCTCTTTGAAAGGTGTATAGTGATAATAGTTCTTCATGAAATAAATAAAGAGTTGCGTTGTATAAAATCCACAAGTGAATAATGTATGATCTTCAAAATCAGAAGTTTCATATTTTAAATGAAGTTGAGTTATGTTGTTATATGCTCGAAATGGGATGTTGAGTCAGCTTTTAAATGTAATGACATACCAAGCATTTTGGGTTGCCTTACAGAATTCTTATTTAAGTCACATATGGTAACAGTTAAAGTTCAAGTACAAGATTTACAATCATATCATATAGTGGGAATGATAATCTAGAATCTGAAGTCTATCAGTGTAAAGTGGTGGTCTTCTAAATACAGCTGTATCCTAGGATATATATGAAACATTCATCTATTCATAAAGTTATATTGCCCTAAGCCTCATGACACGCAAAACGTTAACAGAGTACCGTAAAACGGAGTGTTCACCAAATTAATGACGAAAGTTTATGCCCTCGTGTAATAGGTGATTTGCCCCTTCCTATTTTTCTCAAATATAGCGCATCGCGACTAATACGACTAGCGATTAAGCATTCCGTCACAGTATTAGTGGGATAGGTTGTCAGTCCTCCAACAGGTTTCGAAGCTGTTGCTATATTCGCGCTCACCGCAGTGATTAATGGCTCATGATAAAGGGACTTTTTGGCAATAAAGTGTGCTTAGGCAATATAGGTCTCAAGGTTCATAAAATATACATATTCTGATCTTGGCAATTATTTCCAGTGGAGTATAGAAATATTATAATAAGTAACAGTTCATTCATTTGTCACCTGAATGCATACAGTAAGCCTCAGTATCATGTTACATCAAGTAGTTCAGAGATGTTATGTTTCAAGTTCCGTGTTTAAGCTAAACGGACAATTTGCACATATATTGAGCATGTATTCCGTTCAAGTATAATTCAAATAGATAAAGCATAGTTGATAATTTCGAGTAAATAAGATATTTCAAGTAGTATAAAACAGTTAAAGCATGTATCTCCCCCAAAAGAGTTATTAAAACAAGTGTGAAAAGTAGGGGCCACGACTCACCTGGAGAGTATTCCGGCAAGACGAAATTATAAGATCAAGTAAACGATCACGAAAACTTCTTCAATACTAGACCTGAATATAAGCGAAGTCTAAGAGTCTAATTTTCTACTAATAACGACTGTGGAAAGGATAAATCGTATAACGATTTGATCAGTGATGTGAGTGTGTGATATGCTTAAAATGCTTCAATATAATATATCTATAATATTATCTCGGTTCTTATCTCAATCGACCCACAATATTACTTTCTCGAAATATACTGAAATAATATGCAAGTGAAGTCGCTTAATATTTCTAATAGCGAAACTTTAAATAATGCATAACTTAAAATGAAACATGCATATGAAATGAAGGGTGCAAAATGAAAATAAATTAAGAATGTCAAGTGAAATTAAATAAGTCCTTGCCCTTTTCAGATTTTACAATTTTTAGTCTAACTGTGATCGCGTTACGTTGTTAGTCCTCGGTTAAGTCCAAAGTCCATAATAGTCCAAAATTTGTCCATATGTCCATATAAGGCTCGGAGTTCAATGGTATGTTAATTTAAGTCCTTTGTAAACTGTTTTCACAGCTTCAGTCCATGGGTTTCATGGTTTGGCAGTTTTGGTCCTTCCGGTTAGTTCGCGTTGCATTTTTAGTCCTTTTTGCATAAAAATGACGGGAAAAATATTCTGAAAATTTCTATAACTTTATTAAGTTCATTTTTAACTCATTCTAAGTGCTTATTCTGAAAAAGAGCTTATTTCATATTAATGGGCCAATTAACGATTTAGCTTAAGGCCCGTTACTAAATTTAAAGGCGAGGGCGTGAAAATAGTTTTGGGCTTGAACCTGGGCTATTTTTATGATTCTAAAAATATTTCATATGGGCCCAGTGGGTTTATGGATCGTTAATTCTTATTGGGATTTAAATAAGCCCAATCCGAATTGTATTGAATTTTCTGAAAAGAGTTTCTAGTAACTTAGTGATAGGCAGTTTAAAAGAGGTCGATTTGAATGAGTAAACGTGTTCATAAGGTCGAACTTAAAATGCGAAATATGTATATTGCTAGGTCGTCTATTGGCTTGTGCAAAAACATGTAAATGTTACGTTTAAAACTCCGTATTTAAATTAATGGTTTGTGGCCTAGTCGATTGTGTTGATTCTGAAAACACAAAATATATTTCTAAGTCTTTTGAAAGTAGTCAAGTAGCGATTAAAATGGGTCATTTATAATGTCGAGATGAACTTGTGAGTAAAAACTTAAAATACGAAAAATGTTCTAGGCCAGGTTGGCTATCGAGTTGTGTAAAAATATACGTATATTGCTTGAAAGAATCCGAGTAAAAATAGGCCTAAAGTGGGTGTGTCGAGTAGATTTTACAAATTTTAAACACTTGGTGAATTTTTATGTTTTCTGTTTCTGATTTTATACGAGTATATAAAGGTCCAAATGAAGCTCGATTGATCATGAAACATTATTAGAAACGTGATGTGAGCATTTTAAATGATTTCTAGGTCTTCCGCGAGGGAGGCAAATCACTATTCGAGTTCTATATATGTATGTTGTATGTAAAAATAGAAGTAAAAACTATATATATGTTCGAAAATAGAAAAAAAAAAACACGATGCATGAATAAGTATGAACATGATAGGGTGTGAGTGACGACCCCGAGGCCTTCCATGTTGGAGGCTCGTTGCATGTGGGTGGGTCACACGAACTAATGCACATAAATGAACTAGTAATAAGGTATACGTTCGAGTATGTTTAATACGATTGCATGATGATACATTAACGTGAGAAATGAATTGAAAAAGGAAGTGCAAGGACTTACAAAGGATAAGGAGAGGCTGTGGTATGTAGATTAGGAATAGAAGTCCAAGAACTTGCGAAGCTAAAACCGTATATGCATGAATTACTCTTTTTTTCGAAATGAATTGTTGAGACCCGATGGTCTTACTATTTTCTGGTCTTGCAGGGAAGTTGTTGTGAGTGAAAGGGTTAGAGTGAAGGTATTGAAGGAGTGGTATGAAGTAGGAGAGATGAATGGGTGAGGTAGGAAGTTGGGTGGTTCGACAGGGTGTATGAAATAAATCGGCAGTAGGCTCTTAGCGTGCTTAAGGCATGTGTTTAAGGTGTTTAGTTCTTTTTAGTTTTGCATCTCTAAGTTGTAATTTACATTGTTGGTCTTGTGAAGTATACGGTGAGAGGATAATGAATGAAGAGTGGGCAATGTGAGTTGACAATAATGATCGAGTTATATAGAGGAATGCCATACATGTCTTGACCACATTACCCTCAACTCAATCATTGTTTTCCTGTAGAGAATGAGACACCTATGTGTTTTTACCGACATAATAGGACAATTGGTGGATGTGAAACGTGGGTAATTTCCTATCTTTTGTTTTGGTATTGTGCATGTACATGGTTTGGGAATTATTGTACTTCAAAATTTGGAGCTAGCAAGTTTAATCCATTACTGCTGTCTTAGCAACTTTCTAAACATTCTCATTTGTTGGAAAGAGCATTAGGGAATGTAGGAAAATTGGATTTTAAAGCAGTCGAGCTCTAGTGATTTTTATTTATGCGGATGTAGTTGATATAAAGCGAATCAAATGAGTCTTCAAAACAACATTAACACTCGACTTGTGTTTCTGAAAGTTGGCATACAGATAATCCATTGAGTGATGAATGAGAATGATTAAAAATAATAACATGTGGTATTTGGAACTCGAGAGGTCGAATGCGGTTTTGGAGAGGTTGTATCTGTCGAGTTCTACAATGAAATTACAAGGTTAACATTTTAATGGAGATGAGCTTGAAACTTCGGCTGTGAAATGGGCTTAAACATATTAAGGGTCTGGTTGCAATGTGGCTTTGGGCTAAGGACGTGTGGGTTCGAGTAGTGTTTGTCCAAATGGATTTAAAGTCCGGTATGGTTTGTAGTTGGTTTTAATGAGAGAAGTAAATATATTTAGTGTTAGTTAAATATAATTGTAATTAGTAGTTAAAATGTGGTTAATGCATAGTTGTAATCCTGTTAGAACTTAGTGGTTTTATTTATAATCTGTAATCGGTGAGATTTGCGGTATGTGACTAGTAGTAGTTACAAAGTAAATATGTTTCATAAAGTACGTCGAGAACTAGTGTCGATAATTGTTACTTGTTGAAATGTTGTGTTGTGGTAGAATAATGTAGTAAGTAAATAAAAGTTTAAATTTCCCCATAAAAATGGGTTTGGTTAAACGGTAAGTCGAGATTATTATTAATTAACAAAGATTATCAGGACGAATTTTCGTAGGATCTTACACAAGTGGGAGCTGTTAGAGTTTTAATGGAAAATATTATCGTGTATGACTAGATTCGAACTCGGGAGCGAAGGATTGCACATTTTACGTATGAATGACTAACGTAAATAATTAATATATATATATATATATATATTAGTTATGTATTTTAATTATTTGGACACGAAATGATAACTAACGAACGTTAAGTAATTAACGGAATTGACCAAACGACTGTTAGGAAATAAAGGAGGGACCGTTAGTGAAATTAGAGAATTGGAAGGATCTAGAAACCCATTCATGTGAGCTTGGCCTATCGGCCTAAAGGGTTTCATAACCCAAATCGACTAGCTTCTTTTCCAAGATACTATTTCACTATAAATATAAGGATTTTTTGTGCAATTCACGTTACCAAAAAGTCACCAAAAGTTGTTGTCCTTTGCTTTTGTATAACAGTTAACAAAAGTGGTTGTCCTTTGCTACAGTCGATTGACTTTCAAACCAATCAATCACTGTTTTTCTATTATTAAACAAAAGATAGTTTTGGTTTAATTTGTGTTCAATCACTAGCATCATTCGTTAGTCGAGTAATAGTACGTGTGTTCGAGAACTCGCTAATATCTTACTTTAGATATTAATCTTGGATTGTGGAACAAAAAAGGTAAAGGGTTCCACGTTAATCCTATTAGTTGTTCAAGTGAAGAGAAGTTCAAGTTTGATCTTTGTTTAGCTAAGATCACAACGATACATTTCCTTTATGTTTCGGTATTACTTTATACATGTTAATATGATCCTTGCTTCCGCTATTACGTGTGTTAATACAAATATCATCCTAAAAACGTTATTTATATTTTACGATCTTTACTTAGTTTTGTTAATGACAATTACAAGGTATATCTTTTAGCAAATTATAAATACTAGCTAAAGTCTCTTTAAACCACATTTTACATTTCACAAGTTTACTTAGAATTACATTTTACACATCTACTAGTTTATTTCCTTAAAAGGAAACTTTATTATTAAAATGATACAATGACATCATGGCATGCATCATACATAGATTATGTAATATCTTGGCTAGATCTTCAAGCAAGATAGTTGACTTTGGAAGATTTTGATGTGACATAACAAAGATGTGGAGGATACAGCTGGATTTAGAAAGATATCCATAAACTCTTAGCTGTCATGTTTGGCGGAACCAAACGTCATCAAAGTCGGATCCCTTTTATGGGATCCGCCGGATCTGCCGGCTGTTCACCAGCTTGCCTATAAATAGCAAGCTGATCATTTGGACACACCATCACTCATATAGCCTAACATTCATACTCATTCATTTACATATCATCTAACATTTATCATTCATTCATTTCATTGATCTTTCCTTTTGTAGCAAAGGAGATTAAGCATCAAGGTTCAACACAGACGTGTAAAACCTTTAGCATAAGTTACTGTGTGATATAGTTGTAGTTCACACATCATTATTTGTATCATTTATCTCAGTGAGTGTGGTTAGTGTTTTAGTCCTCAAAACACAAAGAGTGTAGGGAGTGGTTGTACCCTTGTGAAAGAACCAAACGGGAGTGGTTGTACCCTTGTAAAGAACTCGACATCTAGCTTAGTGTCGGTAATCGTATAGGCGACGTTAGGTTGGTTCTACCTTGAAATAGAACCCGGTGTTTAGCTTAGTACCGGAAAAGGAAGTAAGCGACGTGTAAAGGTTTTCTCCACCTAGAAGAGAGTTTGTTTCTTAGTGAAGGATAACTCTTGAGTTAGAGGCTCGAGGAGTGGAGTAGGGCAAGGAAGAGAGTCCTTGTAGCCGAACCACTATAAACATCCGTGTTGTGTGGTTTGATCTTTCCTCTTTTTACTTTTCATATATACATTGTGTGAATATTTGTTTGTGCTTGTTTCCTTTGAAATAACATAGAGTAACAAAGCGAATTAATTTTAAAATGGTAAAACTATTCAACCCCCTTCTAGTTTTCCACAACGTGCTTTGATGTTTATGGTTATTTATTTATTTGAATGTCAAATTATCTAAAACCTACAGACATTGTTCGGGAGGTGTTTCACTTAAAGCAACAAGGTATTGATCTTCTTGGATATTGTAAAAAAATGGTGGGAAATGGTGAAGAGTCGTTTTTTTGGGATGATGTTTGGTTAGGTGATTGTCCTTTGAAAGATCAATATCCTCGGTTATATAATTTGGAAGTGAGTAAATATGTATCGGTTGCAAACAAGATTGGTCCTAATAACTTGTGTGATTCGTTTCGCCGAATTCCTAGAGGAAGTGCTGAAATTGAGCAGTTTAATGATCTATCTTCGAAGTTATCATGTGTAATCTTACCTCAAACTAAAGATAGGTGGGTTTGGTCGTTGGATGGCTCGAGAGAATTTTCAGTGGCATCGATTAGAAAGGCTTTAGATGATTTTAGATTGCTAGAGGTCTCGTCTTAAACTCGATGGATTTCAGTGGTACCAGGTAAAATCAATATTTTTGCTTGGAAGGTAAGGTTAGATAAATTACCTACAAGATTAAATCTTTCTCTTAGAGGAATGGATATTGAGTCCATTCTTAGCCCCTTATGCGGTTCGCATGTTGAATCTACTAGCCATCTGATGTTTGCTTGTTCATTGGTAAAGAGTTTGGCTCGTGAGATCATGATATGGTGGGACATTGGTACGATGGATTTTGGGTCTTATGAGGTGTGGATGTCATGGTTTTTGGGTTTCAAAATTCGGTGTATGCATAAAGAAATATTGGAAGGTGTTTTCTACGTGTTATGGTGGTACATTTGAAGAGTTCGTAACGAGGTTATTTTCGGTAGGAAGTCGCTTATAAAGGCGGTTATGTTCGATGAGATTGTGTCCTTGTCGTATACTTGGTGTAATGCTAGAAGTAAATTGATTTTTAGTTTGGTAGATTGGTTACATAGTCCTTTGCTTAATATGTTGTAACTGTGATGCTAGCCTCTTGCTAGAGTAGTTTTAATAAATTTGTTGTTCAAAAAATAAAAAGTAAACTACCACATGACCCATCACCTATTTTTTTTGATCCATTACAACCTGAAACTGAGGTGAAATAAACATACCCTAAATTCTTGGTTAAAGAGTTATGATATTTTCAAGAAAAATTTATGTGTAATGTAAATGTATAGTCTTTCAAGAAGATGGTAACAGCCCCTGCAAGCCTAGTCTGGTTTATTGTCTTTACTTTGGTTACGTGATTTGTATCGTGACCTGCAGTTTTTGTAGGTCAATGAGTTTCCTTTGCATTATTGGAAGATAACATCGAGTCGATTAAATCAAGAAGGGTAAACTTGACATCTTTGAAAATTATAACATTCTGTAATAATGGGAGGATATTTCAAGGAGACTTTTAATTTCACTAGGCGAGTACCCGCGCTTAGCGGCAGACAATTAACGATATGCGATATTGTGGTAAGAGTTTCGTATAACGTTCAAAATAGAACGTGAAAAGATCAAAATGTAATTGCAAACGGTTGTAACATGTGATAATTCAACTCTAGCAAAAATTCTTAACATGTATCAAACGACATATAAAAATATTTAGTGAGACTGAAAAAGATCGAAAACATTACATCAATTATGAGATACTAACTAATAATGCACGTTACACGTCATGTAAAACTTCTTGGTAGACGACATTTGAGGTGTAGACTCCTCCTTGACCGAACTCTTTGACTGGCTTCACTAATACCTTTGTAGTTCTACGTGATACCCATGTATAGCGACAGGAATCTCTAGCAACAATTAATTATAGTTAATTATAGTTGTGCAAAACATATAAATACACAATATATACTAATTGAGATTGAAGGTATATTAGTAATTATATTTTTTTATTTTAATAGTTTTAAGCAAAATTATACTCTTTATATGTAGTAAATCAAAGATAAACGTTCTTTATTTATATGAGTAGAGATATTATTTTAGAATGTTAATAGCATTGTTTTGGTTGTCAAAATCTTTTTTCAAATTAGTATTCTTGTTTCAAATTAACAACATAGTCAACTTATGCATTAAAGCAAAACAAATTTCCAATTGTACGCATGAAAGCTTATTGATGAATAAGGGTGTTTTGTAAATCAACATTATTCACTTTCTAATTATGTGCGTATTGAATACCTTTCTTGTATTCATTTATTCTATTTTTGGTAACCATGATTTCACCAAATGATTCACCGGATTTGAACCTACATCACCCAAACTCGAATCTAACTGTGGCGACCCAATTCACTTTTCATGTCTTTGTTTAAGTAGCTAGTTTAGATAAAAATTTATTAGTCTTTGATGGCGTTGATGCTCTTTATCGTAAGTTTTGATTTCCTCTATGCTCACAACAATAGGACAACATCGTGAGGACCAATTATCCACGACAGTTAAAGGATGAATTGCATTCATAACACAAGCCATCGTTTGATATATAGTGTCGTGACGTGTAGACTATTATGGAATGATTTGCATCCTTTATAGTAAATCGACCCCCAATGTATTACATATATGAAATCGATTCGTGCAATTAATTAATTTAAACATTAGCTAGCTAATCTTAAATTTTTGACATGATATATTTTCATTATGATAATTCAACTTTTACGTGTCTAAATACAACAATCTTTGATATTCTTTGGAGAAACATAAGCAGAGTCAATGATAGCATCAACAATTAAAAGATGAAATATTAGAGATGCATACTTATTTGGACACCAAAGAGTTTTTTTGTATAAATAACAAACAAATAAACAATGATATATGTGTTTCGATGATCGAACATTCTATTATTACATTTCAAAGTAGATTTATATTTTGACAACTTTAGGACATGGGCCATTTTAATCAAGATGGCAAGCATCAATAATATCATGCATTCTTTGGAAATGTAGTACATTTGTTGAATCTAACACGCCTGCTAGATCTTCGAGCCTATGTGGATCGGTAGGATGCCTATGTAATCACAAGCACACTACAAGAGAATCTCTGAATATGAATGAGAAAAGAAAAGAACTAATGCTATGATCCTCTATGGATCGTATAATGAACTAAAAGATGATTTTATTGAAGATTGTTTCATTACAAAGATATCAAAACTCATAGACGGGGTGTTCCTTTTATAATCACAAGGAACCTTAACCCTAACCCGTCCTACAAGAATACGTGTAAAGAGATAAACATGATCTCTTCTAAAAATAAACTTACTAAACATACGGATAACTAACAATAATATCCGCAGCAACAAACACTATCAGCAGAAACAAAATATAACTATCAGCAGCAATGAGATTCGGCAGGAACCAACACTATCGGCAGGAACCAACTTTCACTATCGGCAGCAACAAGAAATATCTTATTTCCAGAATTCCCAACAATCCTCCCCTAATCTTGAGGAAATAGAGTATTTCCGAAAAGATTCCCTAGGTGATCACTCTACTCTAAAAGTACTTTGAAGTCCATAGGGAGAGGATTAGACCAGCAGCAGCATCAGGAAATAACCAGCAACACTTGAAACTTCCAGCAGCAACTTCGATAGTTCAGCAGCAATAGGAAATCATCCTCAAAAGAAGATCTAAGCTGGTCACCATGACATTGTTGATCTTGACTGCTACTATGACAATATGTACATCAAATCACTTAAGTTTCATACTATTCTCATCACATCCAGGTGTGTTAACTCCTGTGAGAGGTGAATCATTGAAAATTAATGGATTTGATGTCTCTTTACCAATAGCCATCACTACTGGAGTAGCCAATGTTTAGGTGTGTTAGACCATGGTACATTGATAACTATCTGATTTATTAGCAAATCAGCAACTATAAACGGATTTGACTTGTCTTTACCTGTAGCCGTTTGCTCAGGACTAGTCAATTCTTTGGTTTCAACTGAACCTTGGTGAATTGAATACCAAATATGGATACCAACTGTCTTTACCACAAACCATACTTTTGTGGACTAGCCAATTCTTTGGATCCCATAAAGGGTTACATCCATGGTGAATTGAGAACCATGTTCAACTCTCAGGAATAAACCATGGGTGAGTTGAAGTACCCTATAGCTTTAAGCAAGCTATTACAGCTATCAACGGATTTGATTATCACACCAGAGCCGTACCCTCATGGTGAGTCAACTCTTTCTTGTCTGTAAGACATGGTGAGTTGAATACCATTTGCTGTGCAGGTGTAAACACCAACACTGTACCTGCAAGGTGTTGCTCAAAACCACTTATTAGCACACAAAATACACAATTTTTTTTTATTTTTTTTTTTTTTGAACTAAAAGAAATCAGAAACACACCAAAAGAAAAAGAAAGAAAATAAGAAAAGATAGAAAGATGTACAACAACAACAAGAAAAATCCTCCCCTTAAGCTTCAACCTCCCCTGAAGCTGCAATCCTCCCCTTAAGCTGATGAACCTTTAGCTGCAAGTTGATCTTTGATGAACTTGACCAACTGTTCAGCTGTAGTTAAATCATTTCCAATTGTATGCTTGGGAACTCTGACCTTCTGGGTGAGCATTCTCTTCAAAACTCCCTCAGATATAGGATAAGTGACATCCACAAACATAGTCAGGAACTTGCCAGAGATGAGCTCCACAACATGAACATTAGAAGAAGGATATAGTCTCCAAGAAAATACTCTCCAGGATGATTGATTACCCCATACCAATTTAGCCTTTTCTCCTTCCAATGAATTCATCAAGACTTGTAAATCTCCCCAAAGCAGTAAACCAATCCCAGTAGGAGTATGAGATTGATAGTAATTATCCACTATCTTATAAAGATGCTCCAAATCTTTTCTTTCAACCTTATTCAAGATCTCCCTCAGAAATGTAAAGAATTTGATTGTCCCATCAAGAGAAAACCAAACATTGACATCACCTTCAGAAGTAGACCTAATTTCCCAGTGAGCAATAGGACCCCAAGAATGAATGGAATCACCATCTGAATCACTTTCAGAATCAATCCTAACCAAATCTTGATCATTCACATCAGAAATATCCCTAGAAGAAGAGTGGTGAGAGTGACTCTTCTGCCTTGTCCTTAGACCATATTGCAGGATAGGAACTGAAGAAGATTGTTCAGCAGAAACAGAGACATGGTCAGCAGGAATACCAGCAGAAATAGGAACTTCTTGTGGTACCTCAGATGCATCTACATTAGGACTTGGTGAAATGAATGTGTCAGCCTGAGATCCTTCAGCAGGAACAAAGGAAGATGCACCAGACATTGTCTTTCCAGACTTCATTTTCTTTGCAACATCAGATTCTAAAAATGAAGGCTCTCTTTTCTTCCTTTGTGAAATATCTGTCTGGACTGAAGAATTTATCCTTGCATAGGTATCAAGGAACAACTTTTGGATTGCAGCATCAGTCCAACCTTTGAAGTTACTTAGCTTGTAGTTAGCTTCATTCTTCAGATATATCTTCATAAAATTGACATTATCTCTGTTTGTAGGCATCTTAAATCCTGACTGTTGTCTTGCACTGATCCTTTGCATCAAGTCATTCCAAGTGGATGCACTATGTTTCTTTAAGATAAATGCCTTGAGCTTATCTGACCTTTCATCCGAATCCAACTCTGAATCTTGAAGAATCATAAATCCATGAGCTCTAATAATCATGTCAGTAGCCAACAAGTATTCAACTTGCTCACTGAACTCTTCTGAAGTAGTCTCGGCTATATCCCTCTCATCTACAGACAATTTCCTTGCAAGCTCCTCATCTTGAGCAACCTGAGCTAGTCTAGCTTCTTCAGCAGCAATATCCTGTGTATGCACCTTTTCAGCTATCTCTTCATCATTTTGAGTTGCTTCAGGAGGAATGGTGTCACTATCAGCAGCAATGGATGGACAACCAGTAGTATTACCAGGTACCTTAGATTCAGAAGAGACACTACCAACTTCAGCAGGAACACCAGAGACATCAGCAGCAATGGTCCTTGTTCCAGTGAAGGCCTGAGGTTTAGTAGTGATAGTGTGCTCAGAAGAGGTAGGCACTGCAATATGTGCATCATCAAGAGAAACAGAAGCCAGCACATTAAGCCCATCAAATGACATATCATCCTGATCTTCCTCAGACTCAGAAAGTACAACCCTTCTTTTCTTCTGAGGATGTTGAGCTTCCAAAGAGCTGATCCTTTCATTTAGCTTTTGAACAATCTCACCAAAAGTTTCTTTAGTGTCCTTGAGCTCCTTTTCCAAATTTTCCACCTTCTCACTAAAAACTCTTTTTGTTTCTTTAAGTTCTGACTCCAATGCCTCAATTTTCTTCACAGACCTGTCAAGTAACTGGGACATAGAGGTGAGATCAACAGCATCCTCAGCTCCACCAGCAGGAATGCCTGAGGTATTAGGAGCTTCATTGGATCTAGGTGGAGAATCATTAAATTCTTCCCCTGCATTGGTGTCATAACTACACGGCTGCCTAGTAGGACTAGGAGATGAAAGCCTTGACCCAGAAGGCATATCCATTGAGGGTGTAGGTAGGACAACAGGTGAAACAACTGTGGTGGTCTGTTCATTGGGCTCATTAGTGTCATTAGATTCAGGTGTAGGTGTCACTGGTCTAGGTGATGGTGGTAATGGGTCATCAGCAGCAACAGATGCAGATGCATCAGCAGCAACTGAAGTCCCTTCACCAGCAGCATTGGATGCACTTGCATCAGCTGCATTGGGTGATGGTGGGATACTGACATTGTCAGCAGAATCAGGGTTGTCAGCAGGATTGGCATTTTGTAACATGGCAGGTAATAAAGGTAAATGTTGGCCTGTAAAATTCATTTTCATCAAAGCAAACATTTTGGGAGTCAACCGATTCACTATCTTAGGGGATGTGTTAATTGTCTGTACACCTAAGATAATCTGAAGAAACCTAGGGTACATCAAAAATCTGTTTTTACCATTAGTGATATTCTCAATCATTCCCTCAAAAATATATTTTGCCCAATTAAATATCCTACCCTGAGATAGACAAACAAGACCAGATGCAATAGGACTTGGACATTGATCCCAACCACCTGTCTTAACACTCATGCACTGTAGTAAAGTATGAATCAAAAATCTCCATTGAGGAGACAACTTATTTTTCAAGAAAGTACAACTACCAGTGACAGGATAACCTATAACAGCCATACCATCAGTAATATCTTGCCTTGAAAGATCATATTCCCCATGCTCCTCAGGAAATAAAAGCTGTACCCGAATCAACTCCTCAGTAATACTCACTTCTTGCTTATCAATGGTAGCAACAATCTCATCCTCCCTTCCCACAATGTGTTTAACCTTAGCTGTTGCCCAAAACTGCTTAATCAGTGAATCATACACAGTAACTGGACAATAGGTGAGCGCATAGCAAATGGAAGACCCACGAAGAAACGCTAGCACTTGATCATAATCAACGCTTTTTGAAGATGACTCTAAATATGCAACCTTGTTATGATCATCCTTGTAGCGAAGAGTTGACATTGTGTAGATAAATGATCTAGGGTTCGAAATGAGAAATTTAGGGTTTGATATGATTATGATAAATTGAAATGAGAAAAGTGTAATTTTAGGTTGGGGTTGCCAAATATATCACTTTAAATTACTGCAATTCTCCGCACGTAACATTGACCAATCGACTTAAGGAGGTTTGACCAATCGGCAGCAACACTTGGTCAATCGGCAGTAATAAGAGGTTTGACCAATCGGCAGCAATGAGTTGGTTTGACCAAAGTCAGTCTTCCGAACTTAGTCATTAAGAATAACTTACCCGAATTAAATCTCAATACCAACCACCAATAAATTCGCACTAATCTTCATATCAATATATAACCCTCAAATCACATAACTTTATTATCACAAACCAAACCAAAAATCTTCAAAATCAAGAAAAAAATATGAGTTCATCCAAACATCCAATCATCGAAATCTCATCAGATTCTTCCTCCTCAAGTGACTCAGGGTGGAAAAACTACTTTCCCAAAACAGCATCATCCTCTAAAAACAAAGGTAAGGCCAAGGTTGAGGAGGGTTCATATTCATCTGATCCTCTTCCATCTACACCTTCGTCATTTGAGTACTCAAGCTCTGATGATGAAGACTCATCAGAGTTGAAGTCCTTAACATATTATCAGGGTGAATGGGAGACATATCCTCCCAATTTTCCCATTACAGATAAGCTAAGGGAAGAGATGAAGGCAACTGTGGCTCTGCTAACTGAAGAGATGGAAAGGACAACAGCAGCCTTTTATAAAGTACCAGTACCAAAAGGTAATGCAGATCTTCGAGAAGGCTCTAGCCGTGAAAAACCTAACCCTCGAAGTCGAGACAATCGACAACGTGAAAGCCAAGATCCAAGACAAAGAGAGAATCCCATCAGACCAACTCCTAAGCCAAGCCATTCAACACCACCAACAAGCCACTCTACTCCACAGCCAAGTCAACCAACTGCAAGGTTACGCCCTAGAACACATCAGAGGCAAGCTACCTCAAGATCTTCAACTCCATCCCCTGAACCAAGACAACCACTCCCAGTGGTGTTGGCACTACCAGCCCCTCATGTGTATGAAGAAATAAGTCGACAGAGAGGAAGGAGGTTCATGCCTGATTATATGGGTAAGGGTAAAGGGAAGATGGAATAGGTGGTAGGGTTTAGGTTGATTGATGTTTGAAGATTGGAATGATGTTTAACTGATGTTGATAAGTAGCTTTTGTAACTTGAACTGAATGTACTTATCTTTTTCATGATGAATGAAAATTACTGTCTTTAGTTTTAAATCCAAGCATTAAGAAGATTGAAAGCTGCAAAACAAAGTTAGCTAACCAAAGACACTAAAAACCTGCATAACTGAATTAGAGAAACACAAAACATAAACATAGATGAATGAAAAACAAGATAAAATTACAAGCATTAGCCTCCCCTTAGGCTAATGCCTCCCCTCAAAACCAGCAAACAAGAATACAACAACATGATCAGCCAAACTGGACAATTACCAAGGATACCATGGAGAGTAAGCCATTCCTCCTCCAAAGATTGGATTATAATAAACAGGCCTGAAATCCCTCTGAAAGGATGAATAAGCATCAGCAGCAATGGTTCCCTGACTATCAGCAGCAACAGGAACAGGTCTATCAGCAGGAAAGGGAGCTCTATAAGGTTTCATTCCTGCTGCTTGTGGGACATATGGAGGAATTTGTTTAACATTTTTCCACAATGACTTGGTCTGTTGTTCCCCACCATTCATCTTCATTCTCTTCTCATGATAGTCACAATCTTTAATGAGATGATATTGACTACCACACACAAAACAAGTCTTCTTCCTAACAGCCTTGATCTTACCAGAATTTTTCTTATTACAGACAAAATTATTACTACTGGAACTAGGGACAACGTTGTTTTTGACAGAGTTAAGAGAGCTGTTGTCAGGGGAAGCTATTTTAGAAATAGATTTATTATTAGTAGTTCCAGAAGAGATGTCATGAGACTTGTGTGAAGTTGTCTTGTCATTTGAATCACATGAGGTATATCCTGGGGACTTAGTTTCACAGGACTTGTTTCTATTGGAACAAGAGACAAAGTCATTAGACTCACACTCAGAATCAGTTAAGTTATTTGCCTTTTTCCCATAAGTCATGTGTGATTCATCCATGTCTAATTCAAGGGCTGTGTGCATAGGAACAGGCTTAAACACTCCTCTTATAGGTGGAGGAACTGCATTCATCCCTCCTTCCTTAACAAACTTAACAGGAATTTTATAATCAACTTCCTTAGGGGTAGGGTCAAATATTCTAGGATGATAATCCCCAACATCAAATCCCAACCCTTTCTTGCGCCAACCTGACTGATTACCATAATTTACAAGATATTTTTCAGATTGTTGCCATGAGTTTATCCTTGCCACTTCACTATCAAGTTTAGCCTGTAATTCCTTATTTTCTAATTTCACCCTAACATTTTCTCTCTCAGAATGTTTCAGACAATTAATGGAGTTCTCTAAGTCTCTTTCCAAAACCTTTATCTTTTGTTCATATGCTATCTGATTAGCTTCATGCCAAGCCTTTTGTTTTTCCACAGTTTTAAGAGCCTTTTTATATGCTTGAATATCTACAAACAATTTATTATATTCAGGCTCCATTTCATCAAACTCTCTCCTAAGGTTCAAGTACAATTCATGACAACCAAACTGACAATGTTGTACCTGATGAGAGGCTCCCACAAAAGCAAATTCTTCCACTTTATGCTTTGCATTATGACCCATGTTTTGAGTTTGATTGAGACTATCAGCTTCAGCAGGTTCAGTCCATTTTCTCCTCGAGTTGAACGATAGCAGGTTTCTGACTTTAATGGTCCACCTTTCGAATTTATCTGCTGATCCAGACATGGTGTTAAGGTTTAAAGAGATAAATTTAGAGAACTTTTGCTTCTTGATCAGAGATCCTCACGAGGCTCTGATACCACTTGTTGAATCTAACACGCCTGCTAGATCTTCGAGCCTATGTGGATCGGTAGGATGCCTATGTAATCACAAGCACACTACAAGAGAATCTCTGAATATGAATGAGAAAAGAAAAGAACTAATGCTATGATCCTCTATGGATCGTATAATGAACTAAAAGATGATTTTATTGAAGATTGTTTCGTTACAAAGATATCAAAACTCATAGACGGGGTGTTCCTTTTATAATCACAAGGAACCCTAACCCTAACCCGTCCTACAAGAATACGTGTAAAGAGATAAACATGATCTCTTCTAAAAATAAACTTACTAAACATACGGATAACTAACAATAATATCCTTAGCAACAAACACTATCAGCAGAAACAAAATATAACTATCAGCAGCAATGAGATTCGGCAGGAACCAACACTATCTGCAGGAACCAACTTTCACTATCGGCAGCAACAAGAAATATCTTATTTCCAGAATTCCCAACAACATTGACATTCTCTATGTTTTTTAGTTCAGCCACATCATTATATTAAGTGGATGCCAATATGATTTCACCTATCGGATAACACAGGCCAATATTAGAACCGGGACACTTCTATGATATGATTATACTTTGTGAGTTAACGATGTATGTCAGCATGTCGATAACAACAAAAACACTTACTTAAGACCTTCATTTTATGTGGGGAAAATATATATATTTGAAGTAGAGGTAAGAATGTAAGACTCAAGAGACATCTAAAAAAAGTTGTGTATTTATAGATGCTTTACAATCTAATTTCACATAGCTAGAACGAAGATAAAGGAGCAAGACTACATAGAAATCAAAGAGTTTGTGAATACATTTAAGTCATGAAGCAACAAAATTCATATTCTTTTGTTAAATATAAATATCAAACTTGAGGACATGGGTCTGGGAATTTAACATTACATTTACAAATAACATCAAGTAACGGAGGATTTTCGGATTGGTAGATACAAAGACAATGCGGATGTTGTCGTAATCCGTCACAACATGCTTGGTTGACAGTGCCTAGCAGAAAACATAGATTAATATACGCACCCTGCAATCAAGCTCGGAATATGCTCTGTGAATGAACAATATCGCTTATGAAGATTGTTGGGCTACAAAGTACTGCTACATGAAGAAAGTCAAAGTACTGCTCGATAAAAGTCAAAGTACTGCTCATGTTCTAAAGAAGTCAAAGTACTGCAAAAGTTAAAGGACTGTTATGCAAATACGTTTAAGGATTAATGTGTAATTCTAGAATGTTCATAGAGTTATTATTAGATTATAATTAGAATTACTTGTCGTTCAAGTATTGTAAACCGACTAGGGTTTTCCTTGTGCCTATAAAAGGACCCCTAGGTTGGCATTAGACGTACGAGATTTTACATAGAGAAAAGTATTAGTCGATTATTAGAGTATTAGTGATTAGAGTTTGTTTAGTGAATCTGTGTATTATAAGCAGGTTCAAGTTATTAATAAAATCGTTAAAGTTTAGAGTAATTCTTCTTAGCTTTGTTGAAGTAGTTTCCGCATACTCAATAAAGTATATCAGTGTTTCACCATTAACAGTTTTGGATTTATCCAAGGTTGTTAAACCTTAAACGAGCTACAAGTTAGTTTGGTCAGAGTATATCGATCCAACAAGTGGTATCAGAGCTTGTGTGGAGACTCTGATTAAGAAGAAACCCTTAAAACCGATTTAACAACAAACCCTAAACGATGACGACTGAAGTTGGTCCAATCCCATCCATCACCTCACTCAGAATTCCTATCATCAAGAAGGGAGAATATGATCTCTGGAGCATGAAGATGAGGCAGTACCTTGCTATTACTGACCATGCTCTATGGGGTGTGATTGTCAATGGTAATGTTGTTCTTGACGAACCTGTAGAAGTTGAAGGACAACCTAAACCACCTAAACCAACCTTGCCAGCAGCTACAAAGAGAAATCAAGATAAGGCTCTCAACATACTGCTGTCTGCTATTCCTGATGGTCACCTACTAAAGTTCCATGATGCTAAGGATGCAAAGCAATTGTGGGCTGCGATCAAGACAAGATTTGGAGGTAATGATGCTTCCAAGAAGATGCATAGAAACTTATTGAAGCAGCATTTTGAAACTTTCACTGTTGGTGAAAGAGAAGGTCTTGATGCTGCCTATGACAGATTCCAAAATCTACTTAGTATGCTAGAACTGTATGGAGCAGAGGTATCCGTTGAAGATGCAAACTTGAAGTTCTTAAGAAGTTTGCCATCTGTCTGGCATGTGGTTGCTACTATGATTAGAGGACAACCTGGATTGGAGTCTATGGACTTTGATGATCTCTACAACAATTTGAAGGTGTACGAGCAAGAGATGAATGGTCATAGTTCTCAGAAAACTCACAACATAGCTTTTGTGTCTTCTGAAAACAGAAGCAGTACTTCTACTAAAAGTACTGCTTATCCTTCTCAAAGTACTGTTGGTTATACACAGCACGTTTGCACAACCACTACTACCACCACCCCATCACCAACAAACAACACCAACTCTGATGATGTTGTATGTTCCTTCTTTGCTCAACAAGCCACTCTACCTGTTACCTATCAAGAAGACTTGTTGCAGATTGAAGAAGATGCTTTAGAGGAGATTGACATAAGATGGCAAGTTGCCATGATCACTGCAAGGATCAAGAAGTTCATGAATAAGACAGGAAGGGGAATTGATTTCAAAGCCAAACAGGGTATAACTTTTGACAAATCCAAGATTGAATGCTTTAATTGTCAAAAGCTTGGACACTTTGCAAGGGAATGCAAGTTTGCAAAATATCAAGCAAACAGAATGATTGAACAACCTAAGGTTGAAAGAAAAGAGGTTCCTGTTACTGAATCAAACCCAAAAGCTTTGGTGGCTCAAGAAAATCTAGCTGAGATTGACTGGAGCACTGAATTTGATGATGAACCTGTAACCTATTCTATGGTTGCAATGGAAGACTTTGATTGGAGCACAGCTTTTGATGAGGAACCAGGATATGCTGCTTTGGAATCAAGAGATGGTCTTGGAAGCCTTGACTGGAGCATGGAGGATGAAGATGAACCTGTTCAGATTGCTATGGTAGCTACTTCACCAAGTTCATCCAATGTCTCTGAGGTATGCTCTAAGTGTAATGATGTGTATCAAAAGTTGCTTAAAGACTATGTGACTGAAAGAGATAATTGTAGAACAGCTAGGTCTGAGGTAGCTGGTTATCAATTAACTTTAGAGTCAATGGAAGAAAAAATATTAACACATGAAAATAATGAAATGGCTTGGGGAGAAGAATATGAGCAACAAGATTATCAATTAAAATTAAGTGAATGGAAGTTAGGATGTAAGGTGTCTGAATTAGAAAAGATTACTAAGGAAAGAGATGCTTTGTTAGAAAAACTTGGTAGTATTAAACAGGCTGGTCTATCACATGTTCAATTTGTTGAAAAACAAAGAAGAATAAACAGTAGAGCTGGACTAGGTTATGATGTTGAGGATAGTAGTTCAGATGAGATTCCACCTAGTGACAAGGAACCAATTGGTTCAGAGGAAATCTCAACTAGTGAAGATGAACTTACTAGCTCAGAAGAAAACACATCTAGGAATGAGGAACCAATTAGTAAATCACCTCCTGAGTTTAAGAAAGATAAGGAGTATCACTCAGTTCCTGCACCTACAGGTAGGCTTCAACCACCTAGGACAGATGTTTCTTGTTATGGTGTAGACAACCTAGAGTTTAGGAAGAAGCTTACTGGTCAATCTAGTTCTGAGAAACCCAAGAATGATTTTCAAAGGGGTAATGATCAAAAGTTTCCTACAGCCTTTCAAAAACAAACGGTATCTCCAAAAACTTTTCAAAATACTGCTAACTATAGGAAACCTTTTAATCATAGTAGAGGATTTGGGAATATGGAGCGAAAATTATGTTATGTATGCTATAGTCCTGATCATTTGATTAAGCACTGTGACTTTCACTCAGAATATTTAAGTCAGTTCCCAAAGAATAGACCTGCCAACCATAAGCCAAGGGAGACTAGACCAGTTTGGAATCACTCAAATAGGGTTAACCATAGTAATTTCTCTAAAGATTATAGGTACCCTCACCAGAAAAGACCTTTTTTTCAAAACCATCAGTACCCTCAAGTACTGATAAGTCTAAGGTTTCTCAAGCAGTACCCTCTAAAAGTACAGCTAAGTTTTCATACAATCATGGTACTGCTAACACTTTTTCACATAAAAGACCTAAGAGATTCACTTCATATAAATCTAAAAGGTCTTACACCTCAAGCAGAGTACCTAGATCAGAGAAACCTAAAGTCAAACGAAATTGGGTTAAGAAAGAAAGTACTGATGGGGAACAAGCAGTACTTTCATCAAATAAGGGTGAAACAGGGAGTGTTGTTGATAATACAACACAGGACATGGGACCAAAGCAAATAATCATTGACCATGCCTTCAAAACCAGTGGAGATTACATACTGAAGGAATTCAAGTATGTCACTCCACAAGGGGAACACAAGTCAGTAATGGCTGTGCAGGGCAACCCAGAGGAGGAGCTTAAAGATCATATTATTGTTGATAGTGGTTGCTCTGGCAGCATGACAGGGGACAAGGAGATCCTGTCAGATTTTAAGGCATATTATGGAGGAAGAGTTGCATTTGGTAATGATCCTGATGGAGGGAGAATCACTGGCAAAGGAACCATCAAGGCTGGATGTATTGATTTTGAGAATGTTAGATATGTGAAGGAGCTCAAGTTCAATCTTTTGTCAGTTTCTCAGATTTGTGACAAGAAGTACCCCATTCTGTTCACTGATACAGAATGTCTTATTCTCTCTCCTGAGTTCAAGTTTGTTGATGATCACTTGGTAACATTGAAAGTACCAAGAACCAATGATGTGTACAGTTTAGACTTAAAGAGTCTCAATTCTGCTGGAAGAGCAACATGTTTAGTAGCCAAGGCATCATTGGAAGAAGCACATCTATAGCATAGAAGATTAGGTCATGTAAATTTCAAAAACATCAACAAGCTGGTTAAAGGCAATTTAGTTAGAGGTTTACCTTCCAAAACATTCAAGACTGATCATTCATGTTTGGCGTGCAAGAAGGGTAAACAACATAAAGCTTCATGTAAGAAGCTTGAGGACAGAATTATTAGAGAACCTTTGGAGTTGCTACACATGGATCTGTTTAGACCAGTTTCAGTAGAGAGTTTAAACAAGAAGAAGTACTGCTTGGTTGTGACAGATGATTGTAGCAGATTTACTTGGGTCTTTTTCTTGGGATTCAAAGATGAAACCTTTGACGCTATCCATGACCTGATAGTAGCCCTTGAAAATCAATTGAGACTCAAAGTAAGAGGTATTAGATGTGATAATGGGACAGAATTCAAGAACAAGCATATGGATGAATTCTATGCCAAGAAAAGGATCAAGAGAGAGTTTAGCATTGCTAGAACTCCACAGCAGAATGGTGTTGCAGAAAGAAAAAACAGGACATTGATAGAAGCAGCTAGAACAATGCTTGCAGATTCACAATTACCTATTCTCTTTTGGGTTGAAGCTGTAAGTACTGCTTGCAATGTTTTAAATAGAGTATCAGTAACTAAACCTCAGATGAAGATACCATATGAGCTGCTCATGGGAAAGAAACCAAACATTCGTTTTCTAAAACCTTTTGGCTGTCCTCTGACTATTCTAAATACCATTGATTCTCTGGGAAAATTTGATGGTAAGTCAGATGAAGGATATCTATTAGGTTACTGTACAAATAGCAAAGGTTTTAGAGTATATAACAGGGGTACCAAAAAGGTTCAAGATTGTCTTCATGTTGAATTTTTGGAAGATAAAGAACCTCAGAGAGGAAAATGTCCTAATTGGATGTTTGATCTTGATCTCAAGTTCACTCCATCTATGAATTATGTGCCTGTTAGAGAAGAAAATCAAGCTGATCACAAAGAAGATGATTCACAGTACATTGTTCATGGAGTCAATATTAGACCAGAAGATGATCCTGATAAAGAACCTGCAGTTAGTAATAAGGAACAAAGTACTGCTCAACCAACCAATACAGTATCTGATGAAGATCAAGCCATACAAGATGAACTTAATAGGATGCTTTTTCAAGAAACTATAGCAAAATCCTATGAAGATGAACAAAGGAGGGCTTATGATGCTGCAAAGAAACAGGGTAAATTCAAAGATACTGCTCACAGTACTTTTGATCAAAGTACTGATGATACTTTTGACAGTACTTCTGGTGTGTTAGAACCATCAAATTGGAGCAATGATAATGATTCCAATGTTGATGATGATGATTTGGATAATGCTAACATTCCTGGGTTAGACGAAATTGATGATGAGCTCAATCATGAAGGTATTTTCTCAACTACCAATGAAGAACCTGATTTTACTAATTTGGAATCTGATCTTCCAGTTCCACCAACTCCTACATTGAGAGTTCATAAAGCTCATCCTCAAAGCAATATTATTGGATCACCCTCTTCAGGAGTGGTTAAAAGAAACAAAGTTAAAGGTCTCTTTAAGCAACATACTACTTTACTTAGCTTTGTTTACAAACAAAACAGGATGAATCACAAGGATCAACAAACATGCATGTTTGCTTGTTTTCTATCTCAAACTGAACCCAAGAAGGTAGCTCAAGCTTTAACTGATGAAAGTTGGGTTGAAGCTATGCAAGAGGAACTTCTACAATTCAAGCTTCAAGAGGTCTGGGTATTATGTGACCTACCAGATGGCAAGAGAGTCATTGGTACAAGATGGGTTTTCAGAATCAAAAGAGATGAAAGAGGGAATGTTATCAAAAATAAAGCTAGATTGGTTGCACAAGGATATCGCCAAGAAGAAGGAGTGGACTATGATGAAGTGTTTGCTCCTGTTGCAAGAATAGAGGCAATAAGGTTATTTCTTGCCTTTGCATCATACATGGGATTTCCTGTCTACCAAATGGATGTGAAAAGTGCCTTTCTTTATGGCACAATTACTGAGGAGGTTTATGTTAAACAACCTCCTGGTTTTGAAGATCCTGCACATCCAAACAAAGTCTACAAGGTGATCAAGGCACTGTATGGCCTTCATCAAGCTCCCAGAGCTTGGTATGAGAGACTCTCTAATTTTATATTACAATATGGTTACAGGAGAGGAGCAATTGATAAGACTTTGTTTATCAAAAGAGATAAGAAGGACATTATGTTAGTCCAAGTCTATGTGGATGATATTATCTTTGGAGCCACGAAGAAGACTATAGTGAAAGAATTTGAAGAACTTATGCAGCGGGAGTTTCAAATGAGTTCTATGGGAGAATTAACTTTCTTTTTGGGGCTTCAAGTTAGACAAACAAGAGATGGAATCTTCATTAATCAAGAAAAGTATGTTGCAGACATACTTAAAAGATTTGACCTTCCAACTGTCAAGCCTGCCACCACACCCATTGACAACAATAAACCATTAGGCAAGGATGAAGATGGACAAGCTGTGGATGTGAAGCTTTACAGATCTATGATTGGTTGTCTTATGTACTTGACTGCATCACGACCTGACATCATGTTTGTTGTATGCTTATGTGCAAGATATCAGGTTACACCCAAGGTTTCACATATGCATGGAGTCAAGAGGATTTTTTGATATCTTAAGCATCAACCAAAGTTAGAATTATGGTATCCTAAGGAGTCACCTTTTCATTTGGAAGCTTTTTCAGATAGTGATTATGCAGGAGATAACTATGATAGAAGATCAACCACTGGAGGATGTCAATATCTTGGAAAAAGATTAGTCTCATGGCAATGTAAGAAACAAACAATTGCAGCAACCTCTTCTACTAAAGCAGAATATGTTGCTGCTGCAAGCTGTTGTGGACAAGTTTTGTGGATGCAGAATCAACTTTTGGATTATGGATACAACTTCAAAAATACTCCTATCAACATTGATAATGAGAGTACCATCTATATTGTGAAGAATCCAGTTTATCACTCCAAGACCAAGCATATTCAGATTAGGCATCACTTCATTCGAGATTGTTATGAGCACAGGCTTATAAATGTGGTCAAGGTTCACACAGATGACAATGTAGCTGATCTACTCACAAAGGGATTTGATGTTTTAAGATTCAACCACTTAGTTGTGAGCATTGGGATGATTAACTACTAGGCTACATTTGAGGGGAGACTTTAGTATTAGTTAGTATACTTTCTTTCAGTTCTTAATGAAAGTATTGAATTTTTAGTATTTTAGTTTATTTTAGTACCTATGTTGTATTTGAGGGGAGGCAACATAGTTATTAGTTAGAACTTATGCATGCGCCATCATATAAGTTCTTGGATTAGTTTGAAGTTTATTTGGATCGTTTAGAAGTATAAGAGGATGGAAAGTACTGGTTTTCTATACAAAGTACTGTTCTTGCAACGTACTGCTCCAAGGTACTGCTTTGAAGAGTACTGGTTCTGTGGAAAGTACTGCTTACGTGGAAGTACTGTTCCAACGGTCAAAAAAATGTGGGGTTAAAGTCAACAATTTCATTACGGAGGGGGTAAAAGCCAACTACAACGGTAACTCTATTAATTAGGCTTTGTTTTTTTAGATCTTACCCATATTTACCCTATCCCATTATACCGATTTTCACTCTCCACTTTATTCTTATCCATCCATTCATTCATTCGATATCCACGATTCTAATCGCAATTTACCTTCGCTTAACACATTCTTTCCCTCTTCACAATCAATGGCTACCTGTGATTTCTGTTCTAAGCATAACGTGGTCGCGAACTTGGATAAAACGGCAAAGAATGTTGATTTTCATGAAATAATTGATTTCTTGACTGGGTCATCAATCAATTATGCTATTTTAGTTAACCCTGATGTAATTGGACCATGGATTCAACAGTTTTGGTCTACTGCTAAGTCTGATGCACAAGATGGTGTTCCTTTTATTCGTGCTAAGGTTGCTGGTCGAGCAATTAGGATTACTGAAGCTTCAATTAGGGAAGATTTGCAGTTTAATGATGCAGGGAGTGCTATTCGTTTTGAAAGACAAGAGATTTGGGATACACTCAGGGATATTGGGTATGAAGGTGATCTCACCATACTTACTTTTCAGAAGCCATTATTTAGTCCACATTGGAAATATCTCATACATGTTCTACTTCACTGCTTGAGTCCTAAGAGTACTTCATGGGAGCAGTTTGGTCAGAACGTTGCTTCTGCATTGGTGGGTTTAGCTACAAATCGTCCTTTCAACTTTTCAAGGATGATTTTGGATGGAATGCTCTCACACATCACTAATGGTTCACCATTCTTGATGTACCCGAGGTTTATTCAGGTATTCTTAAACAAACAACTTGAGGGTATTTCTAAACCTCAAAGTTTTCTACCTACAGTCACACTTCCACCAAAGGTCTTTACATTCATTGCTAAGAAGGGTATCAAGTTCTCTGGGAGAAATACACCTTTGACAGCCCATATATTGGAAGTTGCACAAGCAGTTAGGGATGCAGAGCAAGAGCAAGAACAAGAGCAAGAGGAATCCTCTGCATCAGCAATTAATGAGCAACCAGCTTCAAGAGAAGATAGTGCTTCTCAACATACTGCTTCTCAACATACTGTTTCATCTCCAGTTGCTGAACCATCTCTACAAAGTGCTGCTCAGGAGAATTCACCTCAAGATGCGACTCCACCACCAACTCCCAATGGTTATGCTTCCACAGATAGGCATCAAACATCTGAAGGAGATGAGGGAATGGTTGAGGATGTCTTGACCAACTATGAGTTTTCAAGGGAATTAAGGAGGCTCAAGAAGGTAACTGAGGATCAAGCTGATCAGATACTGGATTTGACAAGAAAGTTTAGACGATTAAAGAGGTTTGTTTGGCCATTAGTAAAGCACCACAGGTTGTGGGTAAAGTCATAGAAGAAGACTGGTCAACACTCAAAGAAGTCTAAGTCAAAGAAAAGAAAGATCAACAAGCAATCTTCATTCCAATTAGGGAGGAATTTAGAGAATTTGAATGAAGATGCTGGACTCAATAAAGATACTGGGCTTTATTATGATACACCACTTGAAGATATTCCTCATGAAGATACTGTTGAGAGGAAAAGTGATGAAACAGAGCAGATCAACATTGAAGATGCTGCTGTTGAAGTAAAAAGTGGTGATACTGAGGAAGTAGATTTGGAAGGAACTGATGCTGAAAGTACTGCTCTTCAAGGTACTGCTCATCAAGGAACTGTAAGACAATTTAAGATTACACCAAGGACTTTGGATTTTGAGGAAGATGTTGGTCCTTCAAACCAAGTTCAAGAGGAAGTTGGCCCTTCCAATCTAGTTCAACAGGAAGAAGAAGTTCGAAAACATACTGAAAGTGATGATGAGACCATTGCTGACATCATGTTGAATATGTCTAGACCAAGAGGCATAAATATTCCTGGTGTTGAACAACAACCTCATACTTCTTCTCAACCTACCCAGGAGTTAGATCCAAAAGACAAAGGTAAAGGGATCATGGTAGAAACTAAGAAGAAGAAGAAGCTCACCTTGAAAGATCTAAGAGCTATTCAGGATGCTAAAAATGAGGAAGCTGCAAGGAAATTACAGTCTGAATTAGATGCTGAAGAGTCAAGGAAACTTATTATCAAACCTAGAAGGCCACAAAGTAAAGCTCAAGAAAGAAATTCTATGATGGCTTATCTCAAAGGTAGAGGATATACAGGTTTGGTGAAATTGACACATTCAGAGATGAAGGATTTGTATGATGCTGTTAGGGAAGCTGTAGAAAAAGATCTTGCAAGTATTATTTCTTTTGATTCATTCAAAGATAAGAAGCTTGAAGATAGTAGAAAGGAAAGAGTTGTTACAAGGAGCTCAAAGAGGAAAAGAACAACAACTGATGAACAGTCATCAAAGAAGCTCAAGGATTCTATTGAATTAAGAGTAGACACAGCTGATGAGCTAAGAAATTACTTAAGAGTTGTTGACTTTGAGCATCCAAAATCAAAAGAAGTTGCAGACAAGAAGTCCAAGATTTCTACATTCTCAGTTGTAGATTCACAAGAAGGGGACTACTTGATATTTCATAGACAAAATGGAAGCTTTAGAGTATTCAACTTGTTATGGGATATTTTACATCTGATAGACAGAGAGGATTTGCTTCAGCTATATCTACAAGTGCAGACTTATTTTGAACATATTCCACCACAAGGAGTGGGTTTGGTTCTGCAAGGAGATCTCACAACCATCTGGGAAACAGAAGAGACAAGTGAAAGTGCTCTCTGGGAAAATCAAGAGGATTGGGAAATTAACAGATGGAGGTTCTTTGAATCAGTGGGAATACATGTTTTGGAGCTAGAAGATGGAACGATGATCCACATGCTAGCAGAGCAAAGATATCCACTTACTAGAGATCTGATGATCAGAATGCTAGATTATGGCATGGAAGTAGAAGAAGAAAGTGAAACTGCATTGATGGTGATTGGATTGTTCATCAAATGGACAATGCTAGCTGAAGATTGATGCATAACAACTGGTATGATATTTATAATATAAATCTTTTGAAACATAAGTACTTTATTTAAAAGTACTGCTTGACAAATAGTACTTTCTCAAAGTACTGCTTGCAGCATGAAACCAGTAAAGTTTTTTTATAAAATCAGTGATTTTTGAAAAGTGCAAAAACATTTTGAAGCACAAAGATTTAAACAGCAACAAATGGTATTCAACTCACCATGTTTAAGTAAACAAGAAAGAGTTTGACTCATCATGAGGGTACGGCTCTGATGTGATTATCAAATCCGTTTTTAGTTGACAATTTACTAAAAATTGTATGGTCATCAACTCACCATATCTATGATAGTGAAGAGTTGGCTAGCCCACAAGATAATGGCTTGTGGTAAAGGCTGTGGAAAACCATTGTATGGTAATTAGTTCACCATGGTAGTGATTGTACTAAAAGAACTAGCTAGTCCAAAAGCAAACGGCTATTGGTAAAGACTACTCAAATCCGTTGATAGCTGATGATTTGCTAAAAATCATATGGTTATCAATGTACCATGGTTCTTAAACCTAAACATTGGCTACTCCAGAGTTAATGGCTTTGGTAAAGAGACATCAAAATCCATTAAGTTTTCAATGATTCACCTCTCACAGGAGTTAACACACCTGGAAGTGATGAGAATAGTATGAAACTTTTGAGATCGGATGTACCTATTGCCAATATGATGCTGAGTTGCTGAAAAGATCTGTTGCTGATAAAGATTGCAATTAATGATTACTTTGATGATGATAAAACAAACATGAGACAGAAGTTAATGATACAGTCTTTCCTTGAAGATAAAAATGTTGAAGTTAAAGAAATACAAAGGAACTTGAAATCAAGCAAGTGGAATTCAAGTTAGGGGAGGATTGTTGGGCTACAAAGTACTGCTACATGAAGAAAGTCAAAGTACTGCTCGATAAAAGTCAAAGTACTGCTCATGTTCTAAAGAAGTCAAAGTACTGCAAAAGTTAAAGGACTGTTATGCAAATACGTTTAAGGATTAATGTGTAATTCTAGAATGTTCATAGAGTTATTATTAGATTATAATTAGAATTACTTGTCGTTCAAGTATTGTAAACCGACTAGGGTTTTCCTTGTGCCTATAAAAGGACCCCTAGGTTGGCATTAGACGTACGAGATTTTACATAGAGAAAAGTATTAGTCGATTATTAGAGTATTAGCGATTAGAGTTTGTTTAGTGAATCTGTGTATTATAAGCAGGTTCAAGTTATTAATAAAATCGTTAAAGTTTAGAGTAATTCTTCTTAGCTTTGTTGAAGTAGTTTCCGCATACTCAATAAAGTATATCAGTGTTTCACCATTAACAATTTTGGATTTATCCAAGGTTGTTAAACCTTAAACGAGCTACAGGTTAGTTTGGTCAGAGTATATCGATCCAACAAAGATAGAAATTAAAACACTAAGAACCTTCATTGTTTAATTTATTATGAAAGAAGATACAGAACACTATGAATAAGAGATACAAATTAATCTGATGTGTTATGTATTTATAGATGCTACAAAATCAAATTATGTGTTTCTACAATAAATAAATAAATAAATAACATAAATTAAAAATTCTTTGCATTAAACTACTTGGATTCTATTAAATAACCGAAAATTAAAATTACAACATTTTAGTTTTAAGTCAACCGTATTTTTAAATATCAAATGCATTCAATTTGACAACCATGTTTGTGTGATGTATGATGTCTAGAAGAAGAATTCAATAGTTTCCTTTATTATGATGTTTTAAGTTTTTCACTAGGTGTATCAACATTTTATTTTTTAATTTTTTGCAAATGCATTTTTCTTTCACATTTGACTATTTTCGACTTTCAACATTTCACATTTGACCATTTTCATTTTATATGTAGTATATAGATTAGTCCATTATATAGTTTTAAAATGGCAACATTCATGGGTTGTGCCTAGGACAAACTTATAAAGATGCTACTAGGCCTTTTGGATCACGTATTAAGACAAATATATGTGGGCTTAAGACAAGTAAAGATGGATAAAATGACCTAACGACCCATTCTATGCGGAACAATTCTAAAGATTTCGGGCCTGAAGATATTCTAAGTGACGACTTTTCGGGTTAGATTCAAATGTCATCGTTATTAGTTGCTGTAGATTGAGCAGTGATGAGATGAGTTATTCTATAGATCGTTTTCAACCTCTCATTAATCACTATCAAATGTACATACCAAACAAGGTTTTAAAATTATTAAAATTTTATATACATTCATTGTAACACCCATATCCGAGAACGGGTCAAATGTCACATTTATGGCGTCAAACAGAACATACGAAAGCGGAAGAATTTAATAATACAATGTTTACAAAGGTATTCTAAGGAAAAGATAAAGTACTAAATCTGAACATAACAACTTCCAAACTAAAATACAAACTAAGTCCAAAAGAAAAACTCTAAATGCATCTCTAATCCATGGGAAGCTATCAAGGTGTTCCATTAAGAGCTCCTAAGCACTCGTCACTCGAATCCCAGCCTCCTTCTTAAAACCTGCCGCAGGAAAAGAAATACGGCTGAGCTTAAAAAGCGCAGTGAACAAATATATATAATGAAAGGTAATAAGCAAACGAATGAATGAAACGAAACTAAGGAAACCTGTTGAACAATATACCATAAGTCATGAGAAAGTAATTGAATGAATAAGGAATCAGAAATAACAAAGGAATGCCCACAAGCCCTAAACAGATATGTCTAGACATGATACATGAATAGACCCAAAACAGATAAAGATAATCATAATCATAGCAAAGTCATAGCAAAGTGTACATGGAGTAGCTAGCTCACAATGTACCAGAATGTGATATGGGGTGTATGGCACACACACAATCCATTCACTAAATAACTGAACTGAACAAAGTACCTAGGATGCATTAATACGCTCCCTGCAAAACATATATACATATACAAGTTCGAGACTGTGCATATGTACGTTAATATAATAATAATAATTATGGCGGCCATGGTTGCTATATAGCATAAGTGGGAACGCTGTGGACAAAAACCCACCTCCACAGATAGTGTCAATACCATTGGTGCATCAATGGCACGGCCATGGACTCCCCATGATTGGCTACAAATACGGGCAACATAATAGGCATAGTACATGCAATCTAATGATATGGGATGATTATAAACTATCCAACTCAGATAATAGCTATATGAATGGAATATAGCATGAAACGAATAATCAAACGAATATTGAAAAAATATGGATCAAAGCATATCAAATAACAAATATCAGGAATCAATGAGTCATGAGAATCCTTAAGGATATAGTACAATCAAATTATGTAATTGTGAAAATCATTTAAATGTTGTTTTCATGAAAGTATTCTTTTAAACAACAGTTTTCATAAAAGTCATTAAACCTTCATATTAAAGTGGTATCGCCTCGGTTTCATAGCAATCATTTTAAAGCAGTTTTTCTCAAAACATTATCATGATATTGTTAATACAAATATCATCCTAAAAACGTTATTTATATTTTACGATCTTTGCTATATTTTGTTAATGACAATTATAAAGTTTATTTTTAGCAAAGCATAATTATAAGTTAAAGTCTTTTACATTTATAGTAATAAGCTTTTAAAACCCATCATATACATGCTACATGATCACTAGGATACATGTTACATACATATATACATTTACATGTTTTACATTGTAACACCCCAACCCGGCAAGGGTAGAAGTGTCACGAAAATGGTGACATATCAAAGGCAAGCATAACATACGACTTACATAATACAAATGGTTTACAATATTACAAATGAAAATATACCAAATCTACATAGTCATACATAAATGAATACTAAAACTAGGGTATCGTCTTCATAAGCTAATCTCTCATCCCAAAGCAAACCCAAGCTCCTGGCTTCCTACTAAAAACCTGCCGCAGGAAAAGAAATGCGGCTGAGCTTAAAAAGCCCAGTGAACAGATATATAGTAAACGGAAACAAAATCAAATGAACATGAACAGACATATCATAATGAACGAGATTTAGGAAAAGGAAATAAAGAATAAGGTTTAGGACAGTCATCCACCACGAGCCCATATCATAACATATCGCATATCATATCATATCATATCTTCATAATCATATAGAGGGGAGACCTCTCAGATAATCAGATAATATGAGGGGTGTCCTCATTCTTCAGGTGGAGTAGCTAGCTCCCATATTTTGTGAAAGGAGTGGATTGCACCCAGCCCCAGTCACCATATCATATCATATCAAAGCATATCATATCATAACATATCTAGGATGCATCCATACGCCCCCCAAACAAATCATATTGGCCATATCAAATCATATCATAGTGAGCTCATATCATATCATAATGGGGACGGTGTACAACATCACTCGAGTACACTAGAGTCATGCCACTGGTGCATCAATGACATGGCCATGTTACCTTCATGGCTAGGAAACATATTTGGCTCGGGTATCAAACTGGGGTCAAAGGTCAAAGGTTCATATCAAAGCAAAGGTTCATATAGTCATAGTCCGAATCTCAAAGTTCATATCAAAGGTTCATATGTCAAAGGTTCAATGCCAAAGGTTCATATCATAGGTTCAAATCAGAAATCAAGAGGTCGAAGGCACCTTATTAAGAAGGGCAGAATATCTGTACCTTATTCCAAAGCAAAGCACAAACCAAAAGAATAAGATGCAAAGGATCATGTCCTCTCCTTCTTCACACCTAGAGGGGTAGAAAAGAATTACAAACCTTTCCATTTTAAGTAACTTTCCATTTTTAGCAGGTTTCCATATTTAGTAAGATTTCCATATTCTCATTTAGGTTAAGTTATTATTGAATCATAATATGGCTTTAGGGTGTATTTAAACAAGTCACAAAAGTTTAGGGTTAAATATGACAAGTTTCCATAGCTCAAGGTTATAAACGTACTTTTACCAAAGTTCAAGGTTTAATATAGAAATCTCATAATTTACCATTCGAATACTTTATTTTCCAGAATTACACATTTAGTCTTCACGTTTCCAATATTTACGGATTACACCCCTTTACTTTATTAATTTACAAATTAATCTTATACTTACATAATTTACAAATTTAACCTTTACAATATTCATATTACACATCAAGTCCTTTTATTCTTTCAAATTACAGAAGTAACCCTCAATATTATTATGTTACAAACAGCCCTTAAACTTTCGGTAAATTACATATTTAGTCCTTGTACTTTATTACATTACAAATCTATTTACATAATTAACCATAATTACATATTAAGCCCTTAATTCCTCAATTTTACACAATGAACACTTATTTTAACATGTTATACGAACACACCCTTAAGCATTCACAATTTTCACATCAAGTCCCTCTAGTTATCAAAGTTACATATTTAGTCCCTTAATTTACAATTTCAACCTTTAATTATTAACAATTACATATTAAGCCATTAAATTACCAAAATTACACATAACCCCCTGAATATAATTTATTACTCAAAATAGCACCAAGTTTCCAGAAATTACATATTTAGTCCCTCATTTTTATTTATTTTTAAATCGACATTAATATTACAAATTAAATCCTTTTCTTGCCTAATTTACATATAAGACCCTCATGTTATAATTTTTACACATTCTCCCAGGTCCATACAATGTTACAAAAATATCCCACAAGTTTTAAAAATTATAAAACAGCCCCTTATACTTTTATTTTTAAATCGGTACACATTTTAACTAACCAAAATCAAACCCTAATATTTCTAATCATTATATCATCATGATTACCACATCAAAACACATTAAATTTCCAGATTTGATCACATAAACCCTAGGTCCATATGGGTATTAGGGTTTTCATAATTTTTCTTTTTATTTCTTTTATACGGTTTCAAAATAATTTCGCCAAACATGATTTTAGGCCTCAAAAATTCGAAAGCACATTTTTACTATGTTATATGATGATCATAGAAGCCACAAAAATTAATAACCTGGTCCAAAAAAATCGTATAGAATATTTTAGGGTTTTATTTCGTTTTTAGGGTTTTAAAACACATAAATTAGCATACGATCGATTTGTGGTGCATGGCCTATTTTTAACATTTTTCCCACGTTGTATATGATCAGTAGAAGCTTAGAAAAATACCAGATTAATTATGGAACGAACGGATGAACGGTTTTGGATTTATGTTATACGGCTAGAACCCTCGACACCAAATAAATCACCACGCCTCCAAACGCGACCAAACCACCTTGTAATCATTTTTCACAGAGTGTACATGATGTGAGGACCATGAGAAAAATAGGAAACGAATTTTATAATAGTCGAATGAATTATTGGTGAATTTACCTTCGGATTGAATTTTGAGACAAGAATAAAGGCTAGCGATCAAACCAAAGCTTCCCACAACCTAAACCAAATTTTCTTAGTTTCTTAAGGACGTGCAAAACACTAGAAAAATGTGCTTGAACTCCAAAAAATTCGTATGAAGGAGTAGAGAATTATTTTGTGTGTTTCTCTTTTGTCGTCAATAGGTATTTTAGGGTTTTGTGGTTTGTTATCAAATAAATGAATTTGTGCCGTGATTTTTGGGATTAGGGGCTGAAATTTTCGGCCCAACCTTGGACCAAATCAAACTTTTAATATTTTGAATACTTACCATGTTTACATTACATTTAAAAGTATATTAGTTATATTATAAAGTTTATATTAATTATTTTAATAATCTAAGTAAATTTTCGAACCACATATGTGTACAATAATTTTGGTACTTCATAAAATGTCAAAAATTATATTAGAATTTGTTTTACTTCATATCATGATCATTTCTCAAAGTTTGGAACCCTTTTGGTACATTTATAAATATATTAATCAAAGTTTTAGATTGTAAGGGCATTTTGGTCTTTTTACATGCTTTCAGATTTTAGGGTTTTACAACTCTTCCCCTCTAACAGAAAAATTTCGTCCTCGAAATTTGCAAAGAATCAGAAACGAAAAGATCCAAAACAAAACAGAGATATACCAGGTCAGAATACAAAATGCGGATAACTAGCTCGTATTGATTTCTCGGTTTCCCAGGTAGCCTCCCGCTCTGGGTGGTTCTTCCAAAGAATCTTTACGAATGGAAATGAATAATCCCAACGATCAAAAATGAAACGAAACAGAAGACACAACTGACAGCGAACGGAAATGTAAAAGACTTGCTTCTCATGACTCTTCGTTGTCGATCTAAGATAGCTTCGGGTTTCTCAGAAAAACATACTATACTGAATTTCAGATTGCAAAGATCATATCCAACATGACAACTGATTATCGCGTTCTCTCGGAAAGATACAAAGAATACATAGGATTTTGACGGATATGCCGTCCATAGAATTTGATTAAGCAAATCACATAAGATCGTACAGAACATAGATTGTTGGTGACATCAAATGGCAGAAAAATTCACAGCAGATCTTAAGATTCTTGTCAGAAGTATAGGGATCAACAAATGCGTGTCAAGAATCGAACGTATCAGATCGTATAACGGCGAACGGATTAAGCGTATAGGTGGAATGAACCGAAATCTTACAGATGCAAAAATTCTCACATGTCCTATTAAAATTATAAGGTTTCTAAAGTACTCCTCGAAATATTCTATGAACACAATGAGGGTACGTCATATGACGTAAGTATTATCACGTTCGCGAACCGTCATAATACCAGCATCATATGAGTATACCATCATGATGGTCATACTTTATCTCAAGTCGTGAACAGAACTTCTTATCTTAACCACCTATCAGTCTTTCTACCTCCTAAGGTTGGTCCAAAACAAACATCACTACGGATTCTAAATCGGAGGAATTTGAACGTACAAATAGCGTAACGGAATGAGTACACCTCAAAATGAAACTCGTCGTCGAAACGTTAGGTCTTCCACAATTCATCATTCTTCTCATAATGAAACCATCATCTAAACAAATGCATAACGAACACAGAACGGAATTTTTTATAGGGTAAGGCTCATTCAAAAGATCCTATCGAAAGGTAACGGAAACTTAAGTGGTCTAAGAGGAAATGAATTTCATCTTCAATATCTTCATCCTTTACAACGATCAAATCTTCCAAATCCAAACGTTTATTACAAAATTTCATCCATTCAATTTCATGATCTCGAATCCTTTCAAATTCCAAGTAGTCATTCTCTTGTCTAATCATACGATCATAGGGTGAAAAAGGAATTCATAAACTTGAGTCTGGTTCCTCAAGTCTTCGACACTTCTTCTGGACACTTCGGTGTGGTAGCGTGATCACCGTGCATTCCTCCATTTGCGAGTCTGCTTCAGTTCTCAATTCATCTTAGTACAACTAAAATGACTAGAGAAACAAGGTTGCGTGTCTCCTACAGGTCTTCTAGCATGATTCAAAATTCACCAACTCAAACTGCTGTGGACTTCCTGGTTTATGTGCTGAAAGCTCATCTTCTACGGTCTGGTCGTCTTGATGCCCAACTGAAATCTCCACGTGCTGCTTGAGGTGTAATCGAGTCTCATCTCAGTCTGTCTTCTCCTCACATGCTTCTTTCTTGGTAACGCCTGTCACGAACCTCTTCTGCACATCTTCTACAAGGTTTCTAACTCTGACAATGGTCTTCAGTCTTGGTCCTTTTCGTGGAAGCTCTTTAGTCATCGGATACCTGGTGGTGTTGTCTGCTACAATCTCTGATCATCAAGTAAATCTGTTCTTCTAGAACAAAGGGTCGCTTCACTTCATACTAAAAATGGTCAACGTGTTCCTCGCTCGTCTCTGAGCACAAACATACTGTCATACTATGACAATTGTCCGAATACTTGTGAAAACATGAATCTTCTAGCCAATACAATTGACATCATTCAAACTCATATTGGTCACACGGGTACTAAAGCAACTTCAGGAAATCTTCTTAGGGAAAAACTTCATATCACAAATCTTCACAAATCAAATTGTAATGCTTCGCGGTACTTAATCTCAACTAATCAACTTCCTTCTCAGATGTTCTTGTGGTTGCTTCTTCCGTCTTTCAAACTTAAATGAGGTCGTCTGCTACGGAGTTTCAGAAATAGAACAAATCAAATATTGATACGCGGAAATGGAATAATGATTACGGTTACATTCACGATGGTCGGTGTGCCGCCGCACACTTCTCTCTTTCTTCTTCATAAATCAACAGGAGCATTCAAGAGATCACTGAAGTGAACAATCTCATATTCCATCAGTTCCTACAATCTCTTAACTTCTTCAGTATCGTGGTTTCACCAAATTCAGATTAATTCACTGCAAACTTTACTTCCCAAACGAATCTCAAAAGGTTCATCAGAAACACCAGAAATTTGAACAACAAACTTTCAAATGCCGGAGCTTTCCAAGAGTGGATATTCAGGCGTTAGGAGAAAATTGGAAATCAAAGAGATCGGAGTATGTGCTTCATAGCAATAATAATTTTAACAGATTCAAATGATTGAGAATATCATATCAAATATGGTGAAGCAGATTGTTAAAGGTCGTATTTCAAATATCGTAGTCCATGATAGCTTTACAAAAACCACCAATCCATAATCAAAAGACCTCAAGGTCAAATACATCCAAAGGGAAACGGATTCTCAGAGCGAATGTGGTTGTCAAATCATACGGATAGTTTACATATCAAATTTAGGTACATGGTTCATCAAAGTGCGGGATGGAAGAGTATTAGAGTATATCAAGGTCAAATATATCAAATTTAGAATCGTGAACAGTTCAATGGATTGAAATCTTGTTTAGCTTATAACATAGGAATGGTAGGGTGTGCACCGATAGTAATACGAACAGCGTTTAACTGTCAGAGTTGAGATGTATGGAATATCAGTTATTAGCATCAGCATGCTTAGATAACAATGCCGTACTGGACAAATATCAACATCAAATCCTTCTAAAGGAAATTGGTTAACATACAATGTTCATCATTCAACTGACGGAAGGTAAGACTTCCTCGTCTTCTGCGACAACGTTCTTATAAGGCATGACTAAAGGCAAAGGCAAGATTCAGAGTGATGCGGAAGCAATTACTACTCACATGGATGTCCTAGACTACCCATTCCTCACCGGTTATGACTTATATTCCTATGGGAAAATTCTACGCAACTTCGCAAAGGTTATCCTACGAGCGCCTACAGTGGAAACTTAGGGGTCCTAACTTACACAGGCCAAGGGTAGATGTACTACAAGTCGTAAACCTGGCTCTGATACCATAATTGTAACACCCCAACCCGGCAAGGGTAGAAGTGTCACGAAAATGGTGACATATCAAAGGCAAGCATAACATACGACTTACATAATACAAATGGTTTACAATATTACAAAGGAAAATATACCAAATCTACATAGTCATACATAAATGAATACTAAAACTAGGGTATCGTCTTCATAAGCTAATCTCTCATCCCAAAGCAAACCCAAGCTCCTGGCTTCCTACTAAAAACCTGCCGCAGGAAAAGAAATGCGGCTGAGCTTAAAAAGCCCAGTGAACAGATATATAGTAAACGGAAACAAAATCAAATGAACATGAACAGACATATCATAATGAACGAGATTTAGGAAAAGGAAATAAAGAATAAGGTTTAGGACAGTCATCCACCACGAGCCCATATCATAACATATCGCATATCATATCATATCATATCTTCATAATCATATAGAGGGGAGACCTCTCAGATAATCAGATAATATGAGGGGTGTCCTCATTCTTCAGGTGGAGTAGCTAGCTCCCATATTTTGTGAAAGGAGTGGATTGCACCCAGCCCCAGTCACCATATCATATCATATCAAAGCATATCATATCATAACATATCTAGGATGCATCCATACGCCCCCCAAACAAATCATATTGGCCATATCAAATCATATCATAGTGAGCTCATATCATATCATAATGGGGACGGTGTACAACATCACTCGAGTACACTAGAGTCATGCCACTGGTGCATCAATGACATGGCCATGTTACCTTCATGGCTAGGAAACATATTTGGCTCGGGTATCAAACTGGGGTCAAAGGTCAAAGGTTCATATCAAAGCAAAGGTTCATATAGTCATAGTCCGAATCTCAAAGTTCATATCAAAGGTTCATATGTCAAAGGTTCAATGCCAAAGGTTCATATCATAGGTTCAAATCAGAAATCAAGAGGTCGAAGGCACCTTATTAAGAAGGGCAGAATATCTGTACCTTATTCCAAAGCAAAGCACAAACCAAAAGAATAAGATGCAAAGGATCATGTCCTCTCCTTCTTCACACCTAGAGGGGTAGAAAAGAATTACAAACCTTTCCATTTTAAGTAACTTTCCATTTTTAGCAGGTTTCCATATTTAGTAAGTTTCCATAATTAGTAAGATTTCCATATTCTCATTTAGGTTAAGTTATTATTGAATCATAATATGGCTTTAGGGTGTATTTAAACAAGTCACAAAAGTTTAGGGTTAAATATGACAAGTTTTCATAGTTCAGGGTTATAAACGTACTTTTACCAAAGTTCAAGGTTTAATATAGAAATCTCATAATTTTACCATTCGAATACTTTATTTTCCAGAATTACACTTTTAGCCTCCAAGTTTCCAATATTTACGAATTACACCCCTTTACTTTATTAATTTACAAGCTAATCTTATACTTGCATAATTTACAAATTTAACCTTTACAATATTCATATTACACATCAAGTCCTTTTATTCTTTCAAATTACAGAAGTAACCCTCAATATTATTATGTTACAAACAGCCCTTAAACTTTCGGTAAATTACATATTTAGTCCTTGTACTTTATTACATTACAAATCTATTTACATAATTAACCATAATTACATATTAAGCCCTTAATTCCTCAATTTTACACAATGAACACTTATTTTAACATGTTATATGAACACACCCTTAAGCATTCACAATTTTCACATCAAGTCCCTCTAGTTATCAAAGTTACATATTTAGTCCCTTAATTTACAATTTCAACCTTTAATTATTAACAATTACATATTAAGCCATTAAATTACCAAAATAACACATAACCCCCTGAATATAATTTATTACTCAAAACAGAACCAAGTTTCCAGAAATTACATATTTAGTCCCTCATTTTTATTTATTTTTAAATCGACATTAATATTACAAATTAAATCCTTTTCTTGCCTAATTCACATATAAGACCCTCATGTTATAATTTTTACACATTCTCCCAGGTCCATACAATGTTACAAAAATATCCCACAAGTTTTAAAAATTACAAAACAGCCCCTTATACTTTTATTTTTAAATCGGTACACATTTTAACTAACCAAAATCAAACCCTAATATTTCTAATCATTATATCATCATGATTACGACATCAAAACACATTAAATTTCCAGATTTGATCACATAAACCCTAGGTCGATATGGGTATTAGGGTTTTCATAATTTTTCTTTTTATTTCTTTTATACTGTTTCAAAATAATTTCGCCAAACATGATTTTAGGCCTCAACAATTCGAAAGCACATTTTTGCTATGTTATATGATGATCATAGAAGCCACGAAAATTAATAACCTGGTCCAGAAAAATCGTATAGAATATTTTAGGGTTTTATTTCGTTTTTAGGGTTTTAAACACATAAATTAGCATACGATCGATTTGTGGCGCATGGCCTATTTTTAACATTTTTCCCACGTTGTATATGATCAGTAGAAGCTTAGAAAAATACCAGATTAATTATGGAACGAACGGATGAACGGTTTTGGATTTATGTTATACGGCTAGAACCCTCGACACCAAATAAATCACCACGCCTCCAAACGCGACCAAACCACCTTGTAATCATTTTTCACAGAGTGTACATGATGTGAGGACCATGAGAAAAATAGGAAACGAATTTTATAATAGTCGAATGAATTATTGGTGAATTTACCTTCGGATTGAATTTTGAGACAAGAATAAAGGCTAGCGATCAAACCAAAGCTTCCCACAACCTAAACCAAATTTTCTTAGTTTCTTAAGGACGTGCACAACACCAGAAAAATGTGCTTGAACTCCAAAAAATTCGTATGAAGGAGTAGAGAATTATTTTGTGTGTTTCTCTTTTGTCGGCAATAGGTATTTTAGGGTTTTGTGGTTTGTTATCAAATAAATGAATTTGTGCCGTGATTTTTGGGATTAGGGGCTGAAATTTTTGGCCCAACCTTGGACCAAATCAAACTTTTAATATTTTGAATACTTACCATGTTTACATTACATTTAAAAGTATATTAGTTATATTATAAAGTTTATATTAATTGTTTTAATAATCTAAGTAAATTTTCGAACCACATATGTGTACAATAATTTTGGTACTTCATAAAATGTCAAAAATTATATTAGAATTTGTTTTACTTCATATCATGATCATTTCTCAAAGTTTGGAACCCTTTTGGTACATTTATAAATATATTAATCAAAGTTTTAGATTGTAAGGGCATTTTGGTCTTTTTACATGCTTTCAGATTTTAGGGTTTCATACATATATACATTTACATGTTTTACATTTTAATTCCTAAAATGTAAATATATACATGACATCATGGCATACATCATTTAGATAGCTTAGTTGACTTAACATAATATTTTGGAAAGATTTACAAGCAATGAGTTGGATTGTGTAAGATCTTGTAAGAGCTAGCTGTCATGTCCCGGCGGAACCAATTATTTGGGTCCGCCAAATCCGTCACTTGTCTGCTCAGTTTTGCCTATAAATAGCAAGCTGATCATTCAAGGACAATCATCACTTACATAACATACACTGCATATACATTCGTTTTTAGTTTACTAACCCATTCATTCATTCATTTCATTTGTAGAGATCTTTCTTTTGTAGCAAAGAGATCAAGCATTAAGGTTCAACAAAGTGTTGTAAACCTTTAGTTTAGTTACTGTGTGATATTGTATTAGTTCACACATCATTGTTTATACCAAACATTCTGTAGTGATCGGTTAGTGTTTTAGTCCTCAAAACACATAGAGTGTCGGGAGTGGTTGTACCCTTGTAAAGAACTCGGTATTTAGCTTAGTACCAGAAAAAGGTTAAGCGACGTTGGGAGTGGTTGTACCCTTGTAAAGAACTCAGTATCTAGCTTAGTATCGGAAAAAGAGTAAGCGACATGTAAAGGTTTTCTCCGCCTAGAAGGGAGCTTGTTTCTTAGTGAAGAAAAACTCTCGAGTTAGAGACTCGAGGAGTGGAGTAGGGCAAGGAAGAGAGTCCTTGTAGACCGAACCACTATAAACATCCGTGTTGTGGTTTAATTGTTCTTTCCTTACTTTCTTTACTTATATTGCTTGATTATTTGCATTACTTTGAAATCACGTTAAGTACTCAAAGCAAATAAATTTAAAAAGCGGTAAAAACTATTCAACCCCCCTTCTAGTTTTCCACAATTGGCATCAGAGCTACGTTACTCAAGATTTTCAAAATATATTGTATTTTAAAACTTGAAACGATCAATGGATTTTGAAAACTACAAAGAAGGGCAGTCTATGGAAAGATCGCCACTATTTGAAGCAAATAGTTTTATATATTGGAAAAATCGCTTTGAAACTTATGTGAAGTCAAAGGATATAGATCTATGGTACATCATTGTAGAAGGTGACCATAAACCTATAATTAAGGATATATCAGGTGGTCGGGATGAGGGTACTTCTCTTACTCGTCATAGTGATGAGCAAAAGAAGTTGATTGCCAAAAACAATGAAGCTAAAATGATGCTTTATAATGCTTTACCTAGGAAAGAATATGAAAGAGTCTTTATGTGTAAAACCGCTAAAGATATTTGGCAATCATTAATTATCACTCATCAAGGGAACTCACAAGTAAAGGATAACAAAATTGATCTTCTTGTTCAACAATATGAACAATTTGCTATCCCTGAAGATGAGACCATTGATAGTTTCTAGGTTTAATACTATTGTTACTTCTCTTAAAGCACTTGATGATTCTTTTTCTAGTAAGAACTTTGTCAGGAAATTTCTTAGAGCACTTCATCCGAAGTGGAGAGCGAAGGTGACGGCCATTGAAGAATCCAAGGATCTTTCAAGCATGCCACTTGACGAGCTCATAGGAAATCTCAAAGTTCATGAGATGGTAATGGAAAAAGATTCTGAGATAGTCAAAGGCAAAAAGGAGAAGTTAAAGTCCATTGCCTTAAAAGCTAGGGTAGAGTCAAGTGACGATGAAGAGTCTAGCTCAGATAGCGAAGACGAAGATTATGCCATGGCTGTGAGAGATTTCAAGAAGTTCTTCAGAAGACAAGGAAAGTTTGTTAGACAACCTCGGGAAGAAAGGAAATCCCTCCGAAAAGACCGTGATGACAAGAGAGGCAAAATAGATAGGAAATGTTTTAGGTGTGGTGATACTAGTCACCTAATAGGAGATTGTCCAAAGCCACCCAAAAACAAGACTCAACGAGCCTTTGTTAGTGGTGCTTAGAGTGACAGTGAAGATGATGACGAAGAGCCAAAGAATGACGAAGTTGCTCTTATGGCTCATGACTCTAACGAGGTACAATCTGACTCATCTTACTCCTTTATTGATGATGACACATTAGAAATAGAATACAACAAATTGTGTGAAATTACCCTAAAAATCATAAACAAAAATAAGTTTCTAAAAACCACAAAGGAATTTTTGGAAAATGAAGTTTATTGGTTACAAGAAAAATCTATACGATCTGAAAAGGGTAAAGATGCTAAAGAAACATGTGTCTCATATCAGGAACTTAAACTAGAAATAGAAACACTTAAGTCCACACAGGAAGAACTTATCAAACAAAATTCTAAATTTAAAAAGTTTGATAAAAACATTAGTTGTATAAATGATCTAATGAAAGGTCAAAAGTTGCCTCATGAAAAAACCGGACTAGGTTTTATGAAAACAGGAAACTTGAGTAGTTTTAAGAAACTAGCTGATAAAGTACAAGATGCTGTTCCAACAAGGTCAGACACCCACGGATCTGACGGAACCAAAAATTTGGTTCCGTCAGTATTGGCCAAAGGTTCCGCGGGTACTGTTGATGAACAGAAGGCTAGTACTTCGGACCGTACTGAATTTGTAAAAGTTACAAGAAAACCTAGCACTAGTACAATTGTTAACAAACAAAAACCAGCAGTTGTTGTAGGATTAGGAAAAGTTAAAAATGAGTTTAGAACTAAAACGGTTCAACAGAGACCTAGAACCTCTATTCCTAAACGCCCCTTTCCAAAGAGTAACTACAACTCTCAACATCATTATCAAAATAGTTAGAACCCAAACATGCCTATAAACTATCAAGGTCCCAACTACATGCCATGGAACTCATTTCTACCGTTTTCATACATGAATCAAGATAATGCTATGTTTAACCCAAATGGACCCATGAGATATTGGGGACCAAACGCTTGAGTTTCTCTTTAACTTAGGTGTGCTTGAAAGTCGGGTTAGAACCAGACGAGTGGATCAAAGATAGTGGGTGTTCAAGACACATGACGGGAAATAAAGGCCTTTTCTCAACCTACCAAGTGTACGACAGAGGTAATGTTACTTTTGGTAGTAATCTTAAAAGCAAGATCATCGGAAAAGGTACGATCTCTTATGACTCTCTCACTATTGATGATGTTGCTCATGTAGATAACTTAGGTTTTAATTTGCTTAGTATTAGTCAATTATGCCGTAAGAAGTATGACGTCCTCTTCAGTGAAAATGGAAGTAAGATACTTAAAAATGGCATAACTATAGGAAAAGGTGTTTTGAAGAATAACGTTTACGTTATGAAATTAGACAAAACATCTAAAGACAAACTTTGTCTCGCCTCCTTAGACGACAACTCAACTCTGTGGCACAGACGTTTAGGTCACGCCAACATGAGACTCATTCAATCCTTATCATCTAAGAAACTCGTTAGGAACCTATCCAAGTTGAAATACGACCAGCACTTTTGTGATGCTTGCAAAATTGGGAAACAAGTTCATAATAGCTATAAGGCTAAAAACATGGTGTCTACATCTAGGTGTCTAGAATTGTTGCATATGGATTTGTTTGGTCCATCCGCTATACAAAGTTATGGAGGAAACTTCTATACTTTGGTAATAGTCGATGATTACTCTAGGTATACTTGGACAAAGTTTTTGAAAACTAAAAACGAGGCATTTGATAAATTTGAAATTCTTAGTAAGAAAATTCAAAATCAAATAGGAAATAGCATTGTGTCAATTAGAACCGACCACGGTCGTGAGTTTGATAACGAAACCCAATTCGGAGCTTTTTGTGATGCTAATGGCATAACACATAACTTCTCGGCTCCTCGAACCCCTCAATCAAATGGTGTAGTAGAACGTAAGAATAGAACACTCCAAGAAATGAGTCGAACAATGCTTAAAGAACAAAATATACCACAAAAGTTTTGGTGTAATGCCGTAGATACATCAACATACATCCTAAATAGAGTCTTAATTAGGCCATTTTTGAAGAAAACACCATATGAGCTTTATAGAGGCAAAAAGCATACTTTAGGATATTTTAGAGTTTTTGGAAGCTTCATTTTAAATACTAAGGATTATCTCACCAAGTTTGACCCAAACTCCTATGAAGGTGTATTCCTTGGATACTCACACAATAGTAAAGCTTACATTGTCTTAAACAAAGAAACCTCAAGAGTCGAGGAATCGTTGAACGTAACATTCGACGAAAGTCCACCTCCCTCTAAGACATCACCTTTGGTAGATGATGACTTAGTTGAAAGTCAAATGGTTGAAAACCAAGAAAATGTAGAAAATGACAAAGAAGATGAACCCGTGGATAGGGAAATTGTTATAGTCTAATATTCAATCCTAACCTACAACTATATCACTAGATAAGATCAAAGAATAAGAGTGGATTATGAAATGGATAACTTGTATTCACACTATTAATCCTTGATACAAACCTAGAGGACCTGAGAACACCAACCTTCCAAATGGATATGGAAGGTGCTATTTATAGTTTTTCATGTTGGACTTGGATGGGCTTGGGGTTTTCTTAATACATAACATTAACCTATTAGATTAAAACCCCAAAGCCTATTCTAATTAATTACACAATGACACACTTAATAAAAATATTACAAACGACATATGACCATCACTTTTATAAATCCTAACTATCTCCCCCTAAGGGATGGTCATTCAAATGATGCTCGGAGTGATGAGGTCTTTAGTTTTCATTGAATAGTAGTTCTTGCCTTGATCAATATCTTCTTTACTTTGGCGTCGCGTCCTCCAACATACTCATACCTCATGATCTTCGTACTTGTCATCCTTTCATGATTCATTACTTTGTTCTTGACGTCTTGATTAGCTTCTTGACTTTGTTGTGACACTTTGTCTTTCAATTGATCTTTTGGTCTTGAACTTTTAGACTTGAGCTCTGTAGGATGATCTTTGCACATATGAGTATGTGGAGGTGAAGATGTTGTATACATCGGATGATGGTTGATGGACTTTTGTTGGTAGCTGCATAAAACAGTTAGCAATAATACGTCCAGCACTTACAGATTTGGACTTCGAGATCGTCAACAGCATAGTGTGAAGACTTTCTCTAATCCTAACCCAGGCCGTTCTGAACCGGATACCCCCGAAAGGGCTTACACGGACACACCGAAGTGCACCCACGATTCAATGAGTCGCTGGAGATCACCCCATGACTGTAGACCATTTGAAGCACGTAACCATCATGATTTCAGTGGCAAGATCCTTAGATCTCATTAAGACTCTTATAACTTGTGTCCTTTTTGGCGAACACAAGTGTATTATATTGTAGTGTTCCTAAGAGATTTTTGATTAATCTCATGGCTCTAGGCTTGATAATGTGCGTTTTGGTTTTAGTCGTTGGAGGCATAGAGCAGAGTGCCACCTTTTCAATATCAACACATCTCGGAGTGAGAGGCCGATAGATTATGCATTGTTCTCCGTAAGAAATGAAACAAATATCTTTTAAGAGATATCTGAGTGGCTAGGAGGGGTTTGTGCAGCGCGTCACTGGGTCCATGACGTCTTGTCTTCAATATCAGTATCACCTTAGTGAATACTAATAGCAGATGTATTGACCCGGTTTCTGCCCTAAGTTTTCATGGAGGGCTATTTCTTTTCACCCTTTCATAAACTTTTCTTTTTAATTCTTCAACCCCTTCTTTATCCTTTCTCAGATACTCCTTTTTTCAATCTTACCTAAGGACTTCTAATTCTAATCTATTGGAATTGTCCTTGGGAAGATCCCTCCGGCTCTGGCGGATCAGAGGACATAAACCTAACCATAATCACCTTATTACTCCATGATTCTCCTAGATTTATTGATCACTTGCCATAAAACCTTTTGTGAAAATCTCTCAAAGTATTTAGTTAACACTTCGAGAGTTTTACATTTTTGAAATACTCCCCCTTCACATGTGCTCATGCATTTTTGATATAAATTTGCACATGTTGGGTAGAGTTTTCACATTTGAAATGACTGATTTTCAGTTGATATGACCTTTGTGAGACACGTTTACATCACTAGTTAGACTAGCTTGAAATTATTACCCGTCCCGGTCAAGTCTTTTCGATTACGAACATTTAGTTTTCGTCAATTCGAGGGTTCATGCTGAGTCGAGCTCTTATTGAGATTCAATCCACGATCTTTAAACTTTTGATCACATTTTAATCAGGTCTTCTCCCCCTCAAAAATAGCATTTAGTGATATTTTTTATATCAACTAATTAAAATAGGGCTTTTTGGAGAGAAATACGGATCATTTCAGCATGATTTTTGGAACATTTTTTGTTTTTAATTTTTATACTCCCCCTTAAATAAAGCATATTTTTAAACATTTGAGTTTAAAATCATTTAAGGGTATAGAAGGAGTTTTTTTTTTATTTATTTATTTTTTTTTTTTTTTTGAAGAATCTTGAGCACAGAATTTGGAGAAAGATTTTGAAAAATCTTGATCATGTGCTCAAGGATTCTTTATTTTCTTTTGTCATTAACAATGCGAGTCCTGATCTGAAATAATCAGAAGTCATCAATGTAGCGCGGGTTTCGTACAGAAATATACGAAAGCCGTTGTGAAGAAATTTTTGAGAAACGACATGTTTTTAGAAAAATTTAAATGAACTCTCACTCAAGCATCTGTACATGTCCGTATCATTGTTAAATGACATTTCTAGATACGTACAGAATATCGATTATACGAGAGACATGTCGTGAGAAGAATATTTTTGGTTTTTATATAATTTACTATTTTTGTATTTTTGAAGATTTTCTATTTTTATATTTTGTTTTTGTTGGTTTTTCAAATTTTGTATTTTGGTTTTTTCAAAAATATTTACAGCGAAGCTTTTGAAATAATTTCAAGAAGATTCGAGAAGACTTTCTAACTCTTCGGGAGTTAGGCTTCGCATGCCAATTCGTTGAACTAAGTTATCAAACCTCTCTTTTGGAAGGGCTTTAGTAAATAGATCGGCGAGTTGGTATTCAGTCTTCACGAAAAATAATTCAACAGTACCCTCTTCTACGTGTTCCTATATGAAGTGGTAGCGGACTCTAATATGCTTGGTCTTGGAATGTTGAACTAGATTGCACGAGATAGCTATGGCACTTTTCGAATCACAATACATAGGTATGCGGTTGAAAGAGTAGCCATAATCTGTGAGTTGTGTCCTCATCCATAGAACTTGGGCACAACACGCAGATAGAGACACATACTCGGCTTCTGCGGTTGATAACGCCGTGCAGTCTTGTTTCCTTGATGACCAGCCTACTAGCTTTTCTCTCAAAAATTGTGCTCCACCGGATGTACTTTTTGCGGTAACTTGGCATCCAGCATGGTCGGCATCTGAAAAGGCTGTTAGTGTAAACTCCGAATCCTTCGGATACCAAAGTCCCATGTTAATGGTTCTTCGTAGGTACCGAAAGATCCGTTTAACCTCTTAGAGGTAAAGCTCGGTAGGCCTTGCCTGAAACCGTGCTAATAAACAGACAACAAAATGTATATCGGGTCGACTAGCGGTTAAGTACATGAGAGAACCAATCATGCTCTGATATTTCTTCGGATCCATGGGTTTCCTATATAAATCAGCACCAATTTTGGGTGAAGTGACCATTGGAGTACCAACAGAGTCACAATTTTTCATTCCATGTTTCTTTAAAATCTCAATTGTATATTTAGCCTGATTAATAAAAATATCTCGTGGGGATTGATGAATTTGTAAACCAAAAAAAAAAATTTAATTCCCCCATCATGGACATTTCAAATTTGCTTTTCATGAGATTTTCAAAATGTTTTGAATGTTTCGGATTAGTGGACCCAAAGATTATGTCGTCCACGTAAATCTGAACAATCAAAATGTCATCTTTGAATTTTTTAGTAAACAAGGTCGGGTCAATTGTTCCTTTGGTGAAATTATTAAGAAGTAGGAAAGATGATAATTCGTCATACCACGCCCTTGGGGCTTGTTTCAAACCATAGATAGCCTTCTTTAGCTTGTAGACATAGTCGGGATGATCTTTGTCAACGAATCCATCTGGCTGACTCACGTACACTTCTTCTTTTAGAGTTCCGTTCAAGAATGATGTCTTGATGTCCATCGGATAGACCGTGATGTTTTTGTGAGCTGCGTATGCTAAGAAAATCCTGACCGCCTCAAGTCTTGCTACAGGCGCGAATGACTCCTCAAAATCTATCCCTTCTTCTTGTCTAAATCCCTTGGCCACTAGACGAGCTTTGTTGCGAATTACAGTCATCTCTTCATCCTTTTTGTTCTTCCATAACCACTTAAGATCAATGAAAAGTTTGTCGATTGGTCTTGGCACTAAATCCCAAGTGTCATGTAATTGATATTGGAGAAGTTCTTCCTGCATCGCTTCAATCCAAGCATTGTCTGCCATCGCCTCCCGAATGTTCTTTGGCTCATTTAGACTGACTGAGCATACGTAGATGCACATGTCGCAATCGGTGGCGAGTTGTCTTCTCGTCTGAACTGGCCGTGAAGGTTCACCAATAACATGTTCTATTGGATGGTCTTTAGTCCACTGTAACGTTGAAAGGTACCTTGGATTTGATGAATACGTGTTAGATGGTTCATGTAACCTAGAAGAAGATTCAGCAGAATCCGTTGCAAACGGGTTTTCAAATGGTTCTTCTTCTAACACAGCATCGTTTTGTTGTTGTTCTTCTTGAATTGGTGTGGTATGGTTTTGCTCATCAACTCTTGGTAACACAATCTCAATTACTGGAGTTGCTGGAGTAGATGTTGATGATGTTGAGGGAGTTGGTGTGTCAGCTTTGATTGTTGTTGATGCATCTTGCGGTGGTGGTGGTGGTTGATGTTTGTTAGGAATATGAATATTCAGCTGAAGACTCGGTCACCCCGAGTACTTATTAGATCATCATAGCTCGTAGGATTATCAGTAATATTATTAGTAGTTTAGTTATTAATTAGTATTGTGGAGTGGGTCGGGTCTTTACCCTCTGTCAGCTCGCTCCACAGTCCACTAGGGACATATTATGTAACACTATAAATACTCCCTTCCCACCCATGGGAAGGGTTGGACCTTTCACATTAATCTAATTCATCTTGTTTCTCTCTCTACAAAGGCTCCCAACCTCTCTCTTTATCTCTCTAAGTTCTTACTCAATCGATCCATAAACAAGCCTCAAACTAGTGTTTCTTGCATAGTGAATACCCTACAATTGGTATCAAGAGCCATGGTTAGGTCCATGAGAGTTGGTATTCACGGATTTGTGTAGTTTTGAGGTTTTTCTTCTTGGTTCGATTTGTAGTTTTAAGTTTTTTTTGGATTCGGTTTGATTAGTAGCATAAATTTCATTTTGTGCTTTGGTTAGTGATTAGAAGTTGTTTTACCTTGTACTTGTGTAGCTCTTAAGGTTTTTTTCTTGGTTCGATTTGTAGTTTTTAAGTTTTTTTTGGTTCGGTTTGATTAGTAGCATAAATCTCATTTTGTACTTTGTTTAGTGATTAGAAGTTGTTTTACTTTGTACTTTCTTGCTTAAGAATAGTATTAGAGTGGTATTTGGTGTTTGGATTCACAGATCTAAGAACGGTGTGGTGATTTTGGGACAATTCGTGGGTATTTGTTGAAGTGTTCTTGGCAGCGGTTTGTCTACTTGGGACGTAATCTTGGACTCGGTTTGTGTCAATTCACAGATTCGGTTTGTCTTATTACTTGTTTAGGCATAAAGACAAAAGGTAGTGAAAGCGACGTGCTTGGGAGTTTGTGTCTACTCGGTTTGTCCCTGCTGCTCGTACTCGGTTTGTGTAGACTCGGTTTGTCCCAGCTGCGTATACTCGGTTTGTCTCTGAAAAGTCTACTCGGTTTGTGTAGACTCGGTTTGTCTCTGAGGAATTTACTCGGTTTGTACCTACTCGGTTTGTCCCAGCTGTGTGTACTCGGTTTGTGTAGACTCGGTTTGTCTCTGAGGAATTTACTCGGTTTGTACCTACTCAGTTTGTCCCAGCTGTGTGTACTCGGTTTGTGTAGACTCGGTTTGTCTCTGTGGAATCTACTCGGTTTGTATCTACTCGGTTTGTCTCTCAGACTTGTATGCGGTTTGTGTCTTGGTGATTTTAGAAATTCCCGCGAAAGATTCAATTTCTCGGTTAAATCACAAGATCTGTAAAATCCCGTAGTTACTATGGCTACCACATCCAACACATCATCAGAAGATATTCAAGCAGCAGGATCTGACACTCGTCCACCTATGCTAGATAGGACCGATTATGAGTCTTGGGCACAACGAATAAGACTTTACTGCTTGGGAAAAGATAATGGAGTTAACATTCTTAAGTCAATTGACGATGGACCATATCAGATGGGTACCACCAGAGATGTTGTTACAACTGGTGAAGATGGGACTGTGACTTGGGGCATAGACAGACCTAGAAACTACAATGATCTTAATGAAGAAGAAAAGAAGAGGTATGATGCCGACATTAGAGCCTCAAACATAGTCATTCAAGGTCTTCCAAAAGATGTATACAAGCTCATCAATTTCAACACTGAAGCCAAAGCTGTGTGGGACAACGTTAAGATGCTGTTAGCAGGGTCAGAACTCATAAAGGAAGATCGTGAGTCACAGCTGTATGATGAGTTCGAGCATTTCAAAATGAACCCAGGAGAGAACGTCACAGACTACTATGTGAGATTTCATAAGTTGGTGAATGATATGAGGATGATCAGAATGACTATGCCCAATATCCAACTAAACTCAAAGTTTGTGAACAACATGACTCCTGAATGGGACAGATTTGTTACTGCTGTCAAACTCAACAAAGGTTTAAGGGATACCAACTATGAACAGCTGTATGCCTACCTGCAACAACATGAGAAGCATGCTGTCTATGATCGGGTGCTGAGAGAAAAGTTAAGTCCTTCAAATACAAATGATCCACTGGCGTTCATGACAAATGTTCAACCGACAATCCAATCATCAACCAACCCAAGCTATCATCAACTTCACTCACAAGTACCTGCTATGAGCTCTCAACTCGACTCAGGCTACTCTCAGACCAACAAAATGATTGACAACCTCACCAATCAAGTTTCATTACTGGTTCAACAGTTTCAAGCATCACTCCCTCAGACCAACAATCAGTTAAGGAATTCATCCAACCCACGCAATCTAGCAATGGTGGAGGATGGGAAAATTGTGGTTCAGAATGTGCAAGGGAGAGCTGGTAGAAACATGGGTCGAGGTTATGTGCAGAATAGAGCAGGGAATGCCAATCAGGGGCAAGGGAAACAGATCAAGTGTTATAATTGTGGGGGGCTTGGACACATTGCTAGAAACTGCAATCAACCTAAACGTCCTCAGAACTCAGATTACTTCAAAGACAAGATGCTGTTAATGCAAGCTCAAGAGAATGGAGCTGTATTGGATGAGGAAGAGTTATTGTTCTTGGCAGGAGATGGAGGAAATACGTTTGATGAAGATGTGGATGAGAAACCTGTTCAGGATCTAGCACTTAATGATCCTAACATCTTCAAGGCAGATGACTGTGATGCATATGACTCTGATGTAGATGATGAACCCACGGCTCAAACAATCTTCATGGCTAACTTGTCTTCCCTGGTCTCATCTCCCCGTCAAGCTGGTCCCTCTAATGCATCCGTGATATCTGAGGTACTAAAAATTTATGACACATATAATATTGTCGAGGGACAAAAGAATCCCGAAGAAGTACATCAGGCAGATGTTTCTGACTCAAGTAATGTTGACATGGAAAATAGCAATATTATTTCATATGAACAGTATTTGAATCACAACAACTCGCCTGATGTACCAAATGGTGAATATTTTGTCAATAATGATGTGTGTGTTATGAGTAATGTACGTGCTTTAGATAATGCTGGTAATATAGATAATGCATGCGAGTGCCATAAGAACAAATTGCCTGTCCCTGATGATAACTTGATCACTAGACTAAACATCTATAAAGAACAAGTGGCTATGTATGAACAGCGTGCTAAGTTTGAGCTTAATGATCGTGAGCAGAAATTAGAAGGTCAAATGAGTACACTTCTTAAAGAGTCTAGAGTGAGAGAAGAAACATTAAAATTAGAGTTGAGTTCTTTGAAAAGTCAGCTAGAACAGTCAGTCAAACAAAAATAGGAAGCACAAAAGTGTGTTACTACACTTAAGCAAGAATTCAAACAAAAAGAAACAACTCTTTTAAATGATTTCTCTAGACTCAAGACATTAAAAAATAAGCTTGAAGATAAGTTGTACACACAAAATCAAACCATACAAACTGCTCAAATGATTCATAAGCACAGAAAGTTGAGTGATAAGCATAGTAAAATCATGATAGGTGAACCTAAGTCAACCATCCTTAGGGACATGAAAGTACTTCAACCAGCCCTATATGATGGTAATGTGATGCTTATGCCTATTCATGACCAACCTGAGCATATCTATACAAATGAAGAGGATGAGATAAGTGATAGAACGAGGGAAAAAATGAATGAGAAAATGAGGGATCCCGAGTGCATAGCCAGACGAATAATAATCAAACCCCATGATTATTATGAGGAAAATCGTTTGACTGTGTTTGCTCCTCAAAAGAAGTTAACACGTGAACAGATATTTTGGAAACAAGATAATGAGAAACTTAAGGTAGATAAACTTAAGGCCAACACCCTCCTCATTAGAAAAGTTGCGTCCATAACGGTGTATCCTCCCAATACACCTAGGAATCTGGTGCCTTTGTCTCTTCCCACTGAATGCAAAACCTCTATCAGCTTATATGTGCTTTGGCAATTATTTGCTGATTTTGATAAAACATGTAAGAAGAGAATCACACCAACCGGCATTACTGAGGGGGAAAGGTGTTTTGAACATGCAAAAAGGTGTTACTTAACTGAGGTCATGCCATTCTTTAAGCTACTTAAGGAACACTTTGAAGGGTTGCACACTGCCCTTAAAGCCGAAATAAAAGAAATGGAAGTAGTGTTTAAAGATATGGAAAATGAGGTGAATGAACATGCAATAGAACTTAAGAGTCGAGAGATTGAAAGAAAAAACATACTCATTACTAACGACAACTTGATTGCTAAATGTATTGCACAAGATGTATTTTACACTGTCACTGATTCTGCATTATCTGCTTGTCAATTTAATGAGTATGCTATTGCGTTAAATGTCACCCAGAATCGTGTTGTTGAGCTTGAGGGGGAGAATTTAAAATTGCTTGAAAAAATTCAAAAAGATGACCATGATAATATGGTTAAACGTTTTTCAAAATTGGAAGTTGAATTTCTTAATTTGCAATTGAAATATCAACATTTAAATGAAAAACATAAAATATCAAATGACAAGACATCCTTGGATGCTCCTGAATTTGATACTTATTTTGAATTAAGCAAACGAGATGAGACAATTCAAGCTCACACGAACACGATTCGACTGCTGAGGGCCCAAATTGCCCAATTGAAATCCAACAAGTGTGAAGTATATGGCACCAATAAACCTTCGTCTTCAGATTCTCAGAATTTTCAATATCAAAACACCATAAATAAGTTACATTATGAAAATGAGTGTTATCGAGAAGAAAATTCAAAGGTTAAACAACATTTCAAAGAGTTATATGATTCTATTAAAGTTACAAGAAGCAATCACAATGATCAAATAACCTCTTTGACAAATGAAATTGAGAATCTGAAGGTTCGGGTGAAAGGTAAAATGCCATGCACCACTTGTAATTGTGATGCACCAAAGGCTACTGATAGTAAAATGTATGATGTTGATGTTGGGCATATTCCGTTTAAGCTTAGAAATAACAGCCTTGCCCATCAAACATATCTCGATCATCTTAGAGAGGGCCTTGACACACTTCGTGAGGTGGTTGAAGAGGATAGGACTGATAAGCCACTTGATAAGGCAGTTGTCTATGCCTGCAAACTCACGAAAAGGATTCAGGAAAACTTAGAATATGTCATAGGCTCAACTCCTAAGTTTAGCAGACATAGAGATAGATTTGTTGCATCATCATCTACTGTTGAGAACAAGCATGTAGCCTTTGATCTACCACCAAAAACATCAGAACCCAACACATCATTATCTGGAAGGCATGTGACAGAAAAATGAACTAATGTTTCATTCGATGCTTCTACAGGAGTAAAAAGTGACACCCAAGCTAGCGAGTCAAGGTCTAGAGAAAATGCAAGAAAAGATAGGACTGCGCCAGCTAAGAATGATCACTTGAAGAATGTAGAAGCCCAAACTAGGAACAATAAGTTTGCAATGAGTAGGATGAATCGTGTTGATTCTAGTATCAAAAGTACTGTAATTAATTCGAATTCTAATGCTATCTGTAAAACATGCGACAATTGTTTAATTTCTGCTAATCATGATGATTGTGTTGTGTCCTTCTTGATGTCTTCTGCATCACCCCACGTTAAGAATGGTAGGATAACTGAAACATGCAAGAAAACTTGGAAAGCTACAGGAAAAACATTTACTAGCATAGGCTATCAATGGAGACCCACTGGAAGGAAATTCAATTTAGGAAAACAGAACACGTTACCTAAAATGAATAAGCATAAAATTGTGAAAGTTAAGGAATGGAGACCCACTGGAAGGAAATTCGATTTAGGTAAACAGAGACCATCACCTAAAATGAATATGCATAAAATTGTGAAGAATAAGGAATGGAGACCAACTGGTAGAATCCTGTCCTTAGAGTCACAATGCCTTCCATCTAGGTCTTGTCCTACCTCTAGTTCTGTCTCTTCAGTAAAGACAGTAGCATCTGTGAAATCTGTGGTTCCTGAATATGTGTGTGCTGACCAAATGGACCCCAATTGCACTTGGGGATCCACATTTTTCAGTTATCCATTGTTGTCTGGTTTCAAATGCAGGTCGTACAAATCGTCCTGTGGTATTTGGACTCAGGCTGCTCAAAACATATGACTGGGGATCGCTCGCGGCTCAAGAACTTCGTGCAAAAGTTTATCGGGACAGTTAGATTTGGGAACGACCACTTTGGTGCTATTATGGGTTATGGAGATTATGTGTTTGGTGACAGTGTAATCACAAGGGTATATTATGTGGAAGGACTAGGGCACAATCTATTTTCTGTGGGTCAATTTTGTGATTCAGATCTGGAAGTGGCTTTCAGAAAGCATACATGTTTCGTCAGAGAATTGGATGGTATAGATCTCCTTAAGGGCAGTCGGGGCACCAATCTATACACCATATCGATTGAAGAAATGTTGAAGTCCTCTCCCATATGCTTGCTTTCTAAAGCCTCTAAAACAAAATCATGGCTGTGGCATCGTCGTTTGAACCACTTGAACTTCGGTACCATAAATAATCTTTCCCGTAAAGATCTTGTTAGAGGGATGCCCAGATTGAAATATGAGAAAGATCACCTCTGCTCTGCATGTCAACTGGGTAAAAGCAAGAAACAAACCCACAAGCCTAAAACCATCAACTCCAACTTGGAAGTTCTTCATACCCTCCACATAGACTTGTGCGGTCCAATGAGAATACAAACCATAAATGGAAAGAAGTACGTTCTGGTGATTGTAGATGATTATTCTCGGTTCACATGGGTAAAGTTTTTGAGAACCAAGGACGAAACTCCAGAGGTTATCATTAAACTGATAAAACAGCTGCAAGTAAGGCTCGATAAAACTGTCAGAATCATCCGCACTGATAATGGTACTGAGTTTGTTAACCAACAACTCCGTAATTTCTATGAAAATATTGGCATCACGCATCAGAAAAGTATCCCTCGCACTCCTCAACAGAACGGAGTGGTTGAACGAAGGAACCGTACTCTGGTAGAGGCTGCAAGAACTATGCTTATATTTTCAAAGACACCGATGTTTCTCTGGGCAGAGGCTATTGCAACAGCATGTTACACTCAAAACCGATCCCTAATTCATCCAGTTCATGAGAAGACTCCCTTCGAGTTAATTCATAACAAGAAACCAGATCTTTCCTTTCTCCGTGTGTTTGGTGCACTTTGCTACCCTACCAACGATAGTCAAGACTTGGGAAAGTTAAGAGCTAAAGCAGATGTAGGTATTTTTGTTGGATACGCACCAGACAGTAAAGGGTATCGAATCTACAACAAGAGAACCCGTAAAATCATGGAAACCATTCATGTTACGTTCGATGAGCTGAGTGAGCAACCTGCTTCAGGACAAATCAGTCCTGGACCCATTAGTTCAGGACTTGTACAGAATTCCACGCCTGCAGATTCTTATGTGCCACCTACTTGTGAGGAGTTGAAGAAGTTATTCGATCCTATGTTTGATGAATACTTTGAGCCAACGAATGGAACCATCCCGAGTGAACCTGCTATACTTCCTATGACCGAGGTTCAAGCCCCACAAGGTTCAGAAGGCCCTACAGCTTCAGTATCAGTCAGTCACAATGCTCCAGCTGCCAGTCAATCGCCTTCGTCATCAAACGCTCAATCTTCTCCAGTAATGCAAGAATCTTCAGATAATCATTCTTTGGAAGTTAATCCTTTTGCTCCTGTTGATGATGCTCCTTTTGAAAACATATTTGCTCCTGAACATTCATCAGACACATCCTCACTTGAAGGACACAGCACTGCTACGTCTGTTCATAACCCACAACCACACGACCATCTCAGGAAATGGACCAGTGATCATCCAATCGACAACATCATAGGCAATCCTTCACGTCCAGTATCCACACGTAGTCAACTAGCCACTGATGCACTATGGTGTTTCTTCAATTCCGTACTATCCAAAGTCGAACCAAAAGATGCCAAAGAAGCTATGACTAAAGATTGCTGGTTCCAGGCTATGCAGGATGAAATCCATGAATTTGATCGACTTGAAGTATGGGAATTAGTGCCTCCTCCAGAGCTTGCAATGATCATTGCTTTAAAGTGGATCTTCAAAGTGAAGCTTGATGAGTATGGTGATGTATTAAAGAACAAGGCACGGCTAGTTGCTAAAGGGTTCAGACAAGAAGAGGGCATTGATTTTGAAGAATCGTTTGCTCCGGTTGCTAGAATTGAAGCTATAAGAATCTTCCTGGCAAATGCTGCTAGTCGAAATATGATAGTCTACCAAATGGATGTCAAAACGGCATTCTTGAATGGCGACTTAAAGGAAGAAGTTTATGTGAGTCAACCAGAAGGATTCGTGGATACGGAACATCCTACTCATGTTTACCGCTTGAAGAAGGCTCTCTATGGGTTAAAACAGGCGCCAAGGGCATGGTACGATACATTGTCCAAGTTCCTCCTAGTGAACGGATTCTCCAAGGGTGTTGTTGATCCCACACTATTCACCAGGAAGTCAAGAAACCATCTACTGCTGGTTCAGATATATGTAGATGATATCATCTTTGCTTCAACAGATCCTAGTGAATGTGATAGCTTCTCAAAGGAGATGAATTCCAAGTTCCAAATGTCCATGATGGGACAAATGTCATTCTTTTTAGGATTGCAAGTTTCTCAAAGTCCCGGAGGCATATTCATTAATCAATCCAAATACGCCAACGAGATCTTGAAAAAGTTTGGATTCTATTCAAGTGAACCTGTTGACACTCCCATGGTTGATAGAACAAAGCTGGATGAAGATCCTTCAGGGACTCCAGTAGATATAACAAAGTATCGTAGCATGATTGGATCTTTGATGTACATCACGGCTAGCAGACCAGATCTTCTGTTTGTTGTGTGTATGTGTGCTCGGTATCAATCCAGACCAACCAAGAAGCATGTTGAGGCAGTGAAAAGGATCTTTCGATATCTTCAAGGCACGGTTCATATGGGTCTCTGGTATCCTAAGGACACTGCAATGGAGTTAACGGCTTACGCGGATGCTGATCATGCGGGATGTCAAGACACTCGTCGAAGTACTTCAGGAGGAGCTCAGTTTTTAGGGGAAAAGTTGGTTAGTTGGTCTTCTAAGAAGCAGATGAGTACTTCCATATCATCTACTGAAGCTGAATACATTGCCATGTCGGCTTGCTGTGCACAAATCCTTTGGATGCGATCACAACTTTCGGACTATGGATTCTCATACAACAAAATTCCCCTATATTGCGACAACAAAAGCGCCATTGCTCTTTGTTGTAACAATGTTCAGCACTCCAGGTCAAAACACATCGACATCAGGCATCACTTCATCAGGGAACAAGTGGAAAAAGGAATTGTGGAACTATACTTCGTGAGGACAGAGTATCAGTTAGCTGACATCTTCACCAAGGCCCTCCCAAGAGAAAGGTTTCAGTTTATTCTCCCACGCCTTGGTATGAAAAGCATGACTCCTGAAACCCTCAAGTGTCTTCAGGAAGAAAAGGAGGAGTAAAGGATTGTCTTCTTATATCCTTGTACATATTTGTATATATCTTAAATCAAAAAGAAAAATACAAAAATATAAAACCTATAAAAACCATAAAAAATTGAAAAATCAGAAAATACCAAAAAATAGTCCTCCCTAGGCATGTCTTCTGTTTATCGATAACATTTACGGATCTAGAAATGTCATTCAACAATGGCACGGATTTTTAAATGAAGCTCGAGCAGAAGTTATACTAATCAGTTAAAACATGTCTTAATGGCTTGCAGTTACTTCATACTGCAACCCGCGCTGTACAATGGGGAAAGCATGTCGCCAAAAAGACAGATGTTCCTCCAACCGGGTGATGTTCACCTGGGCATGGATTACTTTATATCCATGTTCCCCCGACTTGATGTACGTTTCAGTGCATCATTTCGTATATAAGAAGAGAAGTCTTCTTTTTATCAAGATTCTTTATCTTGTTTGATCCTTCAAGAGAGTCTTGATGTTACACAAGGTGGTAAATTGAACTAAATTTTCACAAATACCCGTCGCTCAATTGAATGACTACAGCTCTTTTAATGGAAAATGGGTCATTAATTGAGGGGGAGCATATTTGTTCAAATTTCCGACACCTTGCCAAATTTGTGCAAACATCAGCAGTGACACTCTCTCGTTGTTTCAGGGGGAGCATAGTATGCTCCAAAATCAGAATACATTTAAACCTGACCACATTTTCTCCCAAATTTTCTAAACTTATTTAAATCAATTGGGATCACAAATCTCAAATGGTTTGAAATTTTTGATCGGGGGAGAGAATGTGATTTAAATATGAAATTCTGATAAAATGTGATGATTTGAAAGTTAAGGTAAGCTCTCCAGTATGTGCTAAACCATTTTGCATATCAAGGCACATATTGAGGGGGAGCAAAATGTTTTGGTCATATAAGCAAGCTCTTCCATATGTGCTAAAATCTTTCTTATATCGATGCACATATTGAGGGGGAGCAAATGGTTTTAACAAAACAAAGGATTTGGCATCTCACGTGAGCAAGGCTCAGTCTTCACCAATGAATTGACGAAACCTGAATTGCCATCAATCGAAAGGATACGCCTTGGCCGGGTAATAATTTCAAGCAGGTCTAACCAGTGATGTAAGCGTGTCTCGAAAAAGATGTATATGAGTAGAGTGTACCATTTCGAGAAACTTTCTGTGGACTTGACCAGGCCGGGTAATAATTTCAAGCTAGTCTAACTAGTGATGTAAGCGTGTCTCAAATCGGTCATGTTCACTGAAAGTGGATCAATTCAAAAAGTGCGAGCTCTACCTAACATGTGCAAATTTATAAAACTATCACTCGAGCACATGTTGAGGGGGAGCATTTGAAAAATATAAAACTCTCAAGTGTTTGCAAAAATGTGTTTCGAAATCATGAACACTTTGAGAGATTTTTCAAAGATTTGGTTTGGCAATTGTGGAAGAACACCAAAGACCGACCATTGTATTTCATATAATGGAGCTATAAGGATGGTAAGGTTAGGTTCAAGTTCCCACGATCCCGCCAGAGCCGGAGGGATCTACCCAGGGACAATCCACTAGTTAGTGTAGAAGTCCTTAGGTATGATTAAAAAGGAGAAAAGTGAATAAGGGAATAGTGTCGACTGAGATGGAGCTAACACTGGAACAAACCCAACAAGGTGTTAGTTATGAAGTCTCGGTAAGCACTGAAGGGGTTGAAGAATGAAAAAGAATTGTAAAGATAAAGGGTGAAAAGAAATAGCCCTCCTTACAACTTAGGCAGAAACCGGGTCAATACATATGCTGTCAGAATCACTTAGTTGATTGCTGACATTGAAGACAAAGTATCATGGACCCAGTGATACGCTGCACAACCCTCCTTAGCCACTCAAGGTCCCTCAAAGGATTCTTGTTTCAATTGTCACGGAGTTCAATACATTCCTATCGTCTCTCTCACTCCGAGTTAGATGATATTGAAAAGGTGGCAGTCCTCTCCAGCCTCCGCTCACTAAATCAAAACGCACAATTGAGTCTAGAGCCAAGAGATTCACAATAAGATCTCATAGGAACACGGATAATTTCTACTCTGGTTGTTCATCATTAAGGACACCAGTTGTAAACTTAAGGGTCCTACGCAGATCTTAGCAATCTGCCAGAACATTTATGAGAGAATTTACAAATGTAATTCTCAATGATTGAATGGAAATTCCTGCCAGGGTCAACATCAAGCAGCCCTGAAAGCAGGTCACTTCGGTAATTCCTCGTGGATTACGCTTAGTGGTCGCGACGGTTTCAACCGGTCTACATTCGTGGAGTGATCTCCAGCGACTCACCTAATCGTTGATTTACTACGGTAAAATCTTAAAAGGCTCTCTGTGGGTTTTCGATTAGGAACGGTCTTGGTAAGGATTAGAGAGAGTTTTCACATTATGCTGTTGACTATCTCGAAGTCCAAACTTGTAAGTACCGGTCGAATTATTGCTAACTGTCGTATGCAGGAACTTCTGGCGATTGTAGCTGTGGAATGCTATAGCTGGTTGCTGTTGTAGCTGGTTGCAGAAAAGATGCCAATCCTCTACCACATGGTCACACTACATCATCATTGTAACTCAACAATGTCATGATCAACCTAAAAGACCTTTAACACGGCTTCTGCAAACTCTGATGCTAAAGATCATGACACCAAATAGTGTGAGCATGTCGGCTCTAATTATATTTCATCACATGGAGTTTTACTACTGAAAGATGACTTGAAGAATCAAGTGGGATGACACTTTCAACGATTACTCAAAGTTCATCCAAAACAAAAGAGAAGTCATCTGAAAATCACGGATGTTTGCACAATGATCTATGATATTGAAGAATCAAGGGTTACGAGCTATGATGTCAAGATCCAAGGAAAAAGTACTGAATTTCAGAGCATTACTTCTGGGGTGACCTCCCTTAGGGGGAGATTGTTAGGAATATGAATATTCAGCTGAAGACTCGGTCACCCCGAGTACTTATTAGATCATCATAGCTCGTAGGATTATCAGTAATATTATTAGTAGTTTAGTTATTAATTAGTATTGTGGAATGGGTCGGGTCTTTACCCTCTGTCAGCTCGCTCCACAGTCCACTAGGGACATATTATGTAACACTATAAATACTCCCTTCCCACCAATGGGAAGGGTTGGACCTTTCACATTAATCTAATTCATCTTGTTTCTCTCTCTACAAAGGCTCCCAACCTCTCTCTTTATCTCTCTAAGTTCTTACTCAATCGATCCATAAACAAGCCTCAAACTAGTGTTTCTTGCATAGTGAATACCCTACAATGTTGTTGAGCGAGTGCAGCGGAACGTTGTTGTGATGCACTTGTCGAAGCTCCACCATAGTACTCATCATACATAAACTCGAAGAAAGTGTCCAGTTCTTGATTTGTTGGTTTATCAGTATTAGTTGACTGAGCTCCTTGGGGTACGAGTCCTGAACTGATATGTCCAGAAGTTTGACTGTTTGGTGCGGGTCCTAATCTGGTATGATTAGAAGCCATCGGGTTAAGCGCGGGTTCTAGAGCGAGTCTCTCAGAAGCCATTTGTGAAATTTCATCAAACTTCACATTCATCGTCTCCATTACTCTTTTAGTCCTTCTATTATACACCCTGAATGCCCTCGAATTATCTGAGTAACCAATGAAGATTCCAATATCACCCTTAGCTTTCAGCTTCCCCAGATCTTCTCTGTCGTTCGTAGGATAGCACAAAGCGCCAAATACATGAAGGTAAGAGATATCGGGTTTTCTGTTGTTCACTAGCTCATATGGGGTTTTATTGAATCATGGATGGATGAGGGATCGGTTCTGAGTGAAACAAGCAGTGGCAACAGCATCAGCCCATAAGAATAACGGTGCACTAGAATAAATCAGCATCGTGCGAGCTGCTTCCACAAGAGTTCTATTTCTTCTTTCAACTACCCCATTCTGTTGTGGAGTTCTAACAGCTGATGTCTGGTGAGTGATTCCAGTCTCTTCAAAATATGTTCTTAACTCCTGATTCGTGAATTCCGTGCCATTATCAGTTCTTACAATCCTAACTGGAGCTTGAAGTAAAACTTGAATTCGCTTCAGAAAGGTGATGATGATGCCTGGTGCTTCGTCTTTTGACCTTAAAAACCTTACCCATGTATATCTTGAGTAGTCATCGAAGATAACAAGAATATACTTCTTCCCATTGATACTTTCAACTCTCATTGGGCCACATAAGTCCATATGCAACAAATGTAACTTATCGACCGAACTGGGTATGGTTTTAGGTTTGTATGTTGCCCATTTGCTTTTGCCTTGCTCACAGGATGGACATAAGTGATCTTTGGTATATTTGAACTTTGGGAGACCGGTGACAATGTCATCTTTGGCAAGTTTGGTTAAGGTGTCGAAGTTGAGATGGGATAAACGTCTGTGCCACAACCAGGACTTAGTTTCGTCAGCTCTTGTCATGAGACAAATTGGTGATGAAGAGACCATTTGGTTAATATCGATAGCATAGAGATTGGTGCCACAATTTCCGGTTAAGAGATCATCTCCAATCAAATTCCTAATGAAGCAAGTATTTCTCCTAAATGCAACCTCTAAATCTGCATCGCAAAACTGCCCGACTGAAAACAAATTGTGTCCCAACCCTTCGACATAGTAAACCCGAGTGATTAAAAAATTCCCGAACTGAAGATCTCCATAACCCAGAATAGCTGCTACATGATCATTTCCAAACCGAACAATTCCCATGAACTTCCATACAAAGTTGATCAGCAGCTTCAGATTCCCGGTCATGTGCTTGGAGCAACCCGAGTCGACGATCTAAAGACATATTTCGATAACCTCAGAGATTCCATTGACATCATAGGCAGGAGGTGCATCAGAATCCGTGTCGTACTTTGCCTCCTGAAGATTTGCCATGAAAATGCAGTTGGCATCAATATCCTCAAGGTCTTCCATATCATCCATCAGTGCCATGAAGTCATGTTCTTCTGCATTCAACTGTAACCCTACCTTTTCCTTCTGAGCCAACAGCACTGCTTTTTGTAGATACTCAAGATCTTTCTTTTTCGGCCTGCTGGGACAGTTTCTTGCCATATGATCGACTCCCTGACAGTTGAAACACTTTAGCACATTCCCTTGATTTATATTCCCAGCAACTGGAGCAGCAACATTCCCAATCTGATTCCCCATATTCTGACCCCTCTGGTTTCCAACAACTTGACCCCTCTGATTACCCATCTGATTTCCAATATACTGACCCATCTGATTTCCAACATACTACCCTGCATTCTGATTACCCATCTGATATCGAGGAGCATATCCCTGTTGATTCCCATAACCTCCAACCTTGTCCTTGCTGACCCATGTTGAAACTCGGCTGTGCAATCTGCCTGTTGCGAGTGTTCGATGAAATCCTTTGGTTGTTGTTAGTAGGTGTGGAATAGCGTCCTTGGAATACCTTTGATAGAAGAGTAAATGCTTGAGTCAAAGCAGCACTGTCATCATCGTCAGTGAAATCTGGTTCTTGGTATTGTGGGTATGGTTGTTGTGGGATGGCTTGTTGTTGTGGGTAGAATTGTTGTTGTGGTATGACAGCAGCTTGTGGAACATATTGTTGTTGCATGTAGTTCTGAGTGGAAGATGATGATGGCTGTGTATTCACTGTAGTAGGTGTTGGTGAATGTGCAATCAATGCAAGAGGATCATGTTGCTTGGCTAGTTTTTCTTTCCTTACCTCATCTGCCTCTTTCTGGTTTTGCTTTAAGAAATCATAGAGCTGATCATAGTTCACCTCATGAAGGTTCTTTGTTTGGTTAACAATTGTGACATACCGTCCCCATTCTTCTGGTAAATTGTTGATGAACTTGATGTTTTGAACAATTGGAGTTGGTGTCAACTTGTTTCTGATCAGCTCATTCATTAAGGTACAAAACCTGGTGTAGTAAGATTCAATTGGTTCAGCTGGAGTAGATGTGAATTTTTCCCATTCGGTTAGAAGCTTGTTTTCAATATCTTGCTGTCCAATTTCTGTGCCATGACAAAGCCTTCTAACTCGTTCCCACATATCATAAGCAGTTTCACAACTGTCAACAGCAGCAAATATTTCCCGTGGTAAACCAAGTTGAATTAAGTGCATTACTAAGTCATCAGCTTCAATTTGCTTCCAATCCTCTTCTGTGTATTCTTTTTCTTTTTGATCACGAAAGGTCGGTGGAATGGGAGGTGTTGCATTTGGATTACCAGATGCTACTTGAATCTGACGAGGCTTGAAGGGTCCTTTCTTGATGGAGTTTATCAGGAGTTTACCTTGACCATGAGGTTTAGTTTTGATATATCGAATCATACGACTCGTCCATGAAAGATAACCACCTTTTTCAAGCATTGGAGGACGGTTTTCAGCACCGGCTGCATGGATGTCTTGTTGAGTTGCCATTGATAAAGTTGTATGGTTAAGATGATGTTGGATCAGTTCAAAGAACTAGGAGCGGGTTGGTTACGGTTCACGAGTTATGTTTGGTTTAAGTCCTTTGTCGTTGTCCTTGAAGAGTCGTGGAGAAACTTGGTAACTCGAGAAAGTTGATAAACTCACAATGTTGATAAGTCACAAAATTGATCAACTTACAAAGTTGATAACTTAGAAACTTGATAAGTCACGAAACTTGGTAAGTCCACAAAGTTGATAAACCTTAGAAAGTTGATAAACCTTAGAAAGTTGATAAACCTTAGAAAGTTGATAAACCTTAGAAAGTTGATAACTTATAGAAACTTGATAATCCTTGAGAAACTTGATATGAGAAACTCGGGTTTGAGAAAGTTGATAAATCAACAAACTTGATAAAACCTAGAAACTCGGCACTCCTCACAAACTTGGTAAGTACAAGAGAAAGTCGAGAGATTTGGAGACCACAAAGTCGAGAGCAGAAACTCGAGAAGACTACAAAGTCGAGACCACAAACTCGAGAAGACCACAAAGTCGAGACCACAAACTCGAGAAGACCACAAAGTCGAGACCACAAACTCGAGAAGACCACAAAGTCGAGAGCAGAAACTTGAGAAGACCAATACAAACTCGAGAATTCCTTACAAACTCGAGAAAACAAGAGAAACTCGAAAAACTTGCTGAGAAACTCGAGATGACTTTCAGAAACTCGAGAAACTTATAGAAAGTCAAGACTGTCTAGCCAAAAAACTTTCTAACTCGAATGCTTTTGACAGAAACTCGATAGGAATCCAGAAAGTCGAGAAACTCGACTGATGAACAGTACCACGATCCAAAGAAACCCTAGAACTTTGATTTTTTGATTTTGCTCTTGATACCACTTGTTATAGTCTAATATTCAATCCTAACCTACAACTATATCACTAGATAAGATCAAAGAATAAGAGTGGATTATGAAATGGATAACTTGTATTCACACTATTAATCCTTGATACAAACCTAGAGGACCTTAGAACACTAACCTTCCAAATGGAGATGGAAGGTGCTATTTATAGTTTTTCATGTTGGACTTAGATGGGCTTGGGCTTTTCTTAATACATAACATTAACCTATTAGATTAAAAGCCCAAAACCTATTCTAATTAATTACACAACGACACACTTAATAAAAATATTACAAACGACATATGACCATCACTTTTATAAATCCTAACAGAAATAGTCAACATCAAGGAATCTAGAAGTCACCCATTAGATAACGTCATAGGAAAAATTAACGAAAGAACCTTAAGGTCAAGAGTCCAAAACCAAAGTAATTTCTTTTGTTTTGTTTCAACCATTAAGCCTAAAAATATAAATGAGGCAATAAAAGACGAATCTTGGGTCGTAGCGATGCAAGAAGAACTTAATCAATTCATTAGAAATGACGTTTGGACATTGGTCCCTCAACCTCAAAATCAAACCATAATCGGAACTAAATGGGTGTTTAGGAACAAAATGGATGAAAATGGAGTAGTGTCTAGAAACAAAGCTAGGCTAGTAGCTCAAGGCTACAATCAACAAGAAGGTATAGATTACGGTGAGACATTTGCACCCGTAGCTAGGCTTGAGTAAATTAGAATACTACTTGCATATGCATGTGCACATGACTTCAAACTTTTTCAAATGGATTTCAAAAGTGTTTTCCTTAATGGTTTTATTAATGAGGAAGTGTACGTTGCACAACCTCCCGGCTTTGCCGATTTTGAAAAATCAAATCATGTCTATAAACTTAAAAAGGCTTTATACTGACTTAAGCAAGCACCAAAAGCTTGGTATGATCGACTTAAGACTTTCCTAGTTGACCATAAGTATACCATGGGCCTAGTAGACAACACACTTTTCACTAAGAAAAAGGAATCACATATAATCATAGTTCAAATATATGTGGATGACATCATATTCGGATCAACTTGTCAAGAGTTATGCGATGATTTTTCGAAAATCATGCATGATGAGTTTGGAATGAGTATGATGGGGGAACTAAACTTTTTCTTAGGAATCCAAATTAAACAATTAGATGATGGGATATTCTTCAACCAATCTAAGTATATAAAGGATATGCTTAAGAAATTTGGTCTTGAAGATTCTAAACCCATGAAAACACCTATGTCCTCCGAAACCAAACTCACAAAGGATGAAGAAGGTGAATCCGTAGATAGCACTAAATATAGGGGAATGATCGATAGTCTACTCTATTTAATGGCTAGTAGACCCGGCATTATGTTTAGTGTTTGTCTATGTGCACGCTTTCAAGAATATCCCAAAACATCTCATCTTGAAGCCGTCAAACGTATTTTTAGATATATCAAAGGCACTACACATTTAGGATTATGTTATCCCAAAGGAACGGGAATAGAAACCATAGTGTATGCCGACTCAGACCATGCTGGTGATTATGTTGATAGAAAAAGTACAAGTGGTATTTGTACTTTTGTTGGACATTGTCTTACCGCATGGTTCTCAAAGAAACAAACGGCATTAGCAATTTCAACAACCGAAGCGGAGTACGTGTCTACAGGAAAGGCGTGTCAACAAGCACTGTGGATGAAACAAGCTCTCGTCGACTATGGAATTGAACTCAACAACATTCCCATTCTTTACGACAACAAAGGAGCCATCGACCTTAGCAAAAATCCAGTCCAACACTCTAGAACCAAACACATAGAAATACGTCACCATTTCCTACGCGACAATGTTCAGAAGGGAAACATCTCAATCGAGAAAGTATCCTCAGAGGACAACATTGCCAGAGAGCACCCTTTAACTTTCGTAGACTTGGTTTAGGATTAATGGAACCAAATGTGTAGTTAAAACCTTAGCTTGAACCTTAGATTAACCAAACACAACAATAACCAAAAATTGAGTCTGATCCCACGGAACCAAATGATAACAAGGACGGACCCCTTGTTTTGGTTCCGCCGGATCCGCGAGTTCCTGAGCCAGTTTTTTAGTATATTAAACAAACACCCTGTACTGTGTATCACATTCCCCAAAAACATACCAACTACTGGAACTCGACTCAAAATCATCCAAACTCACAATTTAGGTCTTCCTCCTCAACCAATTTGTGCTCTAATCATCTCTGTAAGTATCCTAATCATATCTACATTCCTGATCTGAGTCTAGGATTTCTATTTCATGCACAAAATCAAAACTTGGGGTTTATGCATATTTCTTGTAAAATCATGAAGCATATTTACTGAATTGCATAACAAGTCATGTTTTTCTTAGTTAGGAATTGCATATCATAAGGAATTATCATAATTCATCAAAAACCCCATGAGAAATTTTTTATAAAAATCTTCTCATGACTAGGAAAAACGGTTTTTGTACATTGTTCATACAAATACAAAACGTTATGTTTTAAACATCACTTGCATAATGTCTCTTGAATGCTAAAGGGAATACATAACTAATATGTATTTTCGGGTACATTCAATCGTAGATACATTGAAGTAGGAGCGTTTGGGTTATCTCTTGTTTTGTTATAAAACTTGCACAAACAAAATTTTCATGCATCAAAAGGAGTCGAGATAACCGCACCTCCACATTGTCCCCATATAGGCACACACTAGAAATCTATATACGTATTTTCGATAGTTTTAACTAAACTATGTAATTTTTATGTCTAGGATAATCATGCCTCCCGCAACATATTATGATCACAAAGCAACCCTTAACTACCTACCCAAACACCATAAGACAAAGGGTCTTACCGACAACCAAGTCAAAATCTTTAAAGCCTTAGAAAAACGTTATGTCCATGAGGGAAGAACCGTAGACCCCTCATTCTTAGAAGGAACCATTCTCCGAGAACAACTAGCCGCCATTCAATTCGATTGTCTTCTAGATATCGATGAACCCATAATTCCTAGATTCATACTAGAATTCTATGCTACTGTCAGTCTTAGCTCAAATGACTATGGTCACATGAATATCCATTTCAAAGTCAACCAAACCCAATTCAACATCCCTTTGGACCAATTTGGAGAAGTCTTAGGTGTTCCAAGTCAAGGAACTTGCTTCTATTCTGACAAATGGTCATTGTCCATCCTAGATTCCAACCTTAATCATACGCCACCATACGACACACCTTTAACTCCAAAAGAGATAATCCGTGCTCATCTTTTTGTACCTAGAACCTCCCACACTAGGACAAGTCGAGGTCGAGAGGTTGATAGAGATCCATTTGGCATGGAGCTAAACGAACTTAGGCTCCAATTTAAGAAGCTAAAAGAAGTTCTTAGAGCCAACATCATTAGCACCATAGGAAATAGGGACCATGTCAACGCAAGCCTTTGCTACATGCTCTATTGTGTGTCAAACCACCAACCATTCAACCTCGCCTATTATATCGCCAAAAGAATGGCCGATATTCCAGTTTTAGGTACCACCGCCATGCCTTACGGGATGCTTCTTACCCGTCTTTATAGAGCTTTTGCACCCATTCCTCCAAACGCTAGAGGTTTCCTACCCGACTATACCGAAATTGAACACACCTTTGTACCTCTTAGCGATCATAGGGTAGCCGTAGCAAGAGGAAAACGAGCTCATCCTCCAACCTCATCATCATCATCATTGGTTAGCGAGGATGATGGTTTGCCAAATTCTAGGATTTCTGCACCCGAGTACATAAGTCAACTTCGTCCCATCGACAACCAATCAGAGGAGTTTTGTCAAACACGAGGAATGATGAAGAATATTGGACGGTGGATCATGAAGCTCAACAAGAAGTGAGGGTTAGGGAATGTTTGGTATAAGACAATTTGAAACAATGATGTGATGAATTGTTGTGTTGTTAGGATATTATGTTGGTATTTAACAATTATGTGAACTAACATAACTATGCAGGATGATAACACGTGATGTTATTGATTTTTTGTGCTTAAGCCACCGTTTGGCTTAACCTCTTTTATGGTAAGTTTAATATCATCGGATTGATTTGTATGCACACATGTGTTAGAACCTATGTTTTTGTGTTTAATCAATCATAACTAATTAGTTACATAGGATTTAGGAAAATTTTCGGGAATTGAACGGGTTTCGGGTATTTTAGCATACTCTCTATTCAGAAATTCCATTCGGCGGATATGGCGGAACCAAGTTCTGGGTTCCGTCTGTTGAAAACTTTGGCTCCGCCAAATTTCACCCTGCGGATTCTGCGGAACCAAATTTTGGGTTCCGTATTTGTTATCGATTGGATCCGCATCCAACAGTAACTTTTTCAAATTTCATGTCTAATCCCGCTCCTTAGATTATTAATTCTTAAGATCATTCTACTGATCATTAGGCACATTAGGATGATTTAGGAACACTTAGAACAATAAGAAATCCATTTCCCACCAAAATTTGAAAATTCAAATTTCCATCAAAGTTACCTTTTTGTAACAAACAAGGAGCCTTCAATTTGATTCCTTGAAATCCGTGGATCAATCAAATCACTAGAATCCCACTAAACCTTGCATCTACTGCATATCTTCACACTATTGCTCATTTCCAATTTCTATGGATTGACTTTAAGAATATGACAAACCTCTTGTTCTTGTTCCAAGTCATTGGAAACCAACATATCTTTATGAATGAACATCCAAACACACTATGTCCTACTCAAATATCCAAACACACTAATCCATGACACTTAGAGCCTATAAATTAGAAGCTTTAGATAATCACAATTCACATATTCACCTTCATACAACCTTCTTCCTCACAATGTCCTACTCAAACAACTTCTCAAAACCCAAACCACACAGAAGGACAGCAAGAATAAGTGTCAGACCATGTTGGTTGATCAATCCCAACTTAATTCCAATAACTTCACCATCTACTAGAACACCCGTGGCTACCACACCACCATCCGCTCCATCTCAACCAACAAAATCTCCATCACCTACTCAAGTGACAAGATCACCACACGTCATGGCTACCACACCACCATCAGTGTCTAACACACCACCACCCACACCATCTCAAGTGACGAGATCATCATCACCTCCTTATTCACCCAAACTTCAACCCAATGATTTCTTTGCCACACTCCAAGCCATTGATGAATCAATATGGCTCAACCAACCAAACACTCAAGGCAATGAGGCACTTGATCCTCTCTACGCCTCTTCAAACATGATGGATTCTCACTTACGTGACACTAAGGATTTAGAATCTATATGGCTTGCCTCCATCATGTCTTCACCAAATCCAACCAACCCTCCAAAATAGATGCTAGGATCCTCTCCTTTGTTTCCTTTTATAGGATTTCTTAGGATATTTTAGGACCTCTTTTTTAATTTCTAGGACATTTTATTTTGTAACATCTTGTTTTGTGACTATGATCACAAACAATTTTCAATGGAAGGATGTTATGTTTATGCGTCTGTGTGATCAATATTTGTGCATTATCTTGGTTGGATTGCATTACTAACACTTGCATTATTAGATGGTTGGTTTAAACTATTAGCTTGGTTTGATCAATTTATACATAGTTGACTTTTTAAGTCAAACGGGTTGAACTACAATGTTTGGTTGAACTCATATTCCGTGGTTGGATTATTTACAACTAACATTTGATGTATAGCACTTGTCATCCTCGAATCAAATACGTTGGTACCTTAGCAACGGGGAGTATTGATCAAGGGGGAACATTACATACACTAACTTTTTGTTTTGTAGGATCATTCATCATAACCTTGGCACTCCAATTAGGGGGAGTATTATCCAAGGGGGAGCTTTTACGTTCTCAAAATCCATGCATTCTACTTGGTACTCCAAATTAGGGGGAGTTATAACCAAGGGCCATTTACCACATTCCGCTACGCATTTCTTCTTTTTGTTTCGACAAAAAGGGGGAGATAAGTTAGATTAAACTCATACATTGCATACATGTTTTATGACAAAATTGATTTCAAAAGATTTCAAAAAGCGCATAAAACTAGTTTTAATATATATTTTTAAAAGACTTATACTTTACTTTTTCCTTTGCTCAAAAATAAAATTTATGTTTTGTCATCAACAAAAAGGGGGAGATTGTTAATACAAATATCGTCCTAAAAACGTTATTTATATTTTACGATCTTTGCTATATTTTGTTAATGACAATTATAAAGTTTATTTTTAGCAAAGCATAATTATAAGTTAAAGTCTTTTACATTTATAGTAATAAGCTTTTAAAACCCATCATATACATGCTACATGATCACTAGGATACATGTTACATACATATATACATTTACATGTTTTACATTTTAATTCCTAAAATGTAAATATATACATGACATCATGGCATACATCATTTAGATAGCTTAGTTGACTTAACATAATATTTTGGAAAGATTTAGAAGCAATGAGTTGGATTGTGTAAGATCTTATAAAAGCTAGCTGTCATGTCCCGGCGGAACCAAAAAGCCATATGGGCGGAACCAATTATTTGGGTCCGCCAAATCCGTCACTTGTCTGCTTAGTTTTGCCTATAAATAGCAAGCTGATCATTCAAGGACAATCATCACTTACATAGCATACATTGCATATACATTATTTTTTAGTTTACTAACCCATTCATTCATTCATTTCATTTGTAGAGATCTTTCTTTTGTAGCAAAGAAATCAAGCATCAAGGTTCAACACAGTGTTGTAAACCTTTAGTTTAGTTACTGTGTGATATTTTATTAGTTCACACATCATTGTTTATACCAAACATTCTTTAGTGATCGGTTAGTGTTTTAGTCCTCAAAACACATAGAGTGTCGGGAGTGGTTGTACCCTTGTTAAGAACTCGGTATTTAGCTTAGTACCGGAAAAAGGTTAAGCGATGTTGGGAGTGGTTGTACCCTTGTAAAGAACTCGATATCTAGCTTAGTACCAGAAAAAGAGTAAGCGACGTGTAAAGGTTTTCTCCGCCTAGAAGGGAGCTTGTTTCTTAGTGAAGAAAAACTCTCGAGTTAGAGGCTCGAGGAGTGGAGTACAGCAAGGAAGAGAGTCCTTGTAGACCGAACCACTATAAACATCCGTGTTGTGGTTTGATTGTTCTTTCCTTACTTTCTTTACTTATATTGCTTGATTATTTGCATTACTTTGAAATCACGTTAAGTACTCAAAACAAATAAATTTAAAAAGCGGTAAAAACTATTCAACCCCCCTTCTAGTTTTCCACAGATATATTTAAAAAAGGTTTTCACACGAAGTTATAATAATAAATGGGTTACAAAGTATCAAAGGATTCTAATACGGATATTGAAGTCACAAGAGAGAACAGATGAATCAAACCTTATCAAACAAAATAACCAAACGAATATCAAATGAATCATAACTCAGAATATCAAATATCAAGGAATCAAAAGTCATGAGATACCCTTACTGAAAAAGGGCGGAATATCTATACATTAACGCGTATGAAAGGAAAGCAAACGAATGAATGAACACAAGGAAACAACATCGCGCCTCTTCAAATGATCTGCATGAAATAGGGATCACTTAATACTTATATGTTTATTTCATAAGTTACAAATGGTTTTTAATGATTTATACTTATAGTTATACTTATAACTTATTTTAGGTTTATTTTACAAATCTGGGTCAGTTTCTCACGAATTTTAAGACACATCAAATGAACTCCAGAGACTCTCCTAATTTTTCCTGAAGTTCCCACATGAGTTAAGTGATTACTCAAATTTTTGTTGATTTTATTAATAAGTGTAAGTACCCCTTTAAAATTCATATTTCCAGACCTACCCTGAAAAATAACTGCACTGACACCCAGAAAGTTTGCCCTTAACTAACCCATTTGACAATTCAGAAAAATCCACCAAAATTCCAGGAAGCCACACATATTCTAAATATTACCCTTGTCGAATTATAGCTCTTAACCCCTCACGGTTTGGAAATTAAAATTCAAAAACACCAGCTGAATTTTCAGACTCCTAAACTCAGGATTGACAACCAATGTTCTAAAAATCAGAAAGTCACCTTCCCGACCTCCAATGATCAATAAAATTACATATCCAGAAAATAGACAACTTGAACTTAATTTTAGACTCAAGAATCCTGTAAAAACACGTTGGTATCATCAAGATTTACCCCGTCCAATCCAAACCAAAAATCTGGACAACATGCAGTGAGACAGAAAAACAACACTAGCCCTTCTTTATTAATTTCATACGCCCCATTATTAAATAGATTGAGGATTTTCCAGGTTTTGTACGATATTAATGAGCCTTTAATGATATTATTAGGGCTTAATAATTATGACTTAGGGCTGAATATGGTGATTAGGTCGACAGTAGATAAACAAAGCTCGACACAACAGTTTTTTTACACAAGTTCTTTATATCATATGTGGCGTTTAATTATCATTCCTGTGATTACATATATTAACGAGATATATTAGTAGCATAGCAACATGATTTTAACTATTAGTATAACATGTTTAGATTAGGTTTAGCATGGTTTAATTCCTGATCATATGTGTACACATACATGCCGATGAAAGAAACAAAAAGGACATCGTGGTTACCTATAGGGCTCCTTAACGTGACACCAAAACAAGGACAATAAACAACGAATGCAAGGTTTGGAGCACACTTCAATTGATCACAAGGGCTACTACAACTACCACACTGCTACACCTTCAACTTCCTTGATTTTGTGGAGAGAAAATAATGGATTTAGGGCTTGTTATGCTTCGGTATTGCTAGAGAGAAAAGGATGCCGTATATGTGTTTTGATGAGAGAATGAAAAACGTGTCTTGTGGCTAAGGAAAACGTGTGATTAATAGGGCAAGAGGGGGAAATACATATCTTCTAATTTGTTAAATTATTTGTTGTGTTATTTGTGCTTATCTCCAAATATTAACATGTGAAGTGTTTAGAAATTCCACAAATTTGGTTCTAATCTCTTTAATATATAAACGTGTAGGTAAGTGTAGGATTAAGGAAAGTAGGATCTTGTCCATGTGAAAATCGTATGAAGAGTTCAGGATACATGCATTTTGTATTTGATTTCAAAACATAGGTTTAGGATTAATATTATGTGTATTTAATTCATAACATATAGATTTAAATAGTTCTTAATTATTGTCAAATATTTAGGGTAAAATCAAATTAGTTATAAAAATGTGCATCTGGATTTTCGGGTTTTACAGTTATATTTACTAGTGTAGTTTACAACATCTTAAAACAATGTTTTAAAAACCGGTTCGAACCGGCCGGTTCGACCGGCCTCCGGCTGGTCGGCCGGTTTTTAAATCCCGGTTTTTTATAAATCCCGGTTACTGTAGCGAACCGGCCGGTTTTGGCCGGTTTTTCCGGTTCAACCGGTTTTGACTTTTTTTTTTTTTTTTTTTTTTTTTTGATTTTTTTTGTTGGGCGGTTCGGCCGGTTCGACCGGTTCGACCGGTGACGGAAGCATGACCGGTTCGACTAAAAAACCGGTTTTTAAAACATATACTAGTGTAGTTTACAATATCTTAAAACAAAGTAACTTACCAAATAGTAGATATTTTGGTGGAACAAAATATGGTCAAAGATCAAACTTTGAAATTAAGCACAAAAAGACTTTGACTTTTAAACAGTAAGTAAATAAATTATATTTTGTGCATTTTATTTCCCAAATTTTCCAATAACAACAGCAGCGACGGTGTTACTCAATCGCCGCCGTGAAAAATGACCGGATGTGACGTCACTGGCGGCTGTCCTAGTGACTACGTGGCACTTTGCATCTCTATCATCTCATTCATATTGTATGTCATTATACAATTATGTTATTTTTAATATATGTTTATAAAGTTTGAAACTTTACATTACTTAAGTTAAGGGGTGTTTGGGTTAGCTTATTTTTATAGGCTTATTCGCCTTATCAAGATTTGTAAAAGCCGATAAAGCTCACTTTTTTCACCTTATTGTTATGAGATTATGGACTTGAGCCACAGGCTCAAGGTAATAAGCAGTTTATAAGCTGAAAAGTGTGAGCTTTATTGGCTTTTCAAATCTTGATAAGCCAATAAGCCCATAAAAATAAGCTAATCCAAACATCCCATTTGAAAGATTGAAACTTTTGATCAGTAAAATAAATTTCAGTTTAGAATAGTAAAGATTGAAACTTTATCAAGATTTGGAAAAAGCCGATAAGCTCAGTTTTTTCAGCTTATGAGCTACTTGAGCTTATGGGATTAAACAAGCCACAAGCTCAAGGTGATAAGCAGCTCATAAGCCGAACAATGTGATCTTTATCGGCTTTTCTAAATCTCAATAAGCCCATAAAATATCAAGGTTGCAAAAATCGCGAATCGGTAGTCAGGCGGTCGACCACCTTGTAGCTTGTAATCGGTCTAGGCGGGATTAATCGGATTGGCATTACTGACAAATTTTAGTTATTTCCGGCAAGTAAGTTTTGTGTATTTTTTTGACCCAGTTACATAAATCGGCAAGGTCGGTGGCCTTGTAGCACTTAATCGGCGATTAATCGGCCTTGTAGACCTTTTTTTGCAACACTGAAAATATGCTAAACCAAACATCCCCCTTTAGGTTTAACACTCCGAAAGCTCGTTTTTAGGGACGGATGTATGAGTTGTGACTGCTATTAAGGATAGCTTTAGATACCCAAAATGGCATTTTTAGCATCTTATAAGAATTTACTGATGCTGGTTTGCTGCAAGAATCGATAGATATGATCATATATATGTAAATCAAACTAGTGTTTTACTCTGCTTAATAATCGAATAACAACGGAAGCTTATTACTTTAACTAGAATAATCTTAATAGGGAAACTTAAACTTCTGAATTTCGGATCCGGATGGGGGTTTTAGGAGTAAATAGGTTAAATTCCTGCACTTTCGATCTAGCTAGCAAAAAACTGAATTGACTTAGAAATAATCCGAACGGTTGCTGCTTATATGTAGTGGTGTGGCGCTATATGTGAATGTGTATAATGAACATAGTTCTTGTCTTGCAGCCTTTTCGCGAGGTCGACTATACCCTTTTTAATTCACAAGGTTCCCCGACCTAAAGGAAGTAGTTTTTGGCTCCCGGCAATTCAGATCGTTGCTAGCTTCAATTTTCTGTTGTCACTTGTGGTAATGCTATTTAAAACATTAAGTTTTTGTATCTTACTGTTCTTTATTGTTCATTATCATTGCGTGTTAAACTTGTTTTACCTTCACGCAGATGTCACTTCATGTTGTGAGGTTTCAAAGACGGCGTTGGTGGCAGTCCTGCTATCTATGGGCAGGTATATTCACTTTTCTCTTTGATTTCTAAACTTATATTCTATGTTCATTTTTGTTTGTATATTCATATTTGCCTATAGCATATTTTTGGTTTCAGTATGGGTTAACGGCCTACTAGGATTTGGATTGTTGTTGAGTTGTCGTCTTATACAAGCGGCGCACTTGTACTTCGTATTTGTCAAGTTAGTCCCTTTATCCTTTCCGTCCGTCTATTTGATCTTTATGTTATCTAAGTAAGTTGATATACATTTTTATGCTGCTCTTTTATGATTTTCAGGAGGCGTCTCTTCCCTATTAGATCGTATATTAGCCTTCCACTTGCTCTTCTGCCATGGCTTGCGTGGGCTGCATGTAAGATAATCTTATTTTTACTATAATTTAATTCTTTTAGGCTTTTAGCCTTAACTTTTTTTGCCCTATGACTTCCTCCATCTTTCATGGTCAGTGCGGCATTATTATTGAGTTCAATAACTGAAATGCTCTTTGCAATGCTTATATGTATTATAACATGGCCAATTCCTTTACGATATTTCTGTTTGACCCTTTACCTAATTGATCCTTTCACAAGTTAATGTGTCGAGATTACCACCTATAGACCACTTATAATTTCTAGAATAAGTTGTTGGGTAAAGACCATAAAATAACAACTTACTTTCTCCAATTTACCGAGATGAAACACCTACTTTTTTATTAACATTTAAGCCAACGAAACTATCAAGTATTGTTCCAATATCAACAAAAAGTTGTATAAATAATTAAATAATACTTGAAATGACTATATTACCCTTGTCTTCTTAAAGATTAAATATGGTAGTTCAAGAAAACTGGAACTACTTAGACAAAAAGGGGTGAACAAAAAATATGAAAAGCACTTATAAACAAAAATTTGTAAAATATAGATCAAACAAAAAGTAAGATAATTATTGACAATACTGCCATGGCTGCAAACATATCCCCCGATTGCAATGCAAAAGAACAGAAAGATTCAAATCTTGATTCTTTTACACAACCATGTTGGTTGCCCCGCCATCAATTAAAATAACTCCATTTGATACCATCGAATCCAACACCATCCATCAACACCACCATCAAAATAACTCCATAACTACATCATCTTCATCAACATCCGGCAACCACCATCTTTTCCGGCAAAATTTACGGTGATCTTCATTTTTTCCGGTGAGCTCAATTTTCAATCTTTTATTTTCAAAAAATATTACCTCAACCAACAACAAAACCCATCTCAAACAAATCTTCAACAAATAAATAGCGGGCTGTTATATCTTGTCTCCTTTGACAAGATACGAGCAACAAAAGGGGATTAATGGAACATCATTAAATTAGGTGATGAGGAAGGATTAGGTGGTGATGGTGGCGACTAAGGAAGGATTTTTAGTTGCCGGAAAAAATGAAGATTGCCGGAAAAAAATGAAGCTGCACACATAAATTCCAACGAAGGCCAACTTCCATCACCACCACAACCACACCATCACCATCACCTCGAATCGTTTTATTATTGGATCTAGGAGACTAATATGGAAGCAATGTGACAATGTCTTTATTTCCTTTAAGAAATAGCAACCGACATAAACTATCCAAAAATATCCCTTTTGGTATTTTGGAAGGAAATAAAGAAGGATTAGGTGGTGATGGATCTAGGAGACTAAATTGCAATGATGTCAGTTAAATGATTTTTGGAATGAAAATTTTGGAATGAAATTTGGATCTGCTATTAGCTTTTAACAAATGGGTGGGATTAGGTGGTGATGGTGTGTCACCAATAAAGGATTTGTAGGTTTATGTTTAAAAAGACAAGGGTAATATAGTCATTTTAAGTATTATTTAATTATTTATACAACTTTTTGTTGATATCGGAACAATACTTGATAGTTGCGTTGGCTTAAATGCTAATAAAAAAGTAGGTGTTTCATCTCGGTAAATTGGAGAAAGTAAGTTGTTATTTTATGGTCTTTACCCTAAATTGTTTCTCTCTTTAATACATATGTATGGTTTTATGTATTCCTGCTTTTGATCTAAGTGACAGCTAACATAGCTGTTCAAATTTTGGTTTGTTTGCTGTAGTGCTTCAGATAAAGGGACCTCTAAATAATCGCTGCCACATGGGGACTCAATGGGCTGTTCCGTATATATGTTTTCCTCTGTTATATATCGCTGCTTTGGTTGTTATAACTGGTGCCATTCATCATATTGAATTCAAATTCAATGAGCTCAAGGACCTTTGGCGAGCAATACTTGTAACCGTGTTTTCTATCGGTATGTAGTGAATTAATGTTGCACATAATTCTTAAATAATCTCATTTCTGCGCTCCTCTAAAGTTCCACAATGATTATGATTTAGGGTTAACGCGCTTTATCATTTGTATCGTTTTTGTTGTTGCACTATTTCTTTTGTACATCTAAAGTTTTTTTTTTTGTTTTTTGGTTCATATGTAGTCAGCAGTATAAATACTTCAATATAAAAGATAACCGTGTATATTAATATAACATTTTTATACAACAATTTATCAGTTTTATACATAATGTAAAATTCTCATAGAAAGAGTATCCTTATTTGAAAGCATGTATTCAAGGGCTTTTGGTTACATAATGACCAAAACGGGGCACCGAGCTTCATTTAGTGACCCAAATGTACCAAAAGAACTACAATGACTAAAAGCGGACATATGAATAAGTATGTTGGTATTTGTTGCAAAGAAACACTTTCTAGATTTTTATGTACTATTCTGCTATGCCTCTAGTATAAGATCATTGAGTCTGATCTTTGATCAGAAGTGCTAGTAATAGTAAATGGCATCATGTCATGATAACCATTATCTGGTTCCTGTTCGTTAAGATTTATGGTTTTTATCTGTTTTAGGTGCATGGGCGGTTGCTTATGTTTTGAATGAGACGCATGAGGAGATCACGTGGCTTCAAGTCTCCACAAGATGTGTGCTTTTAGTTGTGGTATATTTATTACTTTCACTATACTTTTAATTCTAGTTATGTTTGAGCTAAATTCTTTTTCGACCATTATTCCATAGGGAAGTTTTCTTGTGGTAGCTTTCTTCTCTGTGTCATTCTCTCAACCTCTCGTGGCGGTTATGAGCCTGAACAAGAAAGAAAGCTTTAATATAAAGACGATGGGTGAGGCTCTTGGAATACCTGATAGCGGCCTTTTGTCACAGAATGATTCAACTCTAGATGTCGATCCAAATGAACCCTTGGATAAACTTCTATTGGACAAAAGATTCCGATTATCCTTCATGCAGTTTGCTGACAGGTTTTGTCTTTTATCTATTTCAAATTAAATGTTGAACTTGTACAATGATCCACATTGTTCTTGCTAGAGGTGGCAAGATGGGTGGGTTGTGTAATGGGTCAATTTAGTGGAACGGGTGGGTCTAGGTTGACCTGCAAATGCTTTTTACTTGTTATCTATACTTTTTTGAAATAATTGATGATGCATTAATTATAATTATATAAATTTTCTAGCTACAACTCGTTTGACATGTTCTCCTTTTAGCCTTTTTTTGTGATTTGACCAGTTTGAGATAAAACAACCCAAATCGGAACATTTACAAGTAAATGGTTCAAAATTACCACTTCTTGTTCTTGCCTTCGTGATTATATGTTCCTTTTTACTTGATTACAGTTGTTTGGCTGGGGAAAGTGTGCATTTCTACAATGAAGTGCAACAGCTGGAAAAAATTCCTGTAAATGATCCTGTTAAAAGGATTTACATGGTACGCCACATTATCGAGAAGTACATAAGCACAGGTAATGTCTAACTCACTTTGACCAATTTTCTGATCTATTCAGTGTCTTTAATGTCTTATTTGCATACAGGTGCGCCCATGGAGGTAAATATATCCCACAGAACCCGACAAGAAATTCTCACAACTCTTGATCTGGCACACCCGGATCTCTTCAAAAACGCAGTCATTGAGTTGCTACAGTTGATAAATATGGTCAGTTCCTTAACTTTTGGTCTGCAGTTGATCCTTCAAAATCTCACCTTATGGTAGATACGGTTACAACTCTAAACTAAATCTCTTTTTTTCTATCATTTCTTGCTGTTCTACTCATAGAACCTGGCAAAAGATTATTGGTCATCAATGTACTTCTTAAAGTTCAAAGAAGAAGCTGCTATGAGAAGTGTTGATCATGAACTTGAACAAGTAAACGGTTGGAATTTTTCTCCAAGACTAAGCTCTGTTCATTGTCCAGACGATCCTTTCTACCAAGACCACATTCCAAGAGACCCACCTAGCCATAGTGCTCATGGTTCATACTCGACAAGATGACCAGAAGCCGCCTAAGGTGTAATGTCTACCAAATCCCGCATCCTGGCTATATACACAACCAGTCAATGTTTGACCTGACCCGTATACCGTGGTGCATAGTGTAGGGGAGAACTTGAAATTATCTTGGAACCACATGTGCCAGTCGGTTAACCCTTAATAGGGCTATGGTTGAGCCCATCCACTTCTTGTGGTGTTATAATCTCTTCGGCATTAGCAATGAATGTAGAGCTAGTTATTGGATACTTATATGCCTTAAAAAGGTTTAGTTATTAGCAGATGAGATCATGCAGATAGTTGGATTTTGCCATTTTGTATCATCAGATGTATAGTTCGATATATAAACCTCTTTGTATATTTGTTGTAGTTGTCATTTTCTTTTCCTAGAAGATTTCTTTTGCTGAAAATATATACTATCATTAATTGTTGCATTGTATTCGCTTTTGTAGTTTTTCTTAACAAAATACGAGTATGTTTTAACTTCACTTAAAAATCACATTATACTCCACGAATAAGGTTTTTTGTTTTTGCGTCATGCGTGAATGTTTACAATGGAAAACTCATTATAAATAGGAGGTCCATATGTCATGTTAAAGCATGCATAATCTTTGTGACCTGTTTATTGATTACCAATACCATGTTTTCTTCCAAGTTCTTGAGCTATTGGAACAATATAGCAAGTCTTATGAACAATGATTAAATAACTTTTTGAGTTTCAGCTGTCCTATTTCTTACCGTGAGTAATATTCGTACGGTAAAGAAAAAGTCCAGCTGGAATTAATTAATTGTTTAATTAATATAATAAACCAGTTATTAAATTCAGCTCAATCCAACTTGCTAAATTTTTACATTTGCATGTGTGTACCGATCTATTTATTCTTCTTAAATAAGTAGCAAAGTTTTGTCAAGTGTACAGAAGTGTAATTTGAGAAAGAAACTAAGTTTGAATTCAAATTGAGGACGTGGGTACTTGGTATGTACTGTAAGAAAATAAGTTGACTGTAATAGCAACAGAACTGCATTGGCTTAACATTAATTCGAACCGTTGTTATGTAATGCTTATATGTGGTATTCTGTGCATGCGTATAATGATCATAGTTCTTCAGTTCTTGTCTTGCGGTCTCAGGGCTGGAGATAAGCAAGGGCAACATGGGCCACCACCCGGGGCCCATTATTTGGGCACCAAATTTGTAAAAAACCCAACTGGTATATACATTGGACATAGAGTTGGCCAAGCGAACCGGATCGTGAACCGGAACCGGATAAAAATCCGGAATCGAATCCGGTCAACACCGGTTCTTAGAGGATCCGGTCCGATTCCTAGAAAATCCGGAGGTTCCTATCCGATTCCAAGTTTCTGCTGCTCGAACCGGTTCAAAACCGGATTTTTACACACCGGTTTGAGATCCGGTTCTTGGGAACCTGTTCTGAACCGGATCCAACGTTAATATTGCACTTTTCCAAACTTTGGGAGTGAAAGCAACCCTCTTATCAGAATCATTGTTTGTTTTGGTAACTAGAAAAAAAATGGATCTAATAAAACTATTTTTCTTTGTATTAGTATCCTTACATCGTCCCATATTATCCCAAAATACATTCAGTACCTCAGTAATACCCATAAAAAAGGATGCTAAAACATCTCTTCATAAAATTTCTTTATCATTTGCAGAACCACAAGGAGAGCCGTATTACCTCATCGACCTCGACGCTCCTTTCACATGGAGAGATTGCGTTATGCGTAACCCACGTGGTGTAGCTTGCGGCTTAGAGGAAGGATGCATATTTCCCTTATCTTGTGACAATACTTTGTGCAAAGAAGCACTCTTATACCAAGTCCAAGTGCCACATTTGGGCCTTAAAGCCCACTATCTCATTTGTAAAAAAAATTCGAGACAAGCAGTCAAGCAGAAACTTAATAACCAAGTGTCACATTGACCCGTTCTTGGGATCCGGTTCCTAGGATCCGATCCGGTTCGGTTCCAAACCGGAACCAGTGCTACCGGTCCGGGTTTTTTGGGGGTCGGATCCGGAAAAATCCGATCCGGTTCCTTGACTTTGACTAAAATCCGATCCGGTTTGGATCCGGATCCAGTTTTTTTCGGATCCGGGTTTTGGCCACCTCTAATTGGACAGACCTGATTTAAAGCCCAATAGAAGGATTATAACAGATGCATATGTCGAGTTATAGTGGGACTAATATTTAAAATTTATTCTCTATATCTAACTTTATTTTTGGCATCGATAATGGTTGTTTTATTCGCATATTTTTCTATAAGGGGGGCTTTTTTTAATTACGGCCCAGGGCACCCAAAATCCCCGGGACGGCCCTGTGCGGTCTTTCTGTGAGGTCGACTATACCATTTTTAATTCACAAGGTTCCTCTACCGAAACAAAGTAGTTCGAGACTCCTGGCAATCCAATTTTTTGCTGTCACTTGTGATGATGCTATCTGAAACATCAAGTTCAAGTATACTGTTGGTTTTTGTTCATTCTCATTGCTGTGTTAAACTTGTTTCACCTTCACACAAACGTCATTTAATGATGTGAGGTTTCACAGACGGTATTGGTGGCAATTTTGTACATTGAATTCAAAAATTACTGGTCATCAATGTTTTTCCGCAACCTTGGAAGTTGCAGAGGAAAAGAACTTCATTAGTTGGTTCGGGTGAAGGTGTGTTCGGGTTCTGCAGTCACTGGATTTTCCTTCTTTTGTTTTAAGGCCTTCATTTGAGCCTCTGGTTGCACAACACAATGGAAAGAAGTTGGTTAATCTAGTTAAAACATAGTTATTATATCACTGGTTATTTATGCGACCCATCATAACTAAACATTTCCCGCCAGTTGCTACAACATCCTCAGGTACCCTGGTTCAATGAAAATAAGGTTAATCTCAAGGTTCGCAGCAAATGAAACAAACACACACCAAGCCTATGAAAAAACGATGATTATACAAACAATAACAATTGCAGAAAAGGGATACTCAAACAGTCAAACAATAAAGATTTGTGAATTTGCCTATATCCACAATCCTTGCTAGCGTTCTCATTATACACACGAAATTAGACACAGTAACAAACAATTTTCCTAACTTATATTTTTCTGTAATCAATACCTTGTATCATCCTCTACATGCACTAACTTGTATTTTTCTGTAATCATTGTGCAGCAATGCAAATATTTAGTAATAAGTTAAGGGCAACATATTACTGTAATCATAATGGTATGATATCACAAAGCTATGTAACATATTGCTCTTAATAATTTCTTTATAAAAAACCTTTGGTGTTATGATGGCCAATCAGCCAAAACATCAATTGCGCAAATATTTAACTAGTTGTAGCTGATAATAAGTTTCCAAATCACGAGCTATCCTAATTTTACATTAATGACACTGGCATGCATTAAACTTACACTGTTTGCACTCAAAACTGATATCGAAAGCATTAATATCTAAGTTTAGTATGCATGGACATGAACAAGACAATATCTTAATCGCCCTTAAATCAGATTAATTGCTTATCTGGTTATTGCTTCTTCAAATTTATCTTGATAGCTTTCAATAAATAATATTATTTGTTATTAGAAGTTTACTAGTCACAGATAAATTACCAGTTTGGATAATAAGTTTACTAGTCACAGCACTTCTATAAATTACCAGTTTGATATAATGTTAAGGAGGAAGAAAAGAAGTTATAATCTAGTGAGTAATTCATTCATATTCACAAAGCTACACTCGTGGGGTTTCTTCAGGACTTTCATATATGAGTTGACAAGAGTACTCTACTAGTTGCCAAAACTAATTAACTAATCTGCTAACAATAAAGAATCATGTTCTAACATAACACGATCTAAGGTTTTTTGATCACTCGTGGTCCAAACATACATGCAAGTTTAAAGGATTTCACACTTGAATCATGCATGCATATCATGATTCAAGTGTGAAATACTGTAAACTTCCATAAAGCTTTCGTGCTTTGCCCAAACCTAATTCATTTATTACCGGTAGAATATTTAACCGGTTTGGGAAAATAAAGTCACTTCCACTCTTGCTGACCACTTATTCTCAACTCATAGATCTAGGTTTAATGAATCCCCACGAGTGTGACTCAGCAGCGAGGGCTTACGAGTTCACCAAAGCAGGTCTCAGCGTCCAATCGCATAGGTTGCAACTCTTTGGGCCACCCATTCAGCCTGGTAACCTAGAAAATCAAGGAGACGGGCTCTGTTTGCTCTATGGGTCTTGCCCTCTCTCCAAAGTGGCTCAAGTAGGTGTTTCCTTGTATATAACTTATTATCTTCGACCTAAATTGCAATTTATTTTTCTCCATTTTGACAAATGTAACCTATCCTGCTCTTAGCTCAGGTGTGGTTAGCTCTTGTTGTCTGTAACTAATCTCCATAAACGTTTAGCAATAAAAGAAATTGGGTATATTAGCGAAATAGTGAATATCTTTTAACAAAAGACATCTTACTAACATTACTATCTAAATCTTTGAAGCCATCTTACTTGGAGCTCACATAACAGGCCATAGAATTCGCTTCTAGTCGATTATTAGTCGGGGTCACAAAAGAACCTGCCTAAATGATCACGCGGTCACGCCAACACTAGAAAGAACCGTCAACCAATGATTCTCCCTATGCAACACCAATTATGACAATATGGGGCAACCTAACAACTAAACAAGACGATCGCGCACACTGAATGTCAGTTAGGTCACTGATGCGAAACTATTCCGTGTATTGCCACGCCAAAATTCCACTTTACTAGTAATCTAATCTGCAGGCTTTGCAAGCTATTTAACTGGTCAAGTCCTCCAGCAAAACCCAGTAAATACTAGATAACCAGTCGAAATCATAATTGATTCTATGTCTAATGCGGTCCACTTAAAAAGTTTGGAGGTGATTTGTAAAGGAACTACACTTCCTACAGAGCAGCTGCAAAATAAAAATCTGCACTCTGGCTATATAGCAAATGGTGCTTAGCTACTTGGGAAAGGTGTTAGAAGGTTCAGGATTTAAATTTTAAAAAAACATATCAGCAATTAAGTCCATAGCTTGCAAAGACACATTTATGGCCACGAGTGAATGTAAGATTGACAATAAATATACCAGCAGAACACCAGCTACAGAGTCAAAGAAGACCTCTATACAATAAACACCAGGTACCAGCACATCACGAGCAATTGCGCTACTAACACCCCACTTCAAAAGAGTTAGCTTCTCATACAGAAAACTTGGATCACCTACCACCACAAGACCACTGTTTGGACATTGGAGTTTCAACTATAAATGATGAACTAATTAGTATGATTCGTTTAGTTGAAAAAAAAAAATAATAATAAAGGATCAAGAGAGTTTTTCAATAGGGGGAACCGTATTTGTCATTCATTGCCAAGATGCAGTAGACTCCAATATCAGCAGTTCCAGTGATTTTAAACGCAACACAACAACAAGAAACAATCAAAACAAGACCCATGGAATAAATTCTGCTATTCATAGTTTAATACATCTGAGTATTATCATATAAGAGTTTTAAATTACCTCTTGATCACCATGAAGTTTAGACTGTTGATTCACCAGAACCCCTTCAAACATGCAGCGGGTACCTATCATCCAGAAAACAAAAAAAAATGCAAAAAATTCACACGAATCCCAACAATGAAAAGCAAGTATATTGCTGCTATTACCATAACATACTCCAGACACATTTATGATTCAACAATACTAACATCCAAATAAGTGATAAAAACACATAATAAATCAAACAGTTCATACCAAAAGCATAAGAAACCTCAGACAAACATAGTTAACTCAGGACGACTGTAAACATTGTCTCCTTCATCTTCCAACACAGGATAAGCCGCCACAAGAGCATCCTGAGTACCCATATAAAGCGAATTGTATATTTTCCAGTAAACTTCCCGAACGTTCCTTGCAGGATGGAACAGACCCTGTAGACAGTAGTTAAGCACAACAGCTGCACCCAATGCCACTCGCATCCCCTCGATAGCTTCCATCACAGCATTTATGACATGAGGTGACGTCTCAAAAATGTTCGGCCATACGTAGTTGAGTAGGTGAGCCAGCGCATCCTCACAGCCTAACCCAGCAACCCCTAAAGCCATATGCTTAACAGCAGAAGCTGCAGTCTGTCTATGAACCAAGTCTCGGTCCATAAGAGCATCCTCAAGCAATGGAGTCACTGCATAGATGTAGTCTTTCCCCATCTCACCAATGTACTCGAAAAGAAAAGATAAGGACTTCAGCACACCATTCTGCACATTTAGCTCAGGTACACGGTACTCATTCATTAAAGCAGGTAAAACAGTGAACGGTGAACATGTTTCTGCAACTATTGCAATAGCAACAGTTGTGCAAACACGATTCTGTCGCTCTTGCACCTTGAGATTGTTCAACAAGGTAGCCAGTACATCTTGCGGTCCAATAGCTTTAGCAATGTACCCAAATGTGTTCACAGCAGCCCGACGGATTCCCTTCTTGTGGGCCTTTAGCATCTCAAGAAGCTCAAAACAGATCCTCATCCACTCCCTTGCAGGAACATACTCTACACCACGGTCAGCAATACGACCGACCAAATCAATACAATTCTCCTGAACCTTTTCATGCCTATTCTTCAAAATTGGGCTCAAACGTGGGAGCAAGTCCTTTATCGGAGGAGTCATCTTAGTCATACCAATAACGTTGACAATGGCCTTAAGAGCACCCAATATCGATCCCAAAACTTCTGGGTACTCTTCTCCTAAATACTCGTACAAGACAACCCCGAGATGACCCATAAGTTGTTCTTCCTGGCATTGTTTCATCACCACTGCGATTCTCGAAATCAGATCTGCAACCTGCTGTCTAACTTTAGCACTCTTGTTGTGTAGACGCCACTTTATAGCACCACAAATCTGAGGAAGGTACGGCTTTACTCTTTGCCCAAGTGAGTTTACAACTGCACCAAACCCATTAAGCATCACAATGGCATCATCACTAGTTTGCTCTTGGAACACATACAGAATGCCATCAATTAAAAGCTCTTCCAAACGAGGATCAATATCAGATGCACCCAAGTTCGCTACAACTTTCTCAATTGTTTCCATGACCATTCTTCTGTAAGGTTCACTTTCATCTTTCAAGTCTTCAACAACTCTAGCCACAATGTCGGGAACACCAACTTTATTAGCTATCTCAACGGTTGTCTCAACGAGCTGCTTATAGTTTCTACGATCCAAAGCCATCCTCCTGACCCAAAAGTTTCTGAAAAACTCTGGAAGAATATCGGTCCGAATGTAATCTGCCTCAACACCTTCAGTACTCACACACTGCTTAACCACTTTAAGCACGATTTTCTTCATTTCTTCATCAGGAGACTCGAACTCGCGAATAAGTATAACCATCACTTCCTTGGTATAGTAGCTGGCATATTCGGCATCCATCAGTGGTATAATGAACCCAACTGCCTTCAAGAAAGCAGCCAAGACCTTTCCACGGTGAGACTTGATACCCTTCCACAAAGGCTTGAGAACCGAGTCAAAGCTCTCGATACCGTATGGAGCAGCAGCCTCAGCAAGAGCAGCCAACGAGAGAGCAGTAATCGTTCTGACTTTCTGATTCTCGTCGTTAAGCCCATGTTCAATAATCTCGACCAGAGACCTCAAATGGGGAAGAATCGCACAACCAATCAGTATAGCAATTTGCTGAACGATCTTAATACCCGTGTGCCTAGCTTGCCACGATTTCTTACTTTGGCAGACGGCTTTCAAGAAGGGTAACAGTGCCGGGATTCCCAGTGCTGATGCGACAACACTGAATGCTCTAGCAGTGGTGTTCCTCACGTATTCATCAATGTTATCAATATCAGGACGCATTGCAGCAATCATAGTAGCTAACCCAGCCGCCTTACTGAGATTGGATATGATTTCTCTCCCTTCTACACGAGCATAATAGTCTTCATCGATCAACATAGGCTCTATCACCACCAAAATTTTGTGAACGTAAGGTCGAACGAGCTCATCTAGCTTGTAAAGCACTATGTCTATGACCTTCACCAACAAATGTCTCTCCTGGTCTTCCAAAGTACGCTGCATAAGCAACGGAAGAATTTGATTGAACAATGGCCCGGCACCAAATTCACGAGCCTTGTCAGTGAGCTGCCTTAAAGCTGTTTTCCTCTGTGGTGGAGTCCCATTTTTAACCTTGAGAAGTAACTTCATAATTTTTCGCTCTTTTTGTTCATTGGGAGACAACGCTTCTTCATCATCTTCGCTCAACAAGGCACTAAAGTATTGGTAATCTTCTGGCTTCATGAAAGGCAACCCATCTGGCATCTCTTTTGGAACATCATACATCTGATTCCTATTTTCTTCGGGAATCGAATACAGAGGAGTTCCTAAAGGAGTCGGTGTGGCCAGAAGCTTTCTAGCTGGCGTTCTGATAGGAACATACAAAGCTGGTGGTTCCAAAATCTTGTACCCTTCTTGAGGAAACATTATATCGAGCTCTTCGTCAGTCAACGGGCGGTTCCTATCTTCAATGTCTTTCTCGTGTCTTGCCAAATTATACTGCTCGGGGGTCATAGCAGCACGCATTTGTATAGCTCCTGGGGTTGGAGTAGCCAGTTCAATCCCATCAAATGGAGTCACACCAGGTGTGTATGCTGCTGCTGGTGTAGCCCCGCCAGGTGTCGCACTACCCATAATTGCTGGTGTCTCGTCCCACCTCGACCTCTGACGTTTTGGAGTCAGTGTAGCCATGCCAGACAGCTTAGGTGTGGCGTCCCATGCCATACCAGCTGGTGTAGCACCTGGCGTGACACCGCCTGCCCGGGTGGCAACTGAATCAGTCACACGACCAGGTGTAGGAGTTTCATCCCATCTGTTTTTCCAAGATAATGAAGGAGTCGCATCGGCCATTCTTCCCGGAGTAGAGTCTGGCATATCCCAATCAGAACCTGACTTCGCTTTCTTTGCACTCGACTCTTTGTCCTGAGACTGATCCCATCTGTTCCGCCTCTTTTGAGACGGTTGAGCAGCAACCATTTCCTTATCTTTTCCCGCTGCCTTATTCACCTCCTCTTCTTTCTTCCTTCTCGCAATTACTTTCAAAATCTCCTCTTTATCCCGTTTCAAAGCCGCTTCCCTCATAATTTCCGCATACCCCCTCGTTTCAGGTTTAGGCGTCTTATCCCCACTAGCAAAAGCATCGTGTCTCTCTGGCGAAATAACCTGATTCAACCTCCTCCTTCTATAATCATCTTCCCTATCAATAATCCTCTTCGATTTATTAAACCCCAACGACTCATCATCACTGCCATGCGGAATATCACTCATGATCGACTTATGTGCGCTGTAAGAAGCCATTTTTATGGCAAGCTCGTTATTCGTAGCATCGGCAGTCTCCTTCTCCTCGTCGTCATTCAAGGGAATCTCCGTATTATAACCCTGGAACCGATTGGCCGCGTTATAAACATCAGTATCGAAAGTAATAGCGTCTGGCGCTAACTTTGCTTCCATTTTTTCCCGTTCCTCTTGCATTTTCGCAATCTCAGCATCCACCGTATCCATATTTCCAATAATTCCTCAAACTGAAAACACACCAAAACCAAAAACTAGCTAGCAACGTCAGTTCCAGTCAAATAAATATAAATCCAAATAAATAAACAAGCGACATAGACATAAACAAAACTAACACTATCAAAAGCATGATTACAACATAAATCTAACACAAACTAACCTAAACATTAAAAACTGAATACTGAAAACAAATACCGAATACCTCGAAAGCGGCCAAATAAACATACACAATACCAACACTACCAAAAGCCAAACTAAAAATAAATAGACCTAACACGAATATCAAAATCTAAAACCTAAACCTAGCCAATATTATCCAGTAAATTATTTGTTTGAAAAACTACGGAGTACTACAACCTAAACCTAACAAAATTAACCGCTAGTAAATCATTCGCGTAAAAAACTAGTACAGCCTAAACCTAACAAAAATTATCCGGTAAATAATTCTCATAAAAAATTACTAGAACCGAAACCTACCACAAATTATTAGCGTAAAAATCTAAACCTAAGACAAATGCATGAACCTATATGAATAAGAGCTAATTAAAAAATAAGTGCTAAAACATTTAGTAGATACATAGAAACTAAACTCATATATACTAGAGTATTATAAATTTACTCATATATAGCAAACGATTATATAAAACGCATAAACAGATATATAAACAAATTAAGGGAGATTATAATAATTTAAGCTCGATTATTAAACTGACTGACCGATTAATGCGTGTGTAAAATGTGGATTTGGGGGTGTTTGGGGTTTGTTTATAAAGCGGCTTAAAGTCGGTTGTATTGGCGGTTATGTGTATGGAGTGCGTTTTGTATGCATGGAGTGCGTTTTGTATGCATGGGCTGCGATTCCTTGGAAAGATTTTTAAATGAGCAAATTCTCAACATATTACAAAAAGTTTGTGTAGTGGTCACAAAAATGTACAAAAATAACGTCTCTCCCTCAAATGGTTATATGCGAATGTGTAACTCCACTGAATATGACACGTGTCCACTTTGACTTTAACTTTGAATTTTTATTTAAATAACAAATATACCTCTCTTTAAAATATAAATACATTCTCTCACCTAACTCACTTATACACTTCATCACTGCCTCTCTCTCTCTCTCAAAAATTCCGGCCGGCCATCTCTCTCTCTCAAAAATTCCAGCCGGCTATTTAGTTTCAAATTTATCGATTTAAGCTTGTGTGAAATCTTCCGACGTAAATAATAAATAACAAGAATGTAAACAATATTTATAAGAATAAATAAGATGCAAGATAAATAAGTAAAGAATGGAAAGATCAAACTGAGACACAAGTGTTTATAGTGGTTCAGCCACGAAGACTTCTTTCCTCGCCTTACTCCACTCCCCGAGTACCTAACTCGAGAGTTTGTAAACACTATGTCAACAAGCTCCTTAACCGGTGGAGAAACCTTACACGTCGCTTACACTTTTTCCAGTACAAAGCTAGATATCGAGGTAGAACCAACCTAACGTTGCTTACACTTTATCCGGTATAATGCTAAATATTGAGTTCTAGTTCGAGGTAGAACCAACCTAAGATCTAACCGATCTAAACTCTACAAAGGTGTATGAGGTGATGTACAATGTATGTGTATGTAATGATATACAAAGAGCAACAATATGATCTAAGTATGTAAATGGAGACTAGCAACAAGAAGCTTGTGCCTTGGATGTCTTGAATGCAAGTGGTGATATTCCTTTCAACAAAAAGGTTAGTAGATGATCACTAAAATGAATATAGAAAGCTATGTAATGCTCAAGGGACTTAGATTAGAGTAATATGAGAAATATGGGAGAGATGTGTGTTCAACTTATGAAATGAGGCTGCTATTTATAGGCAGTTGAGTATCAGGTCTCACGGATATGTGGATCCCTTTGGAAGGGATTCATCCTTTTTTAACGAATGGATCCGTAGGACCTGACAGACTACCAGATTTGGAAAGATTTTTGGACAAGCTATATTTGAAAAATCATATCAAATCTACAAAGTCAACTTCAAAAATATGAAGATTATGAAGTGACTAGATATCAACTTATGGATGACTTCATGCATGAGGTAAAATATAATTTTGATTTTCCTTTTTGTAAATAAAATTATGTATATGTTTAGTTGATTTAAAAGTAAAGTGCTAGTAAAAATGTATAAGTATTTTTTCTAAAATAATGTAGACACTTGAAAAATAATTTAGTAATGTGTTGTTTAAAATTGTTCTTTGATCATTACTAAACGAATTTCGATAATCATTTATTAATACCTTTAGTGATATAAATGATTAGTTAGAAAACTGTATGTTTAAAACTTATAGACTTTACTTAAATAAATTTATGTTTGTTATCGACAAAAATTGGGAAGATCGTAAAATATAAATAAACGTTTTTACGCGTATTATTTGTATTAACAATCTCCCCATTTTTGTTGATGAGAGTACCTATGCTTTCTAGCTTTGTTTCATTTCAACTTGTTTTTCTCTTTTTTTTTTTACTTAACGGGCGTTGGATCCCAGATCCATTGGCAAGTTTTTTTTTTTTTTTTTTTTTTTTTTTTCATTTAGACTCAAATTATAATTTGTTTATGTATTGTTTCATTTGGGTTTTTCGTGTGTGTTAAATTTGTTGTTGACAAAAGTTAGGTGTGTGTTGTTTTATTGAGGTGAAACTCAGGTGTAATGGTAGCCGAAAGTGATGGTAGTGTTGGTGGCTAGAGGCGGTGGTGATGGTTGGTAAATAAGAATTTAGGTGATGAGGTGTAATTTTGTAGTGTTTTAGGGGTCATTTAGCCTCTAATCTCATACACTTTGAATCGTTTATTGTCGTAAATTGCTTCTTTTTTAGTTTTAGGTACTTGGGTGAGCAAACGCTGGAAATGTACAATTTTGGGCTCGGTTGGATAAAGAACGAAGAAAAATGACAATTTTAGCTTCATGACCAACATCTGTGACGTGGTCACCAAATGTGCCCATAAAGTGCAAAAATAATTATGTTTGTGACAGCTGAGTGAGTTGAGACGGGCATCGCGACGGCGTCAGAAGGCTCAAGTGACGTCGTCACCACTTACAACCCGACGGCATCACACTATGGCGGTGGAAGAAAAACCCTAAGATCGATGGCGAGCTGACGGCGTCAAAACAATAGCGTGACACCGTCACAACTTAAAATCTATAAATATTTTCGCATTGTTTTGATTATTGTGTGAGAAACTTTTGTACCCGAATCCTAGTCGACTATTCATAGTTTTAGACCTTCTGGTCATTGAAGACCTCATGTTCTAAGGAGATAAGTTATTCGTTCAATCAATCAATGATGCTTACCCTTTATTGTTTGATTACTTGTGCTTGTTTCTTTATTACTATGTTTGGCTAAATTAATTAGTATTTACTTAGGATTGCATGAAACCTAGTTGTTAATTACTTGATATATTGTCTCTTGTTAGTAGACGTGAGCGTTAGGAGTTGGAAAACTGGTTAGGGAATCCATCCTAGCTTGAACGCCCACTGGAAATGATTAGTTAAAAACCTATGTCTTAGGGATTTAACTAGATTGGATATTTATTGCGTGTGATAGTTATTGAGTATTTTTTAGGCATTCTTAGGCTTCACTTTCTTAGGTTGCCGCATAGGCGTAAGAGTAACCAACCCACAATAGATAATCAGGAATATCTCACATTATACTAAACAAGGACGTGGCAATTGCCCTATCCCTTTGTTGGGGGCTTTGGCTACCCTACCTCATTCCCTTAACAAGCCAAGTATAATGGTTCGGAGAGATCGACGAGCACCTCACACTGCCATGCCAACCGCTTAGATTAAGTAAGAAACAACAAGAAAGTAATGTGTCTTAGGTAAATACACTTTTCTCGCATAAGAGTTCTCACCAATATACTTTTCTGTCATTTTATTTTCTACATTTAGGTTAATAGTAGTTTAAAATACAAGCCCCTTCAAAACCCAAAATTTTTACTTGCTTTCAATTAGACATAAAATACCAAAAAGAACTTTCCCTCAACCTCTAGACTTAAATCGACATACACTTCGAGCCAACTTCACTATTCCCCTAGAGGACGATCAACCTTCTGGCCTTACCCATACTACACTGCAACGATTAAGTACATTGTCTAGGAGGTTGTAAAACTAGGTGTTGCAATTGTCGCATCAAGTTTTTGGCGTCGCTACCGGGAATTAGTCTAGGTTTCGATTTCTATCTCGTTTAGGTCTAGTTCACGCGATTCCAGTCTAATGAGTATTTTTTCTTATTAGGATTTCTTTAGTTTATCTTTTTCTTTGTTCCCTTTGTTCGTAACTTTTCCAAAACCTCCCGTTTGCCACCATGGTGAATGAGAATATGTGGAAAACTAGAAGGGGGGTTGAATAGTTTTACCGATTTTAGTTCTTCTTAAAACCTTTTCTATTAAAAAAAAAACTTTGATTCGAATCTTATGTGTAATCAATCAACACCAATATGAACACTACACTAAACTATGCAATATAAACACAATGTAACTAAATAAAAGTATAGGAAAGAGATGGAAAGATCAAATCGGGACAAAGAGATTTATAGTGGTTCGGTCACGAAACTCTTCTTCGCCCTACTCCACTCTCCGAGTACCACACTCGAGAGTTTCAAGCACTATGTCAACAAGACCTCCCTTCAGGCGGAGAAAACCGTACAACGTCCGCTTATCCTATTTCCGACACTAAGCTAAATGTCGAGTGCTAATCTTAACTAGCACCAATCTACCACGATCCACTTGATCCTTTCTACTTCACACAATCATCATACAAGACTCGATCTACCCGATCTACCTATGACCCACTTGATCAACACACTAGCCCGCAAGCTTCAAGAGATCTCCAAGATCTCGACACGATCACAATGATCAACTCTCACTTGACTCAATCTACCCTATCTATTCTTGATCAACACACTAGCTCACAAGCTACAAGAGATACTCAATATCTCTATAAGATCACAATGATTTTCTCTCACAAACTCTCAAAAGAAAAATAATCTTGATGTATACTATGATACAATCAAATGTGTAACAAATGTTACAAGTGCTCTAACTACAACTACAACACTTTGTATCTTCTTAGATACCTTGTGTTCTTCTCTTGCACTTAGATTGATGATTGGATCACTTGGATGGATGATTGGATCACTCTTAAAACAAAATAAAACTAAACTAAATGATCAAGAAGAGAAAATGTGATGAGAGTATTGAACTCAGAAAATTCTGTGTGAAAAAGGATGCCCAAAAACTGTGAATAGGGCTAGTATTTATAGGCATAGAAAATATGGCCGCTATGTGGACACGGCACCACTAAATTTAGTGGTACCGTGCCAGACAAAAACGCTCTTCTTTTTGTCTTTTCTGGTGAAAACTTATTTGGGGAAGTTTGGAGCTGATTTGGGGGGGGGGGAATAGTTGTTATGTTATTTGAACATATTTTTCCTATAAAACATTTCTTAATTATTCAAAAATAACTTGTAAAGTATATTTTTGAAAAAATGTTTTGTCACATAAAAAAAGTGAAGTTTTAGACACAAATTTACTTCTTTGATCATTTGTCAAGTTGTAAATTTGTTTGTTCATACCTAGAGTGATTTACGTAGAAATGAGAACTTTCGATTAAAAACTTGTTTACGTTAATTTTAACGTAACGTGATTTCACATTTTGTCATCCTCAAAACGTGAAGTTATTGAAAGATATAAATAACTTTTTTAGAACATTATCTGCATCAACAATCTCCCCCTTTTTGATGATGACAAAACCTAAACTCATTTTTAAGTTAAAATTAATTTTAACAACTTTTTAATGAGTTTATATCTCATTTCTCCCCCTTTTTGTCGAAGCAAAAAGGTTGCTAAGGCTCCCCCTTGATGTATACTCCCCCTCGTTTGGAGGACACCAAGGAATCGAGCAATGATTGTTGCTACAAAACAAAGTTAGATGACAAGTATACAATATCTAACATGTAGCAATCACGACAAATATCCGACCACAAAAAAAATGGCTAAGTAGCCAAACATCATAAAAGATAAACAACCACATGAAAAGCCCATTCATTCATAAGAACATAAATGCCATACGTAGGTATGACTACAACATAAAAAAGAAAAAAAATCTACAAGAAGCATGTAGAAATCTTAAGTGAGATGAGGCTCTAAGATTTGCTTCAAATGACAAAAGGGATCCTAGGTTTTTATTTTGGTGACTAAACATAAAATGTTTAGTTGTTTGGGCTATTGGTTGGTGGAGGAGGTGGTATGATGGGTCCTTGTAGTGGTGTGAGGAGGTGTTCAAGGTAGAGGAATTTGAAACTCAATTCATCCCTAAGGTTGACAATGAGGTTTCGGTTGTAATGACAACATGCACAACTCAAGCTATGTGGCTCTAAAGGGTAGAGAAATGGGGTGACCCATTATTGGTTGTGTTGATGGAGAGGCGAAAGATGATGATGTGTTGGACCCAAACTCAAAAGGAGTTGTGGGGGAAATGGTGAAGGTTAGTGCTAATGGTTGAGGAGGACTAGGTGGAGGTAAAGGTGTGGTAGTCCTAATGGTGGAAGATGATGATGAGTTAGGCCTAGTTGAGGTGGCTTTTGATGGAGCCAAAGGTGTAGAGATGGATGAGGTTGTTTTGGTTGAGGGTATTGGTGTGTGAACATCTTCATCGTCATCCAATGTAAGATCAATGAGAATTATCTCATTGGTTGGTTTGAGGTTGAACCTTGGCTTCTTTGCTTTGTGAGAAGTAGTAGCCATGGTGGAAGACATGATAAGTGTATGATGAGTATGTGATGGTAAGGCAGATGCATGCATGATAAGAGCTTATATAGCCAAATCAAGGCATGTAAGGATGGATAGGATGGTGAGTTTAGGGATTTGGGGTTGTTGGAATCAGCACATAATTGCAGATTCTGAGGAAAAGAAGGTCAAAAATTAAAAGCAAACAGTTAAAAACGTCTACCCAGGGGACGGTACCGCTAAATGATCCACGGTACCACTAAATTTAGTGGTGCCGTGCCCTATTTAGTGGTACCGTGACTTGCAGTTGACATTTTTTCCAGTTCTGCAGGATCTAGGCTGCCTAAATGGGTAATTCTAGGGAAACTATTTGCTGCAAATTCTATTGCCTCAAATCACTAAAGAAAAATCACCTTGTTTTCCAAACACTAGCATAATTAGCAACTAATAACATCATGTGATTATCTAGAATTAGGCTACTATTAAGCATGCATCATATCAAGCAATTTGATCATCTAGTGCAAGCAAGAAAAATGTAAAATAAAAAAATATGAACTAGATAAAGCTCATAAAAATGATTAAGCATTAAGTTTGATTAACTAATCAAAGTTACCAATGCCAAGTAAGAAATACTAGGTAAATTCAAACTTGTTAATGTTAAATGGTCGTAGCCAAGACCCCATTACTAATAGCTTAATACTACTTGAGTTAGTGATACTAATTAAGTTAGCATTGTCTAATCTCTTGACTTCCCCAACTTCTTAATCTTGTTCCCGATCCCCTTGAGTGCTTTTCCAATAGACTTGAACCCCCCGATCGTTTGCTCATGCATGGAGACTTGTCGGTTGTACATCGTTGTTTGCCTTCTCATTACCGAACTCAAGTTGGTTTGGTTAAAGGGAAGGTCGGTTGTTGGTTCGAACGATGACGTATCAAGGTTACGAAAGAAGGTGTCGGGAGAGGGAGTACGAGTACGAGACGTTCCTTCTTCGTTCACCTCATCATCATCCTCATCCATAGGTTGAGATGACGATCCATGACCGAAGGAGGAAGACGAGAAAGTAGCATCGGAGGTGGATTTACGACCACGTTTAGCCCCTTTGTCACTACGTGGCTTAGTACGGCGTTGTGGTCCACCAAGAGGTTTCATGACGGGATTGACAAGAAAGTAGTCGACACTATTGAGATGTGGGTAATTTTCCATAACCCAACGGAATAGACGAGTAAGCAACATACCATATAGCATGAGCTTATCGGACCGACTGTGAATGTTGGCCATTCTTTTTGCCATGTAGTATGCGAGGTTGTATGGCTCCTCGGTACTTAGGCAATAGAGCATATGGGCAAGACTTGCCGGAACATGATCCCGGTTGCCCGCAAGACACAACACGTTTTCACGCAGAAGGAGTTCCCAATTTTTGAGATCGGGAAGGAGTTCTTTGAGGTAGATCCGATTAGGATCGAGATGACCTATAGAACCATCACACTTTTGTTGCGTGTTGGCGACTCGATGAATTCGAACGTGTTGTTTGATGCTTTGAAGGTCGGGGACTTCGATAGAATAAGGACCTTCACTTTCAAGGTGATAGTGAAGTGACTCTAAAGAATGGTCTTCTGTGTATGTACACTGACCATATGAAGAAACACCGAGAATGTCACCAAGCTCGGTGATGGACAACATGATATTTTGGTTTTGGATCCAAAAATCAAGGAAGACATTACCCTCAAGGTCATTGAAGGTACAGACAAGACTGTAGAATTCGAGGATAAAACGAGTACAAATTTGATAACTTATTTTATATAAGCAATCAAATTGGATAGTGGGAAAGCATGCTTGGATGCCACTCAAAGGAACAAAATACGCATCGACTACACGAACTTCGTGTATATATCGATGTTGGACTCTAAGAAGATAAGCTTTTTGCTCATCGGAGATGTTTGGATCATTGACTAGGATCGGGATGTAAGATTTGGTATCTTGATAATCCATACGAGGCATTGTTACCTACAAAATTATAAGTATGTATATGTTAACTTATTGCATTTTGATGATCACATTTCTAGTTTGTGTGTGCCTAAATGCAAACAATGTGGAGGTGCGGTAATCTCGACTCTAAAACAAAATTAATGAGATTACCCAAACGCTCCTAACTTCACTTTAGCTCAAACAAATATGTCGAGAAATACATATTAGTTATGTAATTCGATCAATATTTGTGAGATCATGTATGCATGCAAAAGCGTTTTTAGTTTGCATCAACAATGCACGAAAAATATTTCATGATCCTAGTTTCGTGAGATTTTTCGAAAACAATGGAATTGGGGTGTTTGGCAAAGACGTCAACTTGGCGCCAAAATTCTTAAAATTGAAAAGCTTGAGTATTGATGACTCTTAATACAATTTTAAGTATCATAGACATTATTTCACTAAAAATATTTAATCTTAATCCGATATAAATAGTAAAATTCGGACTAATATAAATGATAAAAGTGGATTTATGCAAATCCTATGATTTGGGAATCATGTAAGTTATACATTGTCTAATCCTAGTCCTAATTGCATAAAACTTCAATCAAAACTGAAGATCCCCAATTCGAATTTATGCATAAGAACAAACCCTAGACTCAAATTGAGAAGAAGTCAAGGTTAATTAACTTACAATTGATGTTGTAGTGATTAAGATTTTTTAAAAGCTATGCCTCGATCTTGATTCTCAAGAGTGTAATTGGATTTTGAGTGTGGTGTTCGGTTTTGACAGCAAAATGGAAATAGGTATTTTTGTTTTGAATGAGTGTGCAGAGGGAAAAGGTAGAAAACGGGTTTCCTTAGACATACGGTACCACTAATGTTTAGTGGTGCCGTGGCACTTTAGTGGAGCCGTGCATGTCTGAGACCCATTTTTGTTCCATTTTGAGTTTTGACGAATTAATCTTACTTATTTAGTAAGACTTTTTGATGCGAGGGAAGAGTTCATACCTAATAAACTCTTTTAACGGAAACGATTAGATGAGATGACAAGAAATGACCTTAGTATTTTCGAGGAAATGCATAAGTAGTCATTGGAGGAATACGAGGGATGACTTTAATATTTCCAGTGAAATATTTAGAAGTCATGAGACGAGATGCAAGGAATGATTTGATATTTCCAGTGAAATATCTAAAAGTCATGAGACGAGATAGAGGGAATGACTTGATATTTCCAGTGAAATATCTAAAAGTCATGAGACGAAATAGAAGAGATGATCTCAATATTTCTAGTGAAATATTTAAGTGATCATACGAGGAACGTGAAGGATGACTTAATATTTCCAGTGAAATATTTAGAAGTCATGAGATGAGACGTAAGGAATGACTTAATATTTCCAGTGAAATATTTAGCAAGTCATGAGACGAGACGTAAAGAATGACTTCAATATTTCCAATGAAATATTTAAATAGTCATGAGAGAAATGAAAAGAATGACTTGTAAAGTCACGAAGCTAGACGTAAGAAATGGACTTCAATATTTCCAGTGAAATATTCGAGTGGTCATAAGAAGGGTGTGAGGGATGACTTAATATTTCCAGTGAAATACTTAGTAAGTCATGAGATGAGACGTAAGGGATGACTTTAATATTTCCAGTGAAATACTTAAGTAGTCATAAGATGGATGTGAGGAATGACTTAAAAAGTCATGAGACGAGACGTAAGAAATGACTTCAATATTTCCAGTGAAATATTTAGAAAGTCATGAGACGGGATATGAGAGATGACTTTAATATATAGATATTGGTTCTTGGAAAAAATACACTTTGGTGGAAAAGTAGAAAAATAGTGCAAATTACCCCCTCCCTTCCCACCTCATTTTTTTTCATTAACTCAAGGGACCTAATTGTAACTTCCTTTATTGTTCAGGGTAACTTTTGTAAATTCGACCCCATTTATCATTCTATCATATAAAATACACAAATTTTTCATTTTTTCATTTTTTCCCTCTTTTTTATTATCTGGTTCTCTCTTCTTCCCCGGTGATTATTGTTTCCTATCTCTACACAATCAACACCATAAACACGATCTGATCAGATTAACTAAATCTTCTCATTCTAATTCTTGAATCATCGATCAAAGTAAGTATCGTAACTTTATTTGATTATAATTTTGTTAGTTTTGTTATGTAAAATCAAATATACAGCTATTAAATGTGATTGTCAGAATTCATTTTGCACAAATTATTGTTTGTTATGAGTTAAGGTTTTTATGAATTTTGATTCATGTCATCATCAAGTGTGTTCATAGTTGTTCCCATTTTTAAGAGTTTTGTGATATGATATAGTGTATAGATTAGTTATTTGAAGCAAAGTTGAGAAAAAACGACTTGAAAAACGTGTTTATAACATCTGCACACAAGGTGTTTGATAAAATGCCTAAATGAAATTTCATAACTGGTATGGTGATCTTACACTGTGATGCACTAATTTTATATGCTAGATAAAATGCTTAAATGATATTTTTTATAAATGTGATGCATTAAATTCATACTGATACCTTGAAAATATTTGATGTATTAATATTATGATAACATTATAAAAGCATATATTCATTAAAATTGGTGATGAGTGTTGCACGAATTGAGTGCAGTTGTTATTGCAAAAGAAACACAACATCAGTAACAAGTAAAATACTCAAGCATTTTATACATTGTTATTCACTTATATTAGTTTAGTTATAAGTTACTTGTATCTTATATAATCATTTGAAACACTTGCTCTGCACCCATTTTTAGATAACCATTGCTCCTTTGCTAGCAGCTATGACGGGCTTATTGACATCGTTGCAGCTTCTACTAACAGCACCATTTCAAATTGCCACTTCGTAAAGCATGACAAGGTACGTTGTAACTGGTCAAAATGGTTCCCCTCTGAAAATAATAACCTGTTACTATTACTTAAGAAAATGGTTTGGATCAAAACACTTTGTCTCGTTACAATAAATATATTAGCAAGAGGCATTGAAAATACACTTTGCAAGCTTTCGATATTGTTAGTTCATCTGACCCTTTTGTGTTCTGGCTAAATGATTTGATTTGACCCATTGAACCAGTTCTAGTCAAAGATAGCCCAACCTGACGCATGCATATTTACAGGCTTTGGTTTTTGGTGCAAGTGATGAGACCCAGAGGACAAAATAATAAAAGTGACACTTGCTTACAACCACTTTGGAAGAGGATTGACACAGAGGTTACCCGCGGTAAGATTTGTGTTTGTTCACGTGGTAAACAATGACTAAACAAAATGGCAATCCTACGCGATTGGAGGTGGTGATGGTGCCACAATCATCAGCCTTGGAAACCGGTTTGTTGCAGCCAATGGTGCATGCAAGGAGATCACAAAGAGAGAGCAAGTACCAGAATCCATATGGCGAAAATGGACAAGGAGAAGTGAAGGAGATTTGTTGTTGAATGGAGCGTATTTCTGGCATTCATGGAACCCTCATTGGGCTAAAACATATAAGGGTTACTCGTTGATTCCGGCGCTACGAGCAACATAAGTGCCAAATCTCACAAAAAGTGTTGTTACCTCACTTGCTTGTAGAGCATGAGTCGCTTGTTAAGCTTACGCTAAGTTTGTTAACAGCCATACCCTTTTTTGTAAAGAGTCGGAAGGATTGGTAGGCTTTAAGAATGTATACACAAGTAACCCATGTACATTCGTCATGTAACTTTCTAGGAAAGCATTGTTTGGTACAAAATAATTCGACTTACATACTGATGCATTAATCTATCTAGTGATGCACTAATCTTACTCACCGATGCACTAATCTTAATCATCTAATGATGCACTAATCTAAGGCACACCGTATATTTTGTATTATTTGCTTGAATGAACATGGTCGTTTAATATAGAAACTGTGAAGATTTTAGCCATTCTCAAGCGAAACGTGAAAAAATACTTCACTAATTAAAGCCATAAATTTTCTATCAAAAACTTTAGTATAATACACCATACAATTTTATTACAAGTATTAAATCATAGCATTTTGGCAAATATTCTTGCGGCCCCTTTGCAATGTTTGTGAAACAAATGTTGTCGCGTCACTTCTAAGCTGGAACCAAGAAGATCCACTGCTTGAAGCTCCACTCCCATTATCCCTTGATTCTAAACCAGAAGGATCATGAGGTAAACTGGTAACAGATGTTGTAGGCTCATCTGCTGCAGCTAAATTGGGTCCTTGGCTCATGGGTTCAGATAGGGAACCATTATCTGCCTTTGGATCAGAACCGCATTGTGATGATGAATCGTCAAGTTGGATAGGTTTAGAAGAAAAGGTGTCTTCATGTTCTTCCTGCATAGCAGGTGATGAATAGCGCAAAGAAACCTGTAGCAGAAATACAAAATATTGAAGATATTGTAATCACCAAGCATAATTTTATACATACAATCTAGAATATTCAAAGCTGATATTAACCTTTCACATTGCTTCAAGTGTCAATACCATTTACTATTCGTTAGTGAAACAAGAAAGTGAGAGAAACTATGGTTTGTACCTTATGATCGAAATTGAAATTCATGATTGCATGATACGAGCACATTAAGTTGAAGATGACAGCCAATGTTGCCAACACTCCCTAAACTTGGATTCAGGTACTCGTGAACATAGATCACTATATGTTAGCCTAATATACAGAAATAAAGATATCTTAATAAGGAGTAACAATTTGTAAAAATAAAGGTAGTTTTAAGTATACCAAGCAACCAATGAAGTACACAACAAGCATACCTAGTGTTTCCAACTTCAGCAACTTCTAGATCCTGCCACATTTAAGTAGTCATAGCAGTATTAGCTAATAAAAAAAAGGCAATGGTTTTAGTTATCAATGGGTATTTGGATGTGAGTTTCCGGAACTGATTTAATGATATTGAACAATCAGCTTTAATTATATTTGCTTTGCATGTAGAAACAAATGCATGTGCTTTCAAATGAGGCAAGTTATCTTATTTCTCCTTTGTTTTCAGTAACATTACAAATCTAAGTTACAACTTATCTGTAAAAAATTTACCTCTAGCACAATAGTCTTCAGCACATTATGGGTTTCAGATATAACTGTATCATATGGTACAGGACCCATGCCAGCCGCACCAATTGAAACATCAGGAACATTGTGGCCAGGTGGGTAACGGTAGACTCATCCACGAGGAAGCATCTATTATTCCAAATAACCGTCATCAAGATACATGAATATTTAAGGGGTGTTTGTGTATTTTGATATCCTAACTAGTATAACACGCAGCATGCCTATTTAATATCCTAAGGCTTTGTCATTGTTGATTATAACCTTGTGATACAAATGGATGCACTAAAGTGCCTCAAATGGATGCACTAAAGTGCCTCAAACGGATGCACTAGAGTACTTCAAACGGATGCACTAAAGTACTTCAGGTTGAGTCGACCACAATCATCTTTTTCCTTCTTATTCTTGAACTTTTTGAGTATGTAAAGTGTTGAATAACAAACAATAATTGTGGCCAATACTGATAGATATGAGATATTATATAAACTATGAACTTTGGCCATTTGACTCACTCAATAAAAAACAATAGCTGTGGCCAATACTATGATAAATGTCCCCGATAACATACAAATGAAATACTAGCATTGAAACAAGTAACTCTGTATAGAGCATGTGCAGTGGAAATACAATGACCCACAATAATTATCAAACATGACAGTTATTCAATCAGCTATTTCAACATTATCATTTAAGTTTTCAACAATTTTCTTTATTCGAACGTGTATAAATTTAGTAAAAAGATGGGGTAGATAAGTAATTCTAATTTTCTCCTAAAATGATCAATTTTGTTGAAACTGGTATGAAACTGACTATTCAGAACTAATTATTTAATTCACAATTTATAAGTGGCGAGGGTTAGAAATATAATGATCATCAGGTACCTTTAAGTGAACACCATTTCCCATAACAAGTTTAGAAGTAAACTCTCTATCTGTTGAACTAGCTGCAACAGTGATGAGCCAAAGAGCAAGATTTGTAGCAGACCCTTTCATCATTTCTACAGCAGCATGTGTAGAAATCACATCAATTCCCAATATAACATAATAAAATAGATACTTTTTTCGCAGCGAGATAAAGCAGTTATGTTTCCTAATCCCCAATATGAACCAATGGCAACTGAGCAAAACATTGCATCATTTTGAAAGCTATCATTCCACACTTGACAGATGCACTAATCTTTTTAACAGATGCACTAATATATATATTAACAGATGCACTAATATATATCACGTGAATATCATGAAACGTGAAAGAGTTTGAACCACTGCCAAACTGTGACAACTCAAATTCATCCACACTGACCCTTTGATTTGTTTTCGCCTCATTATGAAAATACCAAGTTATTAAAAGATGGCAGAAAATTAGAAGAACATGATTAAAGACCAGAGGGTAAATTTTACTAGCCTGGTGATATATCTCAGCCCAAAATAGGACAAGGAGAGTATACGTTGAAAAGAAAAGTAATCCCGGGACTTCCAGTAGCACCCAGATGCAAACCTAACAAAGAAAATTTGTAGATATTATGTTAGACAAAGTAAGAGGTTCTAAATCACATATTTCCGATTAAAACTGGAGCTTCTTTCATTGCAGAAAAGGACCTTTCTTGATCGGCCCACGCTTTTTCCTGAAGCTATGTGTCATTGTCATCTTAATCATGATCAATAAAACAAGTGGGTGTCATCTCATGTTGCAACATTGAGGCCGGCCATGAAGCTGTAACTTGTTCCAGTAGCTCAACCGTATGCACTAAAGTGCCTCAAACGGATGCACTAAAGTGCCTCAATCGGATGCAGTAAATTACCTCAAATGGGTGCACTAAACATACAAATAGATGCCCTAATGTGTTCATCGATGCACCAAACATACAAATGGATGCCCTAATGTGTTCATCGATACACTAAACATACAAACAGATGCACTAAACATACAAATGGATGCCCTAAACATACAAACAGATGCACTGAACATACAAATGGATGCACTAAACAGATTTCAAATTAGTTCCAACGATGCACTAAACATACAAATGGATGCCCTAATGTGTTAATCGATGCAGTAAACATACAAACAGATGCCCTAATGTGTTCATTAATACACTGAACATACAAACAGATGCACTAAACATACAAATGGATGCCCTACCATACAAACAGATGCACTAAACATACAACAGATGCACTAAACAAATGTTTATACTGATGCACTAATCTATATCGCGATGCTCTAATCTAACACAAATATGCTGTAAATTAAATTCATTATAATCTAATCATCTACACTTGTTTACATAATGTTTATACTTTATATTGATGCACTTATTCATACAAATAAATGCTATAACATATTATTTACTCAGATGCACTAATATTCATTAACTATCATTCCATTCCACAATAACACTTATTATTTTATAATTGCACCAGGATTCAGTTTCATCAATTGCACCAACTATTTTCATGGTAACTAGCACATCGATCAAACAAACAATCCGTCTACCCTCCCAACAAAAGTACTTCTTTGCTCCTCCATTGATGCGTTGCATCATTACATAACTTGTTGAACGTCTTACGTCACAACCATTCACTAGCACAACCGGTCCATGATTCTACCCTAAACATACCACGCGCCAGAAACACAACACTCAAGCAAACATTATCTAACAATAGCTACTCACATTATTATACATTCATACCTAAGAAAGCATCCAACAACATAATACCGCCGAAAACACACACAACTTTCCATCACAAAAACGCCGAAAACAAACTCTTTAATCAAAAAGCTAAAATTATCCACAACAATAAATACAGAGTACTTAACATTCAGATCTATAAATTAAATATTCCAACAATTAATTACGCCTATCCTCAATTCGGTCCACAAAATCAATGCAATCAATACAATCAACAAAGAAATAATATAACAAATGAAAAGAGTTTAAATAAAAATTACCGAGATCACCACCGCATTTAGCGGAGCTGCAATCAGAGTAACGAGAAGCGACGTCATCAAAATTAGATTTACCAGAAACGATGTCGTCACGCAAGGCTTTAAGCTGAGAGACAGCAGCTTCTCGAGTAGTATTAGTAATGATACGACCTTCTGGATCCTTCCATGATGCTTTTCTACGAGATCCTTGATGTTTTATCAATATATGTGATGCTGTTGTGGTGCGTTGGTGATTGGCGGCGGTGCGATGGCTGTGTGGTGGTGGCGATGTAGATGGTGGTGGTGGTGGCGATGTAGATGGCGATGGTGGGATGTAGATGGCGATGTTGTGTTCGCAATATATCTGATTAGTGATTATAAATGACCTTCCCCATTAGTTATTGTTCTTTTTTTCATTTTCTACCCTAAAGTTTCAGCTGTGTTCGCAATCTACCCTGTAACTTTTTTTCTCACTTTTCTATCTAATTACACTTTTCTCTAGAACCGGACCCTATATATATATATATATATATATATATATATATATATATATATATATATATATATATATATATATATATATATATATAGGGTGGGGTTATAATAAAAAGGGGTTTAAAATAAAAAGGGTAGGAAGGAATCCTAGCCATTGGATCAAATTTGGTGAGATCAAAACTGGCGGTGGCATTTTTGTAAATAAATAGAACTTTAGGGTCGTTTGTAAAATAACCAAAAATCAATAACCGTCCTTTTCTTTTCCCAAAAACTTCCCGATCAGTTTTCATTTCAAACAAAACACTCTCTCTCTCTCTCTTCCAAAACACACACTAACTACACACACAAAAACCTAATTTTTTTCTGATCAGATCTATTAAATCCATGATGGTTAGAACAAATCTACCTGATCTTACACCACCTTGTAAGTTAATCTTACTGCATATATTTGTTAATATTTTACTGCATCGATTACTTTTTTTTTCCTTAAATCGTGCTTATGGTTAATTATTCGCAAATACAAGGAGTAAAAAAAAAATGGTTGGAGTGGAAAAATCAAAAACCATCTCTACAAATAAGTTTTTAATTTTAATTGAGATTCGGTAGGTTTTAATTTTAAGTCAGATGTAGTAGGTTATGTAAAATTGAGATCAAATATGGGTAAAAATGAGTGTATGTGGCTGATTGTGTGTGTGATGTATTAGAATGTGAACTGAGATGCAGTAGGATGTATGTTGATGTTCATAGGCAAGATTTAGGCTAAATGGGGTTTGTCGTTTGTCTAAAATTGATTGTGTGTGCCTGATTGTGTTTGTAATGCACTAGAAAATGAACTGTAATGCAGTAGGATGTAAGTTGTTGTTCATAGGCATGATTTAGGCTAAATGGGGTTTGCCGTTTGTGTGAAAATGAATGTGTGTGCCTGATTCTGTTTGTGATGTATTAGAATGTGAACTGAGATGCAGTAGGATGTATGTTGATGTTCATAGGCAAGATTTAGGCTAAATGGGGTTTGTCGTTTGTCTAAAAATGATTGTGTATGCCTGATTGTGTTTGTGATGCCCTAGAAAATGAACTGTAATGCAGTAGGATGTAAGTTGTTGTTCATAGGCATGATTTAGGCTAAATGGGGTTTGCCGTTTGTGTGAAAATGAATGTGTGTGCCTGATTCTGTTTGTGATGTATTAGAATGTGAACTGAGATGCAGTAGGATGTATGTTGATGTTCATAGGCAAGATTTAGGCTAAATGGGGTTTGTCGTTTGTCTAAAAATGATTGTGTGTGCCTGATTGTGTATTTGAATGTTTAATGAAGTAATTGTATAGAAGTGATGCAGTAAGCTTTATTAGGTCACACATATGAGTAAGTAGGTTGCACGATTTGTTATGATTTATGTTTGTAAGTTTTGTTGTTTGTGTGATGTACTGGAATGAGATCTATGATGCAGTAGGTGTTGAGTTTCCGCGTATAAATATGTATACAAGGTGTTTGATAAAATATCTCAATAGGACTTTATAATTGTGTTGCACTAACTTTACAAATGAAATACTGGAATTACAAGGTTACAAAAGCGAATACAATTTCTAACAATAGAATACTTTCTAATCATCTCTAGGCCGAAACTATCAAGTCTTCTAAGTCCAAAAGTCTTTTCACTCGTACCCATCTTCCAACTAAAACCTGCCGCACACGAAAAGAAAACGTGCGGCTGAGCTTACAAAGCTCAGTGAACAGATACATAATACAAAGCAAAGAATAACGAAACTGAAATATAATATGGGCAATGGGAATGTCATAAGGCATAATCAAAGCAAAAGAGTAATAAGGAAATATAGGATAGTTTTCTACCACGAGCCCACAAACTCAAAGTCATAATCTCAACATCATAGTCTCAAAGTCATAAGCTCACAATCAGAGGGGATACCTCTCAGGCAACCAGATAATATGAGGGGTGTCCTCATGTATCAACAGGGGTGGAGTAGCTAGCTCCCAGAAATGTGAAAGGCATGTATTGCACACAGCACCAGTCACCTCAAAGTCATACTCAAAGTCATACTCAAATTCATAGTTAAATCCACTAAACAAAACATGCCTAGGATTGCAATCCATACGCCCCCACTCAAAGTCAATCTCAAAGTCATAATCTCAAAGTCATCATGGCCATATCATAATATAAAAGGGGACGGCTTGAGAAATCACTCCCCCACACAGGAGTCATGCCAGTGGTGCATCACAGACATGGCCAGGTTACCTTCCTGGCTAGGAAAGTACAAAAATGGCTCGGGTATCAAACTAAGAGTCATGTCTCAAAATCATAGCTCAAGGTCATATATCAAAAGGTGCATCTCAAGGTCATATCACAAGTATTATCAAAGGTTCATTCAAGGGAACATAGCAATGGCTTGGGAAATCTTAACTGAATTATATCTCAAAATCAATGTATAAGAATATAAGAACCCTTACTGAAACAAGGGCAGAGTATCTGTACCTTATGACGAAAGCACAAACAGAAACAAAGCACAGAAAAGTAGAGAACAGCTCAAAGTCACTCCTTCTTCACACCTAAATGGGTAGAAGAGAATTACAATCTTTCCCATTTAAGTAACTTTCCATTTATAGCAGGTGTCCATCTTTAGTAAGTTTCCATCTTGAGAAAGTTTCCTTATATAGAAAGTTTCCATATTTAGAAGTATAGGGTAGCATAACTTAGTTAAATCATTATTAAATGAAATAAGGTCTCTTTGATAAGATTTACACATTTAGTCCTTAGGGTTTCATAATTTACACTTTACACCCCTTTCATTACATAAGTTACACTTTAAACCTTCAAATATTCATAGTTACACATTAAACCCTTATTTTATCAATTTTACACAATGAGTACTTATTTTAGTGAGTTATACAAATGAACCCTTAATTATTCATAATTTACACATTAAGTCCCTCAAGTTATCAAAGTTACATATTTAGTCCTTTAATTTACAATTTCAACCTTTAATTATCAATAATTACATATTAAGCCATTAAATTACCAAAATAGCACTTAACCCCCTGAATATAATTAATTACTCAAATCAACCTTAAGTTTCCAGAAATTACATATTTAGTCCCTCTATTTTAATTATTTTCAAAATCGATTTATACTTTATCAAATAAACATTTTAACCCCTTTAAATATAAAAATTACACATGGGACCCTCAACTTATATTTTATTCGAAATGTTCACAGCCCAAAATAAGTTCCAAACATACCCCTTGAGTTTTAAAAGTTACAAAACCTACCCTAAACATTTTAAAACAAATCGTTAATCCTTTTAAAATCATGAAACCAAACCCTAATCTTTCCAAACCATTTTTAATAATCACTATATCATTAAACACTAATTATCATCATACAAACAAGCCCTAATTCTCAGATTCTCAATCGAATTCCATTTCTTCCATTTTTCTCTTATTAGCCGATTTTAACTTAATTCAAAAATAATTGTTCTTGGCCTCAATAATTCGAAGTATCATTTTTCCAGGTCTAATATGATTGTATAGAGTCCAAATAAAATAAATATGAAGCCTCAAAATTCCGAATTTAATTATTTAGGGTTTATGCATGTTTTAAAGATTTAATTCACAAATATTGTATAAAGCATGCATGGATCGACTTATACATTTTATTTGGTGTTCATATGATGTTAGGGACCTGAGAAAATTACCAAACCCAAGATCGAACGTGTAGAATGGGTTGGACGAAATCTTTGATACGCGTATGAACAAAACGAATCAATAATCACCACGACCTCATGAACGACCTTCAGACCTTGAAATCATTTTTCCCAGGTTGTATTCGACATAAGGATCTTCAGAAAAATAGCCAATGAATTTTAGAGATGTCGTGGAATTAATTAACGAATTACCTCGTTTAATAGCGCACGAAAGGAAATTAATTCCCCAAAAATAGAGATCGACCAAGAAAAGATTCACCACTATTTTTCCTAGGTTGTACACGTTATGAAGAGTGTTAGAAAAATGAGAAACAAGATTTGTGGTGATCGAATGAATTAAAAACGAATTATACCTCTTTTGTTAAATCGCGAAGGAAAAATTCCACCAAAGTTAGATCGTGCAAAGAACACCTTCACCACTATTTTTCTAGGACACTTTAGGGGTAGATTGATCATAGAAAATTGCTTGGAGGATTTTTAGATGGCGTATGGAGGCTATGGAAATTGTTTGTGTGTTTAGACCTTCGGCAAATTAGGTTTAGGTAAATAAAATAGGGAAATTGATTTAATTATGGTAAAACCGTGTTATGGGGAGACCTTGAGCCAGAAATTTCGGTAGTATTAGTTGGCCCATTATTTTGATTGATTTCCTACATAGTTTTCATGTTTTCATAAGTTTAAAAATACATAATAATGCTTTATAATATCATACGGCTCATATAAGGGTATAATGGTAATTTCACCACTTGTATAAATGTTAAATGAGGTTCTTAAAATTATTTGGGATCATAACTTGTGCATTGCCAGAAGTTTGGAATTTTTATGATACTTTATAAGCCTTTAATTAAATTTTTAATTTGTAGGGGCTATTTGGTAATTTTACATGCTTTTCAGATTTTAGGTGTTACAACTTCTTCCCCTCTAATAGAAAAATTTCGTCCTCGAAATTTGCAAAGAATTAGAACTGAAGGATCGGAAACAAAACAGAAACATACTATGCCGGGTGCGAATCCAAAAGACGACGTATCAATATACGGATGATAATCGAATTTTCTTAGGATGAGGTGCAGACAATACGTAGGGTTTACATTAAATTGATTAGGCGAATTAATCGAATCGTAGTAAACATGAGGTGGTGCAAACGTAACTCTTCGGCTTTTCAAATAGTCTCGGCTTCAGAAGAGCCTTCCAAAGGTGTTCTTATAAACAAACAGGTCTTGTTTTCTCAGAATCCACAACCTCATATCTTAACTCATAGCAGATCAAAATGAACAGATTTAATGAATGCGGAACGTATACATAGCAGAACAGATTGAATCCATACAGACAGGAAGCACATCGTTAGACATCATCAAATGGCAGAAGGCCCTATAATAGAATCTAAGATCATTATCGGAAGTGCAGAGATCAGCAAAACGCTCGTCGAGCATCCCAACGTATCAAGTCGAATATCAAAGATAGCAGATCGACTGGGTAGGTAGAATGAATCTAAAGTCTCACTAAACGCGGATGATTTCAAACAGATATCAGAAGTTCTAAGGTTCTAAGGCACTTCTCGAAATATCCTATGCCCACAACAAGTGCACGTTATATGATGTAAGTATTATCACGTTGATCAGGCGTCATAATACTAGCATCATATAAATATGCCCTCAAGATGGTCATACTTTATCTCAAGTCGTGAACAACACAACTTATCTAAATCCACCTAATCCACCTACAGTCTCAGGGTCACCAAAGTCAAATATCATAACTAAGAATACGAAATCACTCGAAGAGTAACGGAAATCCGAAAATGTCCATCAAAATTTAGGTACGTCATTAATAGCGCCAATACTTCATAACTTACCGAAATCAATTCAGCCAAAATAAGTGGTTACTTCATCATCCATCTATTCGTATATATCAAAATTCCTTCCATAGCTCGTCGAAATTCTCATACAACTCGTTATTCAACAAACGCATAATAAACACAGAACGGAAACTACTAACAGAGAATCAAATCGTTCAAAGGATCTCATTATCGGGTAACGGAATTTAAGTAGGTTGAGGGGAAACGAATACGTCGTCGATAGCTTCATTCTCCACAGAATCACCTCGTCTACACACAAATGTCTGCTTCAAAATTCGTCCATTCTTATACAAAATTTTAAAGTTCTTCCAAGTTGGAGTAGTTTGACGCTTATCTATCTTATTCCACGGTGAACAGGAATTACAAACTTGAGTCTGATTCCTCAAGCCTTCAGCAACACTTCTCGATACTGCGGCGTCATAACGGTAGTCTCTGGCACGATCACTGTGCATCCCTCCATCCGCAAGCCTGCTTCAGCTATCAATTCATCTTAGTACAACCAAAATGAATAGAGAAACCAGATTGCGTTTCTTCCACAGGTCTTCTAACACAACTCCAGGTTTTAAGGTAACACCGCCGTCGTCGACTCCAGGTTATGTGTTGAATGCTTCGTCTCCTACGGTCTGGTTGTCTTGATGCCCGAGCTGTAATCTTCACGGTTTGCATAATATATGGTTGAGTATTATCCCAGTTTCTCTCTTCTTCCTATATGCTTCTTCTCTGGTAATGCTCGTCGCCACCGTCTTCTACTACTCTTCCACCAAGTTTCTCACTCTGATAACTGTCTTCGATCTCGGTTCTTCCTGGGAAAAACTCTGTCTTCACAACATACAGGGTAGCGTCGTCTACAATGGTTTCTGAATGTCATTCAAGTTTCTCTTCCAGATCAAGTGGTCGTCTCATCATCAATCCCTATGTTCTTCTTTCGTTTTCTGAACATAACACAAGGTCATACTATGATAATTTGTCCAAAATACGCAAAGACATAACCATTTTTAGCCAATACCATTGGCATCACTCAAACTCATAAGGTTTTAACGAGTGTAAGGACAGTCTCTGAAATCATTTAGGGAAAACTTTCACATACACTTCATGCCGCCTTCCTCCTTCTTCAAAAATAAAACTGGACTACTTCACAGAGGTTACTCTCGGTTAGTTAACCCCCTTCTTAGAAGTTCTTGTGGTTGCTGCTTCAGCTCTTCAAATCTAAAACGATGAAATCAGATACGGAGTTTCAAAAGAAAGACCAACTCAATTATTGGTACCTGGAAGCGGATAATGATTACTGATAGCGGTACAGTTCGGTTTACAACAGTCGATACGTCGACACATCCTTCTTCCTTTCTTCATAAATCAACAAGAGCATACAAGAGAATCGCTGAGGTGAACAAAATCATATTACATCGAAAAGACCGGAAAATCTTCGTACAACGAATTTCTTACGATGACAGAACTTTCCAAGGGTAGATAGTAATGGTTGTCAGGAAAACTTGATAATCATATGAGTTCAGGGTTGGTGCTTTCATAGCGGCAAAACTTTAGCAGGTGCAGGTGTAGAGATTCATCATAACGAAATAGGGTGAAGCAGATTGGCAAAATTACATTTCAGATACGGTAGTCATAGGGTAGCTTTACAAATAGTCATCCAGTCCATAACCAAAAGGCCATACAATGAGACATGTCAAGATCAAAAGATTCATAGCATGAATACAGTCATCGAATCAGACGGGGAGTTCATATATCGAAGTTCAGCACGTGATTCAATAAAGTGTTGAGATGGATAAACGAACAGTTCAAGGTGTAGTAATTTGTCCGGCTTCTTAGCATAAGCAGTAAGTAGGGCGTGTATTATCAGAAATACGAACATCGTATAATTGTCAAAAGTGAGATGTACGGAATATCAGTCATCAGCATCATCATGCTCAGCTAACAAACCTATCCAGAGATAGTATAACTTCATATCCTTCCAAAGGAACTGGTTGACAGAACAAGGTTTGTCATTCAAAGAAAAGGAACACAACCTCATATGGTTAATAGTTATCAGGATTCTCATAGGAGTAGTAATGGATTTATGCAAGCTAAGTAGTATCGGATGATACATTTACATTCAGCATAAGCAATGACTTCACGAAATGTGTCGAGCACAGTATGGTTGAATGGCTTACGACATGGTCGAAAAGGTGTCAAACAGCTTGTCAAACAAATCGGAGGTGGGTGTCAAAATCTGAAAATGAAACTTAAATGGTGTAAGGTATCCAGGTGAGGTTTCCGAGGTATTCCAAACTTGCTTGGTTTCTAAGCTTTAAGTTGCAAAACTTCTAAAGGCAGAGGCACGAATCAGAGTGATGCGGAAGCAAATGATAATCGCATATATGCCTTAGTCTACCCATTCCTCCCTGGTCAAATTTAGGTTCCTATAGGGAGATCCTAAAGCAAATCTTACAGGTTATCTTATGAGCGCTTACAGGGAAACTTAGTGGTCCTAACTTACACAGGCCAAGGGTAAATGTATTACGAATCGCAGCCTGTCTCTCTGATACCATAATTGTAACACCCCAACCCGACAAGGGTAAAGATGTCACGCAAATGGTTTCATATCAGATATAACAAAGCATACCTTCAAAAGTAATACAAAGATTCTCAAAGGTTACAAATGAAATACTGGAATTACAAGGTTACAAAAGCGAATACAATTTCTAACAATAGAATACTTTCTAATCATCTCTAGGCCGAAACTATCAAGTCTTCTAAGTCCAAAAGTCTTTTCACTCGTACCCATCTTCCAACTAAAACCTGCCGCACACGAAAAGAAAACGTGCGGCTGAGCTTACAAAGCTCAGTGAACAGATACATAATACAAAGCAAAGAATAACGAAACTGAAATATAATATGGGCAATGGGAATGTCATAAGGCATAATCAAAGCAAAAGAGTAATAAGGAAATATAGGATAGTTTTCTACCACGAGCCCACAAACTCAAAGTCATAATCTCAACATCATAGTCTCAAAGTCATAAGCTCACAATCAGAGGGGATACCTCTCAGGCAACCAGATAATATGAGGGGTGTCCTCATGTATCAACAGGGGTGGAGTAGCTAGCTCCCAGAAATGTGAAAGGCGTGTATTGCACACAGCACCAGTCACCTCAAAGTCATACTCAAAGTCATACTCAAATTCATAGTTAAATCCACTAAACAAAACATGCCTAGGATTGCAATCCATACGCCCCCACTCAAAGTCAATCTCAAAGTCATAATCTCAAAGTCATCATGGCCATATCATAATATAAAAGGGGACGGCGTGAGAAATCACTCCCCCACACAGGAGTCATGCCAGTGGTGCATCACAGACATGGCCAGGTTACCTTCCTGGCTAGGAAAGTACAAAAATGGCTCGGGTATCAAACTAAGAGTCATGTCTCAAAATCATAGCTCAAGGTCATATATCAAAAGGTGCATCTCAAGGTCATATCACAAGTATTATCAAAGGTTCATTCAAGGGAACATAGCAATGGCTTGGGAAATCTTAACTGAATTATATCTCAAAATCAATGTATAAGAATATAAGAACCCTTACTGAAACAAGGGCAGAGTATCTGTACCTTATGACGAAAGCACAAACAGAAACAAAGCACAGAAAAGTAGAGAACAGCTCAAAGTCACTCCTTCTTCACACCTAAATGGGTAGAAGAGAATTACAATCTTTCCCATTTAAGTAACTTTCCATTTATAGCAGGTGTCCATCTTTAGTAAGTTTCCATCTTGAGAAAGTTTCCTTATATAGAAAGTTTCCATATTTAGAAGTATAGGGTAGCATAACTTAGTTAAATCATTATTAAATGAAATAAGGTCTCTTTGATAAGATTTACACATTTAGTCCTTAGGGTTTCATAATTTACACTTTACACCCCTTTCATTACATAAGTTACACTTTAAACCTTCAAATATTCATAGTTACACATTAAACCCTTATTTTATCAATTTTACACAATGAGTACTTATTTTAGTGAGTTATACAAATGAACCCTTAATTATTCATAATTTACACATTAAGTCCCTCAAGTTATCAAAGTTACATATTTAGTCCTTTAATTTACAATTTCAACCTTTAATTATCAATAATTACATATTAAGCCATTAAATTACCAAAATAGCACTTAACCCCCTGAATATAATTAATTACTCAAATCAACCTTAAGTTTCCAGAAATTACATATTTAGTCCCTCTATTTTAATTATTTTCAAAATCGATTTATACTTTATCAAATAAACATTTTAACCCCTTTAAATATAAAAATTACACATGGGACCCTCAACTTATATTTTATTCGAAATGTTCACAGCCCAAAATAAGTTCCAAACATACCCCTTGAGTTTTAAAAGTTACAAAACCTACCCTAAACATTTTAAAACAAATCGTTAATCCTTTTAAAATCATGAAACCAAACCCTAATCTTTCCAAACCATTTTTAATAATCACTATATCATTAAACACTAATTATCATCATACAAACAAGCCCTAATTCTCAGATTCTCAATCGAATTCCATTTCTTCCATTTTTCTCTTATTAGCCGATTTTAACTTAATTCAAAAATAATTGTTCTTGGCCTCAATAATTCGAAGTATCATTTTTACAGGTCTAATATGATTGTATAGAGTCCAAATAAAATAAATATGAAGCCTCAAAATTCCGAATTTAATTATTTAGGGTTTATGCATGTTTTAAAGATTTAATTCACAAATATTGTATAAAGCATGCATGGATCGACTTATACATTTTATTTGGTGTTCATATGATGTTAGGGACCTGAGAAAATTACCAAACCCAAGATCGAACGTGTAGAATGGGTTGGACGAAATCTTTGATACGCGTATGAACAAAATGAATCAATAATCACCACGACCTCATGAACGACCTTCAGACCTTGAAATCATTTTTCCCAGGTTGTATTCGACATAAGGATCTTCAGAAAAATAGCCAATGAATTTTAGAGATGTCGTGGAATTAATTAACAAATTACCTCGTTTAATAGCGCACGAAAGGAAATTAATTCCCCAAAAATAGAGATCGACCAAGAAAAGATTCACCACTATTTTTCCTAGGTTGTACACGTTATGAAGAGTGTTAGAAAAATGAGAAACAAGATTTGTGGTGATCGAATGAATCAAAAACGAATTATACCTCTTTTGTTAAATCGCGAAGGAAAAATTCCACCAAAGTTAGATCGTGCAAAGAACACCTTCACCACTATTTTTCTAGGACACTTTAGGGGTAGATTGATCACATAAAATTGCTTGGAGGATTTTTAGATGGCGTATGGAGGCTATGGAAATTGTTTGTGTGTTTAGACCTTCGGCAAATTAGGTTTAGGTAAATAAAATAGGGAAATTGATTTAATTATGGTAAAACCGTGTTATGGGGAGACCTTGAGCCAGAAATTTCGGTAGTATTAGTTGGCCCATTATTTTGATTGATTTCCTACATAGTTTCCATGTTTTCATAAGTTTAAAAATACATAATAATGCTTTATAATATCATACGGCTCATATAAGGGTATAATGGTAATTTCACCACTTGTATAAATGTTAAATGAGGTTCTTAAAATTATTTGGGATCATAACTTGTGCATTGCCAGAAGTTTGGAATTTTTATGATACTTTATAAGCCTTTAATTAAATTTTTAATTTGTAGGGGCGATTTGGTAATTTTACATGCTTTTCAGATTTTAGGTGTTCGAATGCAGTAGGTTTTCAGTTGTCGCGTGTAAGGATGAAATAGGCTAAGTTTAGGCTGTTTTATGAATGTAAATGTGTTTGTAACATTGGTTGTGTATGTGATGCACTATAATTAAAATTTAGATGCAATAGGTATTTAGTTGTTGCTTGTAAGGATGAAATAGGCTAAGTGTAGGTTGTTTTATGTGTGTAAACTTGTTTGTATGTTAAGTTTTATGTCTGATGCACTGCAATCTGAACTGAGATGCAGTAGGTGTTCAGTTGTCACATGTAAGGATGAAGTAGGCTAAGCGTAAGTTGTTTTATGTATGTAAATGTGTTTGTATGCTTGGTTGTATGTGCAATGCATTGAAAAATGAACTGAAAAGCAGTAGGTGTTTAGTTGTCGCATGTAAGGATGAAATAGGCTAAGCTTAGGCTGTTTTATGTGTGTAAATGTGTTTAAATATTGATGCAGTAGACTTATTTGAATGTATGATGCAGTTGATGCAGTAGGTTTATTTAAATATTGATGCAGTAGGTTTATATAATGTCTGATGTAGTAGGATTATTTAAATGTATAATGGAGCTGATGCAATAGGTTTATCTAAATATTGATGCAATATGTTTATATAAAGTATGATACAATATGTTTATTTGAATGTATAATGCAATAGGTTTATTTAAATACTGATGCAGTAGGTTTATATAAACACTGATGCAATAAGTTTATTTGAATATATGATGCAGCTGATGCAGTAGGTTTATTTAAATAGTGATGCAGTTGTTATATTGATTGATGCAGTAGACAGATGTTAGTTATTTGTATAATTACATTATGTTAGGCTACGTGAGATTTATCTGCTTAAAAGCTATTTTATTTGTCAAAATTTTGTTGTGTGTATGTTTGTGTTTGTGTGCTTGGTTGTATGTGTGATGCCCTTGAATTTTAACTATGATGCAGGATGTGTTGACTTTTTGCATATAAAGATGAATTAGGCTAAACGTTGGTTATTTTATATGCGAAAATGTGTTTATTTGCTTGGTTGTATGTGTGATGCACTTGAATTTGAACTATGATGTGGTAAGTATTCAGTTTGCTATGACAGTTGATAACATAACAATATAGATTAACTAGTATACGTTGTTTGCTTATGTTGAACTTGTGATCATCATATCCATAACCTTATAAACTATTGTTTGCATACAGGTTGTTGAAGTTGAGAATGCGGAGAAAAATGATACCATGGCACCTAAAGCATATGATGGTACTTATAACGAGTTGGTCAACCTCATTAATCTCGACGAATTTAATGTAGGTGCATCACCTAGTGGTTCTAGCCATGTTGTACACATGTTCGACAAGCCTCTTGATGGTCTCGACTTCAACCTGGGGACATTTTATGTTGACTCACAAGAACTGGAAGCGTTGATTTGAATCTCACTCCCTAAAAAAAGATGTTATAATGCTCTGGTGGCCCGTGTATATGTGGACTTTTATTTACGAAGTTAATAGCGCTTTTGGTTTTTGAATTATTGGATGTTTGAATAACACTTTTCATTTGTTATCTATCGTAACATGTAAGTTATGGGATGATCGTGTTTGCTTTGTCGTTATATGATGAATACTTGTTAGAAAAAATCTTGTATTTGCATATCTTAATTAGAGTATTTACTTGAATACCAAGTACTTTTGATTACTGGATCAAAATCTTGAGTTGCCACTGGATCAATGTTTGTTTAATATTAACTTTTGATTGCTTTGGATTACTGAATAATCACAGATATTAAATTATAAATTAGGATGCACTAAATTATAAACTGTGATGCACTAATTTGTCAACTCTGATGTGCTTTCAATATTGATGCACTATATTATTCCTAGTGCATCACAGTATATACCACTGTAATGCAGTAACACAAAAACTGTGATACACTACAACACAATAATACTTTAGTGCATCACTGTATTATTATACTGCATCACAATGTACAATATACTGCATCACTATGTATATTCTACTGCATCACAATACAGTAAACAAAATAACACAATGAATTAAATGCTTTAAAATGAACATAATGATACTGAATATATTTCAGAATCACTGACGTACTAATGTATTGTTGTTTGGTAATAAATGATATACGTCTCACAACCGAAAACATGTCTAGTAAGTAATGCTTTAATATCAATACAATAATATTTTTTAAATTATAACATGTCTTGTAAAAATGAACGGGTTTCCTATCCATGTTCCTGATGCTCCTTAGTGCTGAAGTTGGCATTGGAGCAGCACCTGCCTATGGGAGGTTACAGGCCCCAAATATCATGTTTGGCTGCAAAGCAATAAATTTGTATCTTAGCAAAGCTTTTTTGGTCCACTTATATTGTTGTGATAGTAATCATAATGTGAAGTATGTGAAAACGGTATAAATATTATTAGTATTGATGTTTCGTACCTGCACACTGATATATTGCAGCGGCAACAGACTAGTTGCCCGTTAGCCTTATCTACCGCAGCAGGTGACCCTCCACCATTGCTCCTCTACAAAATTTGATTTCCAATATAAGTTATATTTCGAATACAGTAGGTACTACAAACACATCATGTATAAGGCTCAACTGCATCCCCTTCTCTTGTAAATGGGTCATTTATGTTATATATTTTCTCTAATGGGTAAAACGGGTAAAATTTAGAGTCCTTAAATTTGACTAAAAGGAAAAAAATTGAAAAGTAGCTCAAAATGTAATTTAATGTATATCTCGCAATATGGTCTGTTGATAATCATGTATAAAAACTAGTTTTCATAAATAAACTAAAGAACGTTAAACAAAAAGTGTTTCGAGTGACTGCATCATGTTCTGACCAATGAACCAACACTCTCATTTTTCCCCTACAATGTATATCAAATTACATCAAATTAAAAACCCAAAAAATTATGGTGCATACCTTATATAAGTCGACATCAATGAAGTTGGGCCACCGTTTACCAGCTACATCATGACATGTGTTCATCATGCTTATCCATGGGGCTGAGTTGTACTAGCAAGATTGGGTGATATATGGGGTATCAGGAAAATAGTTTATTAAAACTAATGACCTTAACGTAGTGTTTGTAGCAGCCAAATCAACATGATTATGGCATAAACCACTATTCATCCCATCTGTTCCATCTGAAATTCCAGAGTCCAGTAACATGTTACACAACTAAGATAACCAATTTTTCCAAAATATAATTTAGGTATCCAGCTTTTATATCCGAAACAAAACTCTCAAATTAAAGTGCATCGCAACTCAAATTCAAGTGCATCAAACAAACAACCTAGCATACGAACACATTTTCGCAAATAACACAACCTACACTTAACCTAATGTAACCTTATACACGACAACTAAGAACCTACTGCATCACACTGAAATTCAAGTGCATCACACAAACATCCAAGCATACAGGCACATTTTCACACATAACGCAATCAATGTTTAACCTAATGCATCATTGTACAAGAAAACTGAGAAACAACTGCATCACAGTTCAAAATCAAGTGCATCTCACAAACATCCAAGCATACATACACATTTTCACAAATAACGCAATCTACATTTAAGCTAATGCATCATTATAAAGGACAACTGAAAACCTACTGCATCACAGTTCAAAATCAAGTGCATCTCACAAATACCCAAGCATACAGACACATTTTCACACATAAGGCAATCTACGTTTAACCTAATGCTTCATTATAAAAGACAACTGAGAACTGCATCACAATTCAAAATCAAGTGCATCTCACAAACATCCCAACATACATGACATATTTTCACACATAAGGTAATCTATGTTTAGCCTAATGCATACTTATAAAGGACATCTGAGAACCTACTGAATGTCACATATCTAAATCAGTGAATCACAATTTTAGCAAGAAGATCATCACAAGGTGTATGAACAACTGGTGCATCACTGTACGAAACTAGTGCATCACAATTATAAAATATCATGTAGACATTTTATCAAACACATAGTGTACAGGTTTCATATACACATTTTTCATCTAGTTCTTTTTTATCAAACACATACTGAATGAATGTTTTAAATCAGCTAAATACACTAAGAATCAACAAAAACATATTAACTATTCTAATTAACATAAAGTAAATTAACAAAAAAAAATTAAGATCATACTATTATTATTCGTTGATGAAGAACAAGTTGTTGATGATTAACACTCGTAATTAGTTCATGATGAACTATCATTATTCGTTGACGATGAGCACTCGATCGACATCTCAAATTCACAATGGAGAAGACGGTGGAGAAGATGGGGGATATCACGGTGGAGATAGGCGGTAAACTCGTGGAGAAGATGGTGGAGAAGGCAGTTACCCAATGTAGTCTCTGTATGTGTGTCTGTTTGTGTGTGGAGATGAGGATCTGTGTGAGAGATGTAAAAAAAGGAATTATATAGGGTTTTGTAAATTGACGAAAATACCCCTGCAGTTATGAAAAAAGCGGGAGGACTTTTTGGGACACGTGGCAGGCTGTGGGGACTTCCTACACTTTTTATTATAACTCCCTTTTTATTTTAACCCAAACATATATATATATATATATATATATATATATATATATATTACTTAGTATACTTAGACTTAAGAAGATACAATCTTCAAGTAATATTATATGAGAGCTAGAACAGAGACTTAATTCACTCATCATGCTCATCTCAAACTTGTCACGCATGATCTTTGAGCGATCATTGTACATTTCTGGACAAGTTGAGTTTAATATAATTGTCTTCGACAAATATTTGAGCAATGATGAGATGTGAATTTCGTCCATTATGTTAGTGCCTACTAAGTTAGATTCTAAGAACACTACATGCTTAACATGTCTACTAACAAAGGGGGTTTTAAGAAAGCGTACCTTAGCCTGAGGTGTTGCCCTTAGAACTAGAAGATTAGACTACCTTTGTTGAAAGCTAAGCAAAATGAGATAAGGCTAGACTTTGCGTCACAAGATTAGTGCAATCACTAGTCATGCTCCATTCGTCGGGCTTCAAGTTGCTTTACACCCATATCCGTCTAGCAAAACAGAAGCTCAAACATTTGGTCCCCAATATCTCATGGGTCCAAAATTGTTAGTGTTAAACATCTCATGCATTTGTTGCATTTGGTTGGGATGTTGGAATAGAGAACACATTTCCCATGGTAAGTAACTTTGTGATCGACGGTTATTCCATGTTACGGGAAAGTTACTTGGATAACTTTGTCTTCTAAAGTTACCTCTCGGTAGAGGAGTTCTTGACCGAGGTTTAGGAACATTTGTTCTTCTAGGTGAAGGAGCCTTTGATCTAACATCAGATTTTACAAAGCCGAGTCCGGGAGTTGACAAGGGTTTGTAAAAGCTTTTGACTTCCTTTCTACTAGCAATAGGTACTTCTACATTATTAACAATTAAGTGACTCGATTTAGGACTTAAGTTATTTTTCAAGATTGACCCAGATCGGACTTTAGCACCAGACGGTACCACTAATTTTAGTGGTGCCGTCTGTACCTTTAGTGGTGCCGTCGTCTGATATTCCAGATTCTTCAGGCTTTACAGATTTTACTTGTTTAGTACCACTTGTAGAAGCTCGGTTTAGGTCAAATCCTAAGCCCGCACGGTCATGTTAACTAAATCTAATGTTTTCAAGCATATCATTAAATGTCTTTGTTCTTTCTTCAAACTTAATGATCCTTAAGGCATTTTCTTTGAGTTTTTCATTTTCCACTCGAAGACTTATGCATGACCTACATCCTACGTCTACTTCTTTATTTTTCTCAAGTCTTTTGACTTGATCTTTTAGTTCTAAAACTTGCACTTCGAGTTCGTGCAATTTTAATTTTAGTGTTTTGTTTCTACATAGGATTTTAGAACTTACTTCGCATAGTTTATTATATTCGTCATGTAGTATATTATCATCTATTGACGAATTATCATCACTATAATAAGAAGAGTCGGAATGTACCTCATTCGAAGCCTGAGCCATTAGGCATGTTTCATCGTTGGCCTTCTTCTCTTCTTCTTCACCGCTATCACTCCAAGAGCCTCCAATGAAAGCTCTTTGGTTGTTGGTTTTCAGTGGTTTGGGACATTCTCCTATGAGGTGATTAGGATCTCCGCATCTAAAGCATTTCCTATCACTCGTTCCTTTCTTCTTAACCCGGTTCTTGTGTGACGGCTTCTTGTCATCACGAGGTTGCCTAACAAACCTACCTCTTCTCCTAAAGAACTTTTTAAAGTCTCTAACGGCTAACACATACTCTTCATCTTCACTGTCGGAATCCGAACATTCCTCATCACTAGACTCCTTTTTGGCTTTCAAAGCTAGAGATCTAACTCTCTCGCTTTTGCCTTTGACTATATCGGATTCTTTCTTGATTATCATCTCATGAACCTTCAAGTTTCCTATTAGTTCATCGAGAGATAATGTCGCCAAGTCCTTTGACTCTTCAATGGCGGTGACCTTTGCTCTCCATTTAGAATGTAAAACCCTAAGAAACTTCCTAACATAGTTCTTGTGTAAAACCCTAAAATCTGAAAACGTATAAAAAGACCAAAATGCCCCTACAATCTTAAACTTTAAATAAAAAAGCTTATGAAATGCCAAATAAATTCCAAACTTCGGGAGATGATCAAGATATGAAGTAAAATTATTTCTAATGCTACATTTGAGATTTTTGGGAAGTACTAAATTATTTGTAACACATAATATGTACCGAATTTTGTAGAATATCATTATTTATGTTTTAGAAACCATGTAATTAATTTAAATGCTTTTAAATAACAACAAAAATTTAGGAAACTATGTGATTGATTTGGGGGCCATTAATTTCGTGATTTCCAGCCCATGCCTCCCCAATGACATGGTTTTTCCTTTATTAGTGGTAACAAACTCAATTAAACCTAAATAATAAAACCGAGTAAATCATAAAACACCCAAAAATTCATCACGCCCACATACGAAATTCTGGAGCTCTTGGAGTATTTTTCCCGTGTTATTCATCATCTAAAGGAGTGGGGAAAAATAGTTTTGGAGTCGTGGGGGTACTCGTTTGATCGCTAGGCTTTTATGGTTCGAAAAACTCATCCGCCAAGGCTAAATTTGTTGTGACTCTTTCGCACGTTCATAATTCGATCTGGTATTTTTCTTAGGTCCCTTTCATCACTTATAACTCATAAAAATTGTTAAACTCGATTCATGCAAGGATTTTTACATCGTACGAATTATAATGGGTAAAAACGGTTTAATTAGGTAAAATATATAATACGATTTTTTTGGGTTCTTATTATAATTTTCCTGAGTTCCTTGGTCATCAAAAAAGTCTAGAAAAATGGTTGTTCGAATTTTCATGGCTTGATTCGATCATATGATAATTTTTGGAGTCGAAACCCTAAAAACACAAAAACTCGGTATAAAATACACGCGACTTTTCTGAACCTTTTGAATAATTTTCGTGGCTTCTATATGATCATATTAATTTGGGAAAAATGCTACTTCGAATTGTCAAGGCCTAAAATATTTATTTTTGATTTATTTGTTTTTGCGAATTAAAGAAAAATAAAGAAGAAAAAGAAATAAAATATGGTTCGAGCTAGGGTTTAGATTTAGGGCTTGTTTTGAGTCATTAAATGATGATATAATGATAATATAATTATTGGGTAATGATTGAGAATTTTAAGGTTAGGGTTTTGTAAATAAAAGTGTTATGCAGTTTGTTTTTAAATTATAAGGGGGTGTTTTGTAAATTATAAAACTTGTGGGTTATTTTTAAAATATTATTTGGGACATGTATAAATCGTATAAAATATAAAAGGAGGGCCTCTTGTGTAAATTTTATATTTAAAGGGTTTAATTTGTTAATTAATTAAAGTTTAAATCGATTTTGTAAATAATTAAAAGAGAGGGACTAAATATGTAATTTCTGGAAATTTAAGGTTGATTTGAGTAATAAATTATATTCAGGGGGTTATGTGCAATTTTGGTAATTTAATGGCTTAATATGTAACTATTAATAATTAAAAGTTGAAATTGTAAATTAAAGGGCTTAATATGTAACTTTGGTAACTTGAGGGACTTGATGTGTAAATTATGAATATTTAAGGGTACATTCGTATAACATGTGAAAATAAGTATTCATTTTGTAAATTTGGTTAATTAAGGGTTTAATGTGAAATTATAGATATAAAAAGGTTTAAAGTGTAACTTAATAAAATAAAGGGTGTAATTTGTAAATTATGAAACCGTGAGGACCAAATGTGTAAATCTGATCAAGTATACCCTATTTCCACTTAATAATGATTTAATTAAATTATATGACACAATCTTACTAAATATGGAAATTTGCTAAATTTGGAAACCTGCTAAAAATGGAAAGTTACCTAAAATGGAAAGGCAAGCTAAATATGAATTTAGAACCATTTGTAATTCTCTTCTACCCCTCTAGGTGTGAAGAAGGAGAGGACCTGATCTATTCTGTCTTATTCATCTTTGGTTCGTATTTGCATTTGGAATAAGGTACAGATATTCTGCCCTTTTTAATAAGGTGCCTTCAGTCTCTTGAACTCTGATTTGATTTGACCTTGACCTTTGATATGAACCTTGATCATTTGAACCTTTGGCATATGACCCTTTTGATATGAACCATGTGATATGAACCCTTACATTTGGACTATGATTATGACCATGTGAACCTTTGCTTTGATATGAACCTTTGACCTTTGACCCCAGTTTGATACCCGAGCCAAGTTCGTTTTCCTAGCCATGAAGGTAACATGGCCATGTCTGTGATGCACCACTGGCATGACTCGTGTGTGGTTCGAGTGATTAGCCACACCGTCCCCATTTTGATTTGATATGAGCTCGTTATGATATGATATGATTTGTTATGGCCAATATGATTTGTTCGGGGGGCGTATGGATGCATCCTAGGTTCGTGGACAGTTCGTTTTGATATGATATGGTGACTGGGGATGGGTGCAATCCACTCCTTTCACACCCCTGGGAGCTGATCACTCCATTTGAAGAATGAGGACACCCCTCATATTATTTGGATTGAAGAATGAGGACACCCCTCATATTATCTGTTTATTGAGAGGCATCCCCTCTACATGATTATGATATGATATGATATGTTATGATATGGGCTTGTGGTGGATTACTGTCCTAAACCTTACTCTTTATTTCCTTTTCCTATATCTCATTCATTATGATATGTTTGTTCATCTCCATTAAATTTTGTTTCCATTTATTATATATCTGTTCACTGGGCTTTTTAAGCTCAGCCGCATTTCTTTTCCTGCGGCAGGTTTAGTAGGAAGCCAGGAGCTTGGGTTTGCTTTGGGATGAGAGATTAGCTTATGAAGACGATACCTTAGTTTTAGTATTCATTTATGTATGACTACGTAGATTTGGTATATTTTCCTTTGTAACATTGTAAACCATTTGTATTATGTAAGTCGTATGTTATGCTTGCCTTTGATATGTCACCATTTGCGTGACACTTCTACCCTTGCCGGGTTGGGGTGTTACAATTATGGTATCAGAGACAGGTTACGACTTGTAGTACATCTACCCTTGGCCTGTGTAAGTTAGGACCCCTAAGTTTCCACTGTAGGCGCTCGTAGGATAATCTTTGCGAAGTTGCGTAGGATTTTCCCATAGGAACATAAGTCATAACCGGTGAGGAATGGGTAGTCTAGGACATCCATGTGAGTAGTATTTGCTTCCGCATCACTCTGAATCTTGCCTTTGCCTTTAGTCATGCCTTATAAGAACGTTTGTCATAGAAGACAAGGAAGTCTTACCTTCCGTCATTTGAATGATGAACGTTGTATGTTAACCCATTTCCTTTAGAAGGATTGATGTTGATATTTGTCCAGTACGGAATTGTTATCTAAGCATGCTGATGCTAATAACTGATATTCCATACATCTCAACTCTGACAGTTAAACGATGTTCGTATTACTATCGGTGCACACCCTACCATTCCTATGTTATAAGCTAAACAAGATTCCAATCCTTTGAACTGTTCACGATTCTAACCTTCAATTTGATATATTTGACCTTGATATATTCTAATACTCTCCCATCCCACACTTTGATGAACCATGTACCTAAATTTGATATGTGAACTATCCGTATGATTTGACAACCACATTCGCTCTAAGAATCCGTTTGCCTTTGGATGCATTTGACCTTGAGGTCTTTTGATTTTGGATTGGTGACTTTTGTGAAGCTACCGTAGACTGCCATATTTGAAACGTGACCTTTCATAATCTGTTCCACCATATTTGATATGATATTCTCAATCATTTGGATCTATTAAAATTATTGTGCTTTGGAAGCACATACTCTGATCTCCTTGATTTCCAATTTTCTCCTAACGCCTGTTAATAACCACTCTTGAAAACTCCAGCATTTGAAAGTTTTGTTGTACGAATTTCTGGTGTTCCGATGAACCTTTTGAGATCCGTTGGGGAGTGAAGTTTGCATTGACCTGAAGAAGTTAAGAGATTGTAGGAACTGATGGAATATGAGTTTGTTCACTTCAGTGATCTCTTTGAATGCTCCTGTTCATTTATGAAGAAGAAAGAGAGAAGTATGCGGCGGCGCACCGGCTATTGTGAATTTTAACCGTAATCATTATTCATTTCCGCGTATCAGTATTTGATTCGATTTGTTCCATCTTTGTGAAGAGAAAGATTTGTGATATGAAACTTTTCCCTAAGAAGATTTCTTGAAGCTGTTTTAGTACTCGTGTGACCACTATGAGTTTGGATGATGTCAATTGTATTGGCTGGAAGAAGCATATTTTCGCAAGTAGCTGGACAATTGTCATAGTATGACAGTGTGTTTATGCTCAGAGACGAACGAGGAACTTGTAGACCATTTGTTTGTATTTTGTGAACCGACCCTTTGTTCTGGAAGAATAGTTTTGATTTGCGATCAGAGATTGTAGCAGACAACACCACCAGGTATCCGATGACGACAGAGCTTCCACAGAAAGGACCAAGACTGAAGACCATGGTTAGAGTTAGAAACCTTGTAGAAGATGTGCAGAAGAGGTTCGTGACAGGCGTTACCAAGAGAGGAGCATGTGAGTAGAAGACAGACTGAGATGAGACTCGATTATACCTCAAGCAGCACATGGAGATTTCAGTTGGGCATCAAGACGACCAGACCGTAGAAGATGAGCTTTCAGCACATAACCCAGGAAGTCCACAGCAGTTTGAGTTGGTGAATTTTGAATCACGCTAGAAGACCTGTAGGAGACACGCAACCTTAGTTCTATAGTCATTTTAGTTGTACTAAGATGAATTGAGAGCTGAAGCAGACTCGCAAATGGAGGAATGCACGGTGATCACGTCGGAGATTCACGCTACCACACCGAAGTGTCCAGAAGAAGTGTCGAAGACTTGAGGAACCAGACTCAAGTTTATGATTTCCTTTTTCACCCTATGATCGTATGATTAGACAAGAGAACGACTACTTGGAATTTGAAAAGATTCAAGATCATGAAATTGGATGGATGAAATTTTGTAGTAAACGTTTGGATTTGGAAGATTTGATTGTTGTAAAGGATGAAGATATTGAAGATGTAATTCATTTCCTCTTAGACCACTTAAGTTTCCGTTACCTTTCGATAGGATCTTTTGAATGAGCCTTACCCTATTAGAAATTCCGTTCTGTGTTCGTTATGCATTTGTTTGGATGATGGTTTCGTTATGAGAAGGATGATGAATTGTGGAAGACCTAACGTTTCGACGACGAGTTCATTTTGAGGTGTACGCATTCCGTTACGCTATAGGTACGTTCAAATTCCTCCGATTCAGAATCCGTAGTGATGTTTGTTTTGGACCAACCTTAGGAGGTAGAAAGACTGATAGGTGGTTAAGATAAGTAGTTCTGTTCGCGACTTGAGATAAAGTATGACCATCATGATGGTATACTCATATGATGCTGGTATTATGACGAGTAGCTAACGTGATAATACTTACGTCATATGACGTACCCTTATTGTGTTCATAGGATATTTCGAGGAGTACTTTAGAAACCTTATAATGTTGATAGGAGATGTGAGAATCTTTGCATCTGTAAGATTTAGGTTCATTCCACCTATACGCTTAATCTGTTCGCCGTTATACGATCTGATACGTTCGATTCTTGACACGCATTTGTTGATCCCTATACTTCTGACAAGAATCATAAGATCTGCTGTGAAGTTTTCTGCCATTTGATGTCACCAACAATCTATGTTCTGTACGATCTCATGTGATTTGCTTAATCAAATTCTATGGACGGCATATCCGTCAAAATCCTATGTATTCTTTGTATCTCTTTCGAGAGAACGCGATAATCATTTGTCATGTTGGATATGATCTTTGCAATCTGAAATTCAGTATAGTATGTCTTTCTGAGAAACCCGAAGCTATCTTAGATCGACAACGAAGAGTCATGAGAAACAAGTCTTTTACATTTCCGTTCGCTGTCCGTTGTGTCTTCTGTTCCGTTTCATTTCCGATCGTTGGGATTTTTCATTTCCATTCGTAAAGATTCTTTGGAAGAACCACCCAGAGCGGGAGGCTACCTGGGAAACCGAGGAATCAATACGAGCTAGTTATCCGCATTTTGTATTCTGATCTGGTACGTCCCTATTTTGTTTTCGATCCTTTCACTTCTGATTCTTGCAAATTTCGAGGACGAAATTTTTCTGTTAGAGGGGAAGAGTTGTAAAACCCAAAAATCTGAAAACGTGTAAAAAGACCAAAATGCCCCTACAATCTTAAACTTTAAATAAAAAAGCTTATGAAATGCCAAATAAATTCCAAACTTCGGGAGATGATCAAGATATGAAGTAAAATTATTTCTAATGCTACATTTGAGATTTTTGGGAAGTACTAAATTATTTGTAACACATAATATGTACCAAATTTTTTAGAATATCATTATTTATGTTTTAGAAACCATGTAATTAATTTAAATGCTTTTAAATAACAACAAAAATTTAGGAAACTATGTGATTGATTTGGGGGCCATTAATTTCGTGATTTCCAGCCCATGCCTCCCCAATGACACGGTTTTTCCTTTATTAGTGGTAACAAACTCAATTAAACCTAAATAATAAAACCGAGTAAATCATAAAACACCCAAAAATTCATCACGCCCACATACGAAATTCTGGAGCTCTTGGAGTATTTTTCCCGTGTTATTCATCATCTAAAGGAGTGGGGAAAAATAGTTTTGGAGTCGTGGGGGTACTCGTTTGATCGCTAGGCTTTTATGGTTCGAAAAACTCATCCGCCAAGGCTAAATTTGTTGTGACTCTTTCGCACGTTCATAATTCGATCTGGTATTTTTCTTAGGTCCCTTTCATCACTTATAACTCATAAAAATTGTTAAACTCGATTCATGCAAGGATTTTTACATCATACGAATTATAATGGGTAAAAACGGTTTAATTAGGTAAAATATATAATACGATTTTTCTGGGTTCTTATTATAATTTTCCTGAGTTCCTTGGTCATCAAACAAGTCTAGAAAAATGGTTGTTCGAATTTTCATGGCTTGATTCGATCATATGATAATTTTTGGAGTCGAAACCCTAAAAAACACAAAAACTCGGTATAAAATACACGCGACTTTTCTGAACCTTTTGAATAATTTTCGTGGCTTCTATATGATCATATTAATCTGGAAAAAATGCTACTTCGAATTGTCAAGGCCTAAAATATTTATTTTTGATTTATTTGTTTTTGCGGATTAAAGAAAAATAAAGAAGAAAAAGAAATAAAATATGGTTCGAGCTAGGGTTTAGATTTAGGGCTTGTTTTGAGTCATTAAATGATGATATAATGATAATATAATTATTGGGTAATGATTGAGAATTTTAAGGTTAGGGTTTTGTAAATAAAAGTGTTATGCGGTTTGTTTTTAAATTATAAGGGGGTGTTTTGTAAATTATAAAACTTGTGGGTTATTTTTAGAATATTATTTGGGACAGGTATAAATCGTATAAAATATAAAAGGAGGGCCTCTTGTGTAAATTTTATATTTAAAGGGTTTAATTTGTTAATTAATTAAAGTTTAAATCGATTTTGTAAATAATTAAAAGAGAGGGACTAAATATGTAATTTCTGGAAATTTAAGGTTGATTTGAGTAATAAATTATATTCAGGGGGTTATGTAACATCCCAACCCGACAAGGGTAAAGATGTCACAAATACATGGTTTCTTATCAGATACAAGCATTCAAGAAATAAAATAGCGGAAGCCTTTACATTAGAATCCAAAGGAAAATAAGTCAACACGACTTATATCAAGTGCAAGACAGAAATAACGAAGTATAAAACAGAATCCAAAATGCCCAAACAATGGCATAACAGAAATAATATCCAAATGGTCACACTAGAATGACAAGGTCTAAACTTCACACAAGTTGCTCTCATCCCAAAGCCAAACCCAGCTTCCTAGCTTAAAAACCTGCCGCACACGAAAAGAAAACGTGCGGCTGAGCTTAAAAAGCCCAGTGAACAGATATAACGGAAACAAAGCAGTAATAACGTATAGAGAAGTGAAAGATACAATACCAGGATGACATGAGTCAGGAGGGGATATACAAAAGTTATATAGAAATATTAAGAATCATGAAACAGATATCAAAGTCAAAGTAACCAAATAACCCATCACATCCCAAGTCATACCAAGTCTAGTCCAGTATAATGCCAAGTCAAGAATCAAAGTAAACAAACCAGAAATCCAGGTCAAATCATGTCAAGTCAAATCTCGAGATAACCAAATCAAAATCTTCCACAAGTCCAGGTCTAATCAGATCAGATCACATGGCAAGTCATATATCAAATTATAGCACATATGGAACAAGTAATGGCAATAAAGGTTAAGGTGTAGGGTGACAGAAATCCTCTACGAGCCCGAACCAAATCACATATCGAACCAGATCACATATCAGGATACCAAGGTGTACGGAGGGGTGACCTCGTACCAAGAAATGAGGGGATACCTCCAAGGGTTGGAGTCATGAGCTCCCAAGGGTGTGAAAGATGTGTATCGCACACACCATCAGTCACCAAGATATACAAGTACAAGCAAATCAAGACACGACTAGGATGCATCCATACGCCCCCGCAGGCCACAAGGTCTTCCGCTACATAATAAATCAGAAACAAGAGTCCGGGGACGGGGCAAGACATCACTTCCTTGCCCTAAAGTCAAGCCATCGGTGCATCAATGACAGGGACATGAAACCCTCATGCCTAGTAGATGGCTCGTAGTCTCAAACTGTGGGTCAGGGTCATGTATCAAGTCTAAGGTGTCAAATCACAGGGTTCAGGTCTCAGGGTTCACATAAGGTTCACATTAGACACATATCAGGATCATATCAAGGTTCACATCAAGAATCAAGACAGGAGACAAATACATGGTTCATAATCAGGAGGTCAAACATCAAGGTTCAAATACTAGAGGTCAATATCAAATATCGGAAGGTCACATATCTAGAGATCAAATATCAGAGGATCAAACATTAGGAGAGCAAGTATCAAAATCAGAAGGTTCATAACAATTTATTCAAGGTTCATAACAAAGGTTTTTATTTAAAAGCTCATGTCATAGTTTCAAAAGAAATCCTTTAAAATGGTCTTTATAAAAATGATCTCAAAAAGCAGTTTTCATAAGATAAGTCACATGTAATTTAAAAGAGTTTTGTAACATTCAGTTATAAAATCTAATGAACCTTCAATGTAGCCTAGAGTCACAACTATCCAGATTACCAAGTGATGAATAGGTTGGTCCAAGTATCAAAATAACATAACAGGGTTCATGACAAGGTCCAGAACAAAGTAACCTAAGCAAAGTTCAAATCAAAGAATCAAGACAAGAGTTTCAACACAAAATCAGGACAAGAGCTTCAAACAATTTATCAAGACAAAGGTTCAAACAAGGAATCAATTAAGATTCACAATATCATATAAGAACAAACAGGATTCACAAATAAGAACATAACCAAGAGTCAGAAATCAGGAAAGTGAGACGAAGGCACCCTATACAATGAGGGCAGAATATCCGTACCTTTATTAGCAAGCTAAAACAAAAGCAATCACTGACAGAAAGCCAAATCAGTTCCTCCTCGAACCTAAAGGAGTAGAAGAATAGAATTACAAACGGTTCCTTATAACTTCATGCTTAGCTTGCCTATCCATTTTAGTAGTTCAAGGTTCATAAGGTTATTATGGTAGTGTTATACATTTAAGGGTTATTAAGTATTTAAGGATAAGTTTAAGGACCAATTGTGCAATTATCATAAAGTTAGGGTATGAGGTGTAATTATTGTAAAGTTACAGGTTTCTACAAGTTTAGCCCTTCAATATTATCAAAATAACAACAAAGACCCTTTAATGTTAGAATATTAACACTTAACCCTTTTTAAATATCATTATACACTTTTTCAGGTTTTTAGGCATTTCTGGACCCGTATTAAATAATTTAAAAATCATAGTAAAACTCCGGAATAAAATCTACAAAAATTCACAGAGGTAACTAAATGTCCCTAGTATTTTACCAAATTTTTCCAGATTTTATTAGTTAGTTTAAGTACGAAATAAAAATCCACTTTTACAACTTGTTCTGAAATCGTATCTGATGGAACACCGAAAAGTTATCACTTGTTAACCCCTTCAGAAAAATTCACAAAAATCTACAAAAATTACAGTTACTAATGGACATCCCAAAGGTTACTCAGTTCAAAGGGCTCTTTCTAATTCGACACGGTTTGGAAATTAAAATTCAAAAACCCGGACTGATTTTCCGGACTTACAAATACGACCAGACACATAATTTTCTAAAAATCGAAAAGTAGCCTTACAAGCCTCTAAAAATTACAAACTAAATTTCTCCAGGTAGCTATTTCTTTAAACTACAATCTAGACTCCAGAAACATCGAAATATACGTTCATATCATTAATTCACAGCCGATTAAAGTCGAACAAAAATCCAGTTCAGAAGCTGTCATCACAGAAACTTGTTTACATTAGGGTTTTCATCATTCTTTTCCTTAATTCTTGACATAAAACGTTTTTGAATGAGTTCATCCATGATTAGGTCGACTTAATACAGGTCAAAACATATTCAAAACAATTTCAAAACATCACATATACTTGTGTCAATTTATACAAAATAGATTTTAGGGTTTTTAAGTTATGATTTCATGTGGCAATTCTTGAGGTTAAATCGATTAGAACAAAAAGAAAAACAAGAACAAGGATCAATGTTAGGATTATAGGGTTACCTTAGGATGATTCAAGAACAAGATTTGGCCTCCTTGGTGGTGAAAGTGGGTCGACACAGCAGGAGAGGAGAGGGAGTCGATCTTTTTTGTGAAGATAGGTTTTTAGGGTTTATTGAATGTCGACAATATGGAATTTTAAAAGAGAACCGAAATTTCTTGTTGGTATACATATAAGGTAAGGATCAATCATGATGGGCTTGCCAAAATTTAGGAATCAAGAACTTGGTCTCAATTGTGGTCAAGGGGGGGGGGGGGCGGCATACTTAAAGTATGTTCTTTCTTTTTTTTTTTTTTTTTTTTTTGTACAACTTATATAATGTAATGTTTAATTATTTGTAACTTAAGTTAAGTGTTATTTATTTAATATTCGTAAGTTCTCGACATTTTTAAATTCAAGGGTATTTTTGGCATTTCATATTATATTAATTTGTGGGTTTTACAGTTATGTGCAATTTTGGTAATTTAATGGCTTAATATGTAACTACTAATAATTAAAAGTTGAAATTGTAAATTAAAGGGCTTAATATGTAACTTTGGTAACTTGAGGGACTTGATGTGTAAATTATGAATATTTAAGGGTACATTCGTATAACATGTGAAAATAAGTATTCATTGTGTAAATTTGGTTAATTAAGGGTTTAATGTGAAATTATAGATATAAAAAGGTTTAAAGTGTAACTTAATAAAGTAAAGGGTGTAATTTGTAAATTATGAAACCGTGAGGACCAAATGTGTAAATCTGATCAAGTATACCCTATTTCCACTTAATAATGATTTAATTAAATTATATGACACAATCTTACTAAATATGGAAATTTGCTAAATTTGGAAACCTGCTAAAAATGGAAAGTTACCTAAAATGGAAAGGCAAGCTAAATATGAATTTAGAACCATTTGTAATTCTCTTCTACCCCTCTAGGTGTGAAGAAGGAGAGGACCTGATCTATTCTGTCTTATTCATCTTTGGTTCGTATTTGCATTTGGAATAAGGTACAGATATTCTGCCCTTTTTAATAAGGTGCCTTTAGTCTCTTGAACTCTGATTTGATTTGACCTTGACCTTTGATATGAACCTTGATCATTTGAACCTTTGGCATATGAACCTTTTGATATGAACCATGTGATATGAACCCTTACATTTGGACTATGATTATGACCATGTGAACCTTTGCTTTGATATGAACCTTTGACCTTTGACCCCAGTTTGATACCCGAGCCAAGTTCGTTTTCCTAGCCATGAAGGTAACATGGCCATGTCTGTGATGCACCACTGGCATGACTCGTGTGTGGTTCGAGTGATTAGCCACACCGTCCCCATTTTGATTTGATATGAGCTCGTTATGATATGATATGATTTGTTATGGCCAATATGATTTGTTCGGGGGGCGTATGGATGCATCCTAGGTTCGTGTCCATGTTCGTGGACAGTTCGTTTTGATATGATATGGTGACTGGGGATGGGTGCAATCCACTCCTTTCACACCCCTGGGAGCTGATCACTCCATTTGAAGAATGAGGACACCCCTCATATTATTTGGATTGAAGAATGAGGACACCCCTCATATTATCTGTTTATTGAGAGGCATCCCCTCTACATGATTATGATATGATATGATATGTTATGATATGGGCTTGTGGTGGATTACTGTCCTAAACCTTACTCTTTATTTCCTTTTCCTATATCTCATTCATTATGATATGTTTGTTCATCTCCATTAAATTTTGTTTCCGTTTATTATATATATGTTCACTGGGCTTTTTAAGCTCAGCCGCATTCTTTTCCTGCGGCAGGTTTAGTAGGAAGCCAAGAGCTTGGGTTTGCTTTGGGATGAGAGATTAGCTTATGAAGACGATACCTTAGTTTTAGTATTCATTTATGTATGACTACGTAGATTTGGTATATTTTCCTTTGTAACATTGTAAACCATTTGTATTATGTAAGTCGTATGTTATGCTTGCCTTTGATATGTCACCATTTGCGTGACACTTCTACCCTTGCCGGGTTGGGGTGTTACATCTTGCTAGAGTAACCTTCATCAAGAGCTTTAAGACTAGTGATAATAGTATTAAATCTAGCAAAAGCATTATCAATAGATTCATCTTCCGAAATGGAAAATTATTCATATTGTTGCACAAGAAGATCTATCTTGTTTTCTTTGACTTGATTATTACCTTGGTGAGTGACTAACAAAGTTTTCCAAATATCTTTTGCCGTATTACACATGAAAATTCTTTCAAATTCCTTTTTAGGCAAAGCATTATAAATCATCATTTTAGCCTCATCGTTTTTGGCTAATTTTCTTTTAAGTTCATCACTTTGTTTACTATAAGGAACTATTTCATCCCTTTTAGTTTCCGGATTCTTTTGAATTGGTTGAAAGTCACCCTCGGTAATAATATGCCAAAGATCAATGTCTTTTGATTTCACATACGTTTCGAATCTTGTTTTCCAATAAATAAAACAATCGGTTTCGAAAAGTGGTGGTCTTTACATAGATTGCCCTTCTAGATATTTGTCGGAATCCATTGATCGATTCAAGTTTTAAAATACAATTTACTTTAAAATCTTGACTAACCTGGCTCTGATACCAATTGTGAAAAATTGGAAGGGGGGTTGAATAGTTTTATCGGTTTTTAGTTCTTCTTAAAACCTTTTCTATTAAAAAAAAACTTTGATTCGAATCTTATGTGTAATCAATCAACACCAATATGAACACTACACTAAACTATGCAATATAAACACAATGTAACTAAATAAAAGTAAAGGAAAGAGATGGAAAGATCAAACCGGGACAAAGAGATTTATAGTGGTTCGGTCACGAAGCTCTTCTTCGCCCTACTCCACTCCCCGAGTACCACACTCAAGAGTTTCAAGCACTATGTCAACAAGACCTCCCTTCAGGCGGAGAAAACCGTACAACGTCTCTTATCCTATTTCCGACACTAAGTTAAATGTCGAGTGCTAATCTTAGCTAGCACCAATCTACCAAGATCCACTTGATCCTTTCTACTTCACACAATCAACATACAAGACTCGATCTACCCGATCTACCTATGATCCACTTGATCAACACACTAGCCCGCAAGCTTCAAGAGATCTCCAAGATCTCGACACGATCACAATAATCAACTCTCACTTGACTCAATCTACCCTATCTATTCTTGATCAACTTGATCAACACACTAGCTCACAAACTACAAGAGATACTCAATATCTCTATAAGATCACAATGATCTTCTCTCACAAACTCTCAAAAGAAAAATAATCTTGATGTATACTATGATACAATCAAGTGTGTAACAAATGTTACAAGTGCTTTAACTACAACTATAACATTTTGTATCTTCTTGGATACCTTGTGTTCTTCTCTTGTACTTGGATGGATGATTGGATCACTCTTAAAACAAAATAAAACTAAACTAAATGATTAAGAAGAGAAAATGTGATGAGAGTATTGAACTCAGAAAATTCTGTGTGAAAAAGGATGCCCAAAAAATATGAATAGGGCTGGTATTTATAGGCATAGAAAATATGGCCGTTATGTGGACACGGCACCACTAAAGTTTACACGGAACCACTAAATTTAGTGGTACCGTGCCAGACAAAAGCACTCATCTTTTTGTCTTTTCTGGTGAAAACTTATTTGGGGAAGTTTGGAGCTGATTTTTTTTTTTGGGGGGGGGGGGGGGGGAATAGTTGTTATGTTATTTGAACATATTTTTTCAATAAAACATTTCTTAATTATTCAAAAATAACTTGTAAAGTATATTTTTGAAAAAATGTTTTGTCACATAAAAAATGTGAAGTTTTAGACACAAATTCACTTCTTTGATCATTTGTCAAGTTGTAAATTTGTTTGTTCATACCTAGAGTGATTTACGTAGAAATGAGAACTTTCGATTAAAAACTTGTTTACGTTAATTTTAACGTAACGTGATTTCACATTTTGTCATCCTCAAAACGTGAAGTTATCGAAAGATATAAATAACGTTTTTAGAATATTATTTGCATCAACATAATCAACAAAATCCACAATTTCAACAAAATCCACCCGATCCATGACAAAATTCACCCATACCACGAGACCCCGTACTTTTGGAAAGATATTAAGTAATTGCAAAATTTGAAAGGACATTGATGTAATTTCAAAGTTTTGCAAGAATCTGGATGTAAACGCTCCTAAATTCAAATCCAAATCTGAATTCAAAACCATCCACAAACCAAACGCACCTTAAGTAGACACAAATATGGAACTGAGATGAGGCTATAGATGGAAATAGAGATAAAGATTATAAAAAAATAATATTTTTATAATATATATGAAGTAACATTTGATTTTTAGAAATTATGAAAGATTATTTTTTCTATAATCTTTTATAAATTATGTCTACCAAATACAAAGATTATATTTAAAAAAAAAAAAAAAAAATTCAAGAAAATATTTGTAAAAGCCCATTCATCTCTTGTCCAAACAAAACCCCAAAAATTGACGCCCCTCTTAAACCCTTTTCCAAAATAGTTCATTTCACCATAAAAACCAAACACTCCGGAAAATGACGTCATCGACCGGAGAAACAACTGTTTTCATCGACACTAACCTTAACACTCATTTAGTCACCATCGTTTCGGATTCTGTTACTGTCTCAGACCTCAAAAGTAATATTATTATTATTACTAGTCTTAACCCTAATTTAACATTAGTTTACCCTAAACTTAGATTCATATATTTTATTGTGTTTGTAACTGCGTTACCATTCTCTAGGTTTTTTTTTTATTTTTTATAGATTTGAATATGTAATCATAGAAGCTTGTTTTGCTAGTATTGTTGAAAACTTATTAAGGCTAGAGGTTAATTATTACTCCGTATTATTAATGGGTTCTCCAGTAATTGCGTATTGCTAATGGTGAAAAAATAATTATAAACGGGGATAGTGGTGGAGCATTACGCCAAAAGGGGACACCCCGATAAGATCCCCAGTGGGGAACACGGCTGGGATGACCCGCCCTATTGCCAATTCTTTGTCAAATGTGGCCTTTTTTTGGTGTTTGTGTGCAGTGTAAATATGCAATGTAGAGTAAATGAATCAGGGCTGTGCCATACATAATCAGGTTTTACACGTTACAAAGTAGTGATAGGTTGCAACATTAGGGATTTATATACTTGATACATGTTGATATGTGGGTAGACATACTCAGTTAATCACTAAGCATTTTGATATTGCACATAACATGTTGGCACGTATCTCAACACGTATACATTGTAGCGGTTTTAGTTTTAGGACATGGTAGTGATTAGGCATTTTTGGATGTATTTAGGGGTCAAAATGATCGTCATGATCAATTTTAAAAGTAAAAATCAGCGGGTACATTTTCTGAATAAACTATCTTGATTTCTTTGTGCAGGGATAATAGTGTCGGAACATCATCAGTGCTTTCCAGCTATTGGAAATATTAAGATCGATGGTTTGAAGGTATTTTTCTTCCTTCAATCTTGGATACAGAATGTTTTGGAGTGTTTGGTTGGAGGTTTTGGGTTTAATGGTGATTGGTGAGTTTGGTAGAGTTTGTTTTGTGTATATGGGTTTGATACCCATGAGGCCGTGATATTAGGCATCTTCACTACCCACCTAAAGGACTGGGTTTAGAAATCCGTATAGTTAAAACCAAATGCCACCTTAATATTATTATTTTTTAATTGTGGTAGGTAAAACGGGGAGGAAACTTCTTCCGCATGTCTGACTCGATGCGTGTTAAGGGGGCATTTGCTGCTACAAAAGATAACTGGTTTATCTCGGTAGATGCTTCTCGATTAGAGCAAACTTGTGGTGTTCAACATGTGGATAAAGATAAGGCTGGGGATCGAATAGCCTTACCTTGGGTAACAGATGACCACTCAATTGATCAGGGGTCACCATCGATGCTGCCTCCCAAGCTAGTACCATTCGTGAATCCCGAAGTTTCTAATGTTGGCCAAATTACTATTGTTGATTCTCTTGAGGGTTGTCAGAAGTATACTGAGAACGATAGGCCGTTTAATAACGAAATAAGCTCCAAAAAAAGAACACGTGCTGTGCAAAATGACAGTTTGCTAGAGGATGCTTCAGGGTCTGGACCCTCTGTGAAGAAGAAACGCAAGACTCAAAAGAAAGAACCCACTGTAAAAGCTTTAGAAAATTTGGGCAATGAGAATACGATAATTTCTATTAACAAACTTTCTGAAAACTCTTCCGTTCACGATCAAGTAGCCACAGTTGTCCCTTCTGGTGTAGTAGACATTGGAGCGGAGACACCTCTTAAAAATGCAGAAGCAAGTGAAACTGTGCCTGAAATTTCAATGGTTTTGGAAAAGAATATCCAGCAAGAGGTGCCTTCTGAAGTATATCAGAAGGATAAAGACAAGGAACTGGTTCAGAAAACAGTTGCCGGCAGTGAAATTCCGTCTTCATCTATGAGTACGTAAATAGAATACACTTGTGCACTTTTAATTTTTATAGCATTTTTTTTTATAAATATGTGTACCAGGGTACATTAACTGTTTTAGTTATGTAGTATTTAGGTAAACTAATAGCACCTAGATGATAAAATATATATAAACCTGAGAAATGTAAGTTAATTTTTTGCATAAACTTGACATTCGTGTAGGAACTTCTGATTGTGAGCCTGGTACTTCTGCCTTAAGCCATCAGAAAGGTGCAAAAAGTTCAACAAAACGTAAAGCAGCTGAAAAGGAAGTGGCGGCTACATCTTTAATCAAAACGCAACATAACATAAACACGGATGCTACTGATTTGTCCAAAAAAGGTTTAGGGTCTACTGTTAAGGAATCTGCAGGTGTTGAGACTGATAATCATGAAAAAGATAAGGAAACGTCACCGATACAGGAACCTGAATTGAAGCTACCTGTGAGGAAAAAAAAGGTCAAGAAGCCTGCTGCAAAAAACAAAGATGAATCACTAGTGAAACGTGCTGATAATATTGTGAGTGAGACCTCTTCAATAGTTCCTGCTACAACTGTTGACGAGAAAATTAGCGCCGAAACGAAAAATGACAAAGTTAGTTTGTCTAATGCTGAAAAGAATGAAGGTTTGGAAAAAAAATTAACAGATGATGTTATCATGCAAGAGGCGGAAACATCAAAACCAACTGAGGTCGTGGTAGAAACATCAAAACCAACTGAGGTCGTGGTAGAAACATTAAAACCAACTGAGGTCGTGGTAGAAACATCAAAGAAGGATTTAAAAGATGTAGTGGGAAGTAGAAAGACAAAAAAAGATGTTGGAAAATCCGCCACAAGAACTGATTTGTCCAAAAAAGGTTTAGGGTCTACTGTTAAGGAATCTGCAGGTGTTGAGACTGATAATCATGAAAAAGATAAGGAAACGTCACTGATACAGGAACCTGAATTGAAGCTACCCGTGAGGAAAAAAAAGGTCAAGAAGCCTGCTGCAAAAAACAAAGATGAATCACTAGTGAAACGTGCTGATAATATTGTGAGTGAGACCTCTTCAATAGTTCCTGCTACAACTGTTGACGAGAAAATTAGCGCCGAAACGAAAAATGACAAAGTTAGTTTGTCTAATGCTGAAAAGAATGAAGGTTTGGAAAAAAAATTAACAGATGATGTTATCATGCAAGAGGCGGAAACATCAAAACCAACTGAGGTCGTGGTAGAAACATCAAAACCAACTGAGGTCGTGGTAGAAACATTAAAACCAACTGAGGTCGTGGTAGAAACATCAGAGAAGGATTTAAAAGATGTAGTGGGAAGTAGAAAGACAAAAAAAGATGTTGGAAAATCCGCCACAAGAACTGATTTGTCCAAAAAAGGTTTAGGGTCTACTGTTAAGGAATCTGCAGGTGTTGAGACTGATAATCATGAAAAAGATAAGGAAACGTCACTGATACAGGAACCTGAATTGAAGCTACCCGTGAGGAAAAAAAAGGTCAAGAAGCCTGCTGCAAAAAACAAAGATGAATCACTAGTGAAACGTGCTGATAATATTGTGAGTGAGACCTCTTCAATAGTTCCTGCTACAACTGTTGACGAGAAAATTAGCGCCGAAACGAAAAATGACAAAGTTAGTTTGTCTAATGCTGAAAAGAATGAAGGTTTGGAAAAAAAATTAACAGATGATGTTATCATGCAAGAGGCGGAAACATCAAAACCAACTGAGGTCGTGGTAGAAACATCAAAACCAACTGAGGTCGCGGTAGAAACATTAAAACCAACTGAGGTCGTGGTAGAAACATCAAAGAAGGATTTAAAAGATGTAGTGGGAAGTAGAAAGACAAAAAAAGATGTTAGAAAATCCGCCACAAGAACTGATGCGGCAACTGTGACGAATAAGGAAGAACTTTTGCCTCATTCTGAAATGAAAGATAGTCAAGATATAACATCAATCGATGCTTTGCATGTCGATCATGGCAGTAAGTATGATTTTGTGACAAACAATGATGCTGAGATGTCAAAAACTGAGAAAACCACAAGTCAGGTAAACGCGGAAGGTATTGATAAAAAATCAGAAAAGCAGAATGAGAAGTTGGATGATAAAAAGGTAAAAAGAAAGAAAAGAAAAACCAAAAAATCTGCTAATAATGGTGAAGGCAGCATGTCTACAGCTGTATCTGTCCCACGTTTGTATGATGAAGCCATATATCCCAAGATGGCTTTGCTTCACGCTGCCATAGAAGAAGATGATCAAATGAAAGGGAAAAATGAACATGTTTTTGATGAAGGGTTAGTGAAAAAAGCGAAGAAAAGTCATAAATCTTCAGTGACCGCCCCTGAAGATCTGCCAAGTAAACGTCAATTTACTGAACCTGAGGTAGAACCAGAAAATATTGATCATCAGAACTCAAAAAATTTGACTGTATCTGAAGTTTCTAAAAATAAGGATGATGTTAGTAATGAAGTTAATATCTCGAAGGATGGATCTCACAAGATTGACTTCTTAAAGTCTTTTACCCCTGGGAAAGACACAACACAGTCAGTAAAGGAGAAAAAACCAAAGAAAACAAAAGAACCGTCCCTTGTTGATTCCAGGAATGACAGTGCCATGCAATCTCAAAAATTAGCTTCAAAAAATGAAAACAAAAAAGCTCCTACCGATGTGCTAAACGGTTCAAATATCCCAAATACCGATCAATTCAAAACTCCAAAAAAGATTAGTAAGATTGACACTTCCAGAACCAGTAAATTAGCCCATGCTAATAAAGCAAATGGTAAACCATCAGCTGAATCTCTCCTGAATCAGAAGAGCAACAAACAGCAATCGACTCTGAGCCAGTCTAGTGTTAAAAACGTGCAGAAAAGTGCACCGGTTAAGAATATAAAGAGTTTGTTGAATAAACCTGGTTCAATATTTGGTGGTGATAGTGATGAGAGCTCAAGTGATGACAATGCAACTGCTAATTCAGATTCCAGTACACGCACTCCTTCAGGAATGTCATCATCAGGGGACAGTACAACTAGCATAGAGTCAAGAAGAAAGGGTAACTGAACTCATTGTAATACTTTGATAATGATTCATCTGCTTCTAACGTTAATCTAAATTTGTTTCAGGATCTCATGCTGATAAGCGAAAGAGTGTTGGAAAGGACAGTACGAACTCACAGTAAGTTCCATGATATACTAGCTTTATTTGTTTATTTTTTGCTTTTTTTGATTATGTTCAGGTCAAAACAGTCATTTTGGTTACGGGTCAAAACAGGCCAGGGCGAGTTTGCAACTTTTTTTTCTATATTATTGCAACAAGAACCCAACTACTTGGATGAAAATGAATTAGGAAGTATGCTTTAAAAGTATACTTTTGGGTGACTTACAACCCGTTTTCGGCCAACCGATTCCCTTTTGATATTGTATAAGTTAACCCGTTTAAAATTAGAAGACGATCGAAACAGACCCATTCAATAATAGTAGATAGGTCTCACTAAGAAAAAGTACTAAATGGGTTAAAATTGTGGACTCTAAGATTACGGTACAACACAGTCATACATGCACCTACATAATTTTTAATCAGTATATGAAACTAGCACTTTTCACCAGCATTTACTCATAGTTCTTGATTTACTGCTGCACTTGTTATAGGAGCAAGTCAAAGGGCATGACAATGGCTGACCTTCTAAGAAGTTCAAGTAGATTCAAGAAAGCTAAGGTCACTGCATCACAACAGGCACGGGATACAGAAAGCCAGTCCGTTGAGTTTGTTCCTGACAGTCAACCTTAATAGATAAGTTTTAGTGGAATTTGCTAAAACATTTACTCGCCGTAAGTGCTGGTACTCTAGTTTACAATTGTATGATGTTTTGGTAAGAACACGGGGTTAATATGGGGCAGGTTTTGACTTGTTTTTGCTCTTTTCACCTCCCACTTTCAGATTTTAAAATTTTGAGGTATGTTTTTGTCTAAATCATGATTCGAGCCATTGTTCTTGATTGCTAATGGTTGAAAGTTTTTATAGTGAAACTGGCGTAGCACGAAAGTAACAACACTCTGTTACACAAGCTTTTATGATGAAATTTCTTGCTGTTTTGAAAGTGATTTCCAACATCACAAAAGCGGGCTTATATGGGTGGTTCGCTTTTTTATACGCCCCATAAGTAGTTGATTGCAATTGATTACATGTTTGATGCTATTGAACATAATCTATCAATCAAAATTGTAGAGAACTTTTTTTTCTTTCTAAACTAAATGCAGATAACTAATGTTGTTACATACCGAAACAATTGCAGTATAATTAAATACATCTAACACCTGTTTTAAATTTTATGCATGTGTATCATTGTTTACTTTTCTTCCTAAAGACCACCTCAGTATCCAACCCAAACCCGTCAACCTTTCTAGACTGAAGCAGATCCGACCCACTAAACAACTTCTTCAATGGTTCAACACTATACAAATCATTAGCCGAGTACTTATCCGACCGTCTAGACAGTGCCACGTGTAACACGCAAATCCCACCAGGCTTCAACGTCCGTTGGATCTCCCCCACAAACTTGTCCGGGTAAAGTGCGTGGTCAAAAACATTAGAAAATTCGAAGTCAAAAGTATTATCAGTAAATGGCTGGTGATGAAAGTCACCCTTGATCACATTAGGCGGATACGGAACCAAATCCAACCCTATTGAATCATACACTCCGACCCGTTTTAAAGCCTCCACTTCTTGTCCCATCCGAGCTCCAATACAAAGAGCCTTTGATGAATTTGAGAGAAGTTTCTCGTGTTTCAATTGGGTGAAAAAATGGGCAAAAACCTGAATCTTTCTGTCCCAGTCTCGAGTGGTCCATATATTTCGGAGCTTTGGGTTGGTTGTCTTATGAAGCTGGTGACGGATGTATTTGTCGTATGAGGTATATCCTGGTCGAATCTTGATGTCATTCAGGGTGATACTATAATTATAGATAAATATCCGAGACTGTAAAGAGAGAAATACGATACAAAAGAAAAGAGATGTGAGAACTAGAACAAGAAGGAAGAGTTTTGGTTTCAATAATTTTGATTGGCTTGTTGTATCGTTCATCTCTACTGCCGCATCACCTATACATGATCATCGTCGATCTTTTATCTATGGTCTCCTTGAAAACAACTTGCTTCTAGGATCTTGCCATCTGCATGTCATCAAACACAATCTCTCTTTTGAAATTGTTTTTTCTGTGTGTGTTAGTATTTTTAGAGAAGAATGTGGTAAAGAAAGGAATAAAGTACAAATGGATGATATAACAAGAAAGCATGCATGATATAGTGGTAGAAGTCTAGAACATACGTTTGATTTTGCATGATTATTGCTTGCTTCCTTTTTAAAGAAACAAAAAATAACTTGTTAGGGTCAAAAGAGAAAAATGATTAAGTAAACATTATGATCAATTATTATGTTTTGAGTAAAGAAAAGTAACTCAGTCAAGATTGTTGTAAATGTAATGAACAAGAATATAAGAATGTGTTGTAAATGTAATGAACAAGAATATAAGAATGTGTTGTAAATGTAATGAACAAGAACATAAGAATGAGAGAGGAAGAGAATTCTTATTATTGAGATGTATTCATAATGTTACAATAGGAGGTATTTATAAGACATAGGAAAACCCTAACTTGTTAATCAAGATTAGGATGAATAGACATAAGCCCATAATATTTTACAATACTCCTCCTTGGATATTCATCGTTCATTATACTTCATAGACTGCCTCATCAAAAACCTTATCAAGAAAAACCCAATGGGATAAAAAAAAAAAAAAAAAAAAAAAAAAAAAAAAAAAAAAACTTAAGGAAAAGAGTGCAATGCGTATAATGCTCCTCCTCCTCAATTTAATGTATATATTTCAAGCATCGCATGCTAATCTTCTAAACGAGTTACTCGTATACTTTTGTTGGCAACAACTTTACAATGAAGTCCATCAAATTGATGATGTTACGAATAAGTCCTGCAAAAAATGACAAAATATATGTGTAGCTTCCAACCCAATATCAAATCAATTGGTTGGAAAGTATACAATGCATGTACAAATATTAAAAGAGAAAAATACACTCTCGTGACGCATATTAATTACAAAATTGGCATCCAAACCTCAATTGTACTTATGTATGGTACTTGAGGACCAATTATTTCGTTGAGACATGTGCAAAAGCAATTTATATAATATGCGTCCAAAATCATTTTGATCCATATACGGATTCATTCAACTTTATCAAATAAAGTTATTGAGAACTTTATTAATCGTATCTAGAAGTTGAAGTTGTAAGCCATGCTTGAGACATTACATATCCTTCATTGAATACGAGAGCTCTAATAAACCCAATTTTAAGGAAAAATAGATACTTATCTCATAAAATATCAATAAGATATTTACATCCACCTCGAGATAATTTGTTTCTCAATAATCAACTTATTGTTTTGTGAATTTATTTATTTCACAATTCAAGTATTAAAACACATAACTTTAGAGCTCTTATTTCGGTTTAGCACAAAAACCGATTTATATCCGATATATTTTACACATTGATGTGTACGAACTTCACGTTTCAAGACTTTTAGTATTTGCAAGATACTAAGTCCTTTTATGTTGGCCAATCATTTCGTTGAACGCACATTTGGATATTAATTGATATTTGATCTTCATTATGCATAATAGCAAGCAATATATTGTATGTAGACAAATTTATCGACGTCGTTTTGTGTCGATTCCATAATAATTCAAAACAAGATAGAATTTACTGAGATCTTGTAACACCCCCAATTTCGTGATATGCAGCGGAATTTAAATTGGGTGTTACTTCATGGCACAACAGTTGAATAGTAGAAAACGATCACCAATTTGGTCGTTTTAAAAGATTTATCATTCGAATATCAGAGTTTACGAAGTAAGGTCCCCGTGGTTTCAAAGTTTATTAAATAGGTTTTCGAATGATATTTATAGCCTTCATAATTATCCGTGCTCCTCCGTGCCATCCGTGCTCATTGTGAACCTGAGATAAATACATGCTTAAAACGTCAACACAATGGTTGGTGAGTTCGTGGAGTTTGATAGAAAATAACTTTCTTTTAATGAATTTAAAAGGTGTATAGCGGTTGTCGAAATAAATAGTAGTTCTTTATGGAATCGATAATAAGATGAGTTGAATAAAATCCACTAATGATTCATGTATGATCTCAAGTGATCATAGGTTTCAAGTTTTAAATGAAAATGAGCTACGTTGTTATACGCTCGAAATGATGTGTTGGGTCAACTTTTAGGAGTAACGATATACTAAGCAATTTGAGCTATCTCGAATAGAATTCTCATTTATGTCACATATGATAACAGTTAAAGTTCAAGTACAGGATTCATAATCATAACACATAATAATCTAGAGTCTGAAATTTATCAGTGTAAAGTGGTGGTCTACTAAATACAGCTGTATCCTAGGATATATATGAAACATTCATATATTCATAAAGTTATATTGCCCTAAGCCTCATGACACGCAAAACGTTAACAGAGTACCGGAAAACGGAGTGTTCATCAAATTAATGACGAAAGTTTTGCCCTCATGTAATAGGTGATTTGCCAATTCCTATTTTTCTCAAATATAGTGCATCGCGACTAAATACGACTAACCATGTAGGCATTCCGTCCAAGTATTTAGTGGGATAGGTCGTCAGCCTCTAACAGGTTTCGAAGCTGTTCACTATATTCGTGCTCACCGCAGAGTGATTAATGGCTCATGATCAAGGGACTTTATGGCAATAAAGTAAACTTAGGCAATATAGGTTTCAGGGTGCATGAATTATGCGTAATTTTAGTCTTGGCAATTATTTCTAGTGAAATGTAGAAATATCATAATAAAGTAAAAGTACATTCATTTGTTATATGAATGCATACAATAAGTCTCAGTATCTTGTTACATCAAGTAGTTTAAAATTGTTATCTTTCAAATTCAGTGTTTATGCTAAGCAAGCAATTTGTACATATAACGAACATATATTCCTCTCAAAGGTGATTCAAACATGTAAAGCATAGTGGATGATTTTGAGTAAATCATGAGAGTTTTATATAAGTAACTTAAAACAGTTAAAGCATGTATCTCCCCCAAAAGAGTTATTAAAACAAATATTAAAATAGGAGGGGCCACGACTCACGGTAAGTCATAAGAGTTTTCATAGTGCTTATATTGTATCGCAAAATAAATCATGTAGTTGATAATTGAGAAAAATATTTCGAAGCATGTATCTCCCCCAAAAATAGTTAGAAAACCGGTAAAAGTAGGGGCCATGAACTCACCTGGAGCGTATGTGACAAGACGAAATTATAAGACCAAGTAAACGATCAAGAAAACTTCTTCATACGAGACCTGAATATAAGCGAAGTCTAAGAGTCTAACTTACTACTAATAACGAATGTGGAAATGAGAAATCGTATAACGATTTGATCGGTGATATGAGTGGGTGGTATGCTTAAAATGCCTCAAGTTAAAAATGTACTATATCTATAATATTATCTTGATTCTTATATCAATCGACCCAAAATATTACTTTCTCAAAATATGCTGAAATAATATGCAAGTGAAGTTACTAAATTTCTAATAACGAAACTTCAAATAATGCATAACTTAAAATGTAATATGCATATGAAATGAGGGGTGAGAAATAGAAAATAAAATAAGAATGTCAAGTAAATTAATTGGTCCTTGTCCTTTCCAGATTTTATACTTTTTATCCTAACTGTGTTGCGTTACGTCGTTAGTCCTCGGTTAAGTCCTTTGTCCATAATAGTCCAACAATTGTCCATATGTCCATAATAGGCTTGGAGTTCAATGGTATGTCAATTTAAGTCCTTTACAAACTGTTTTCACAGCTTTGGTCCATAAGTTTCACAGGTTGGCAGTTTTAGTCCTTCTAGTCACAGCGCGTTACATTTTTAGTCCTTTTCGTACAAAAATCATGGGAAAAATTATCTAAAAATTTATGGAGCTTATTCAATCTTATTAAAGCTTAAGTCACTGCTTATTTCTGAAAACACCTTATTTTTAGCTTATTGGGCTTATTAACGAAATATACTTTAGCCCGTTAAGAAATTTTAGAGGCGAGGGCATGGAAATTGTTTTGGATTTGGACTCGGGCTATTTTTATGATTCTAAAAATGGTTCATATGGGCCCAGTGGGCTTACCAATCGTTAACTCTTAATGGGCTTGAAATAAGCCCAATCGGGTTATGTTTATTATTTTCTGAAAATGATTTCTAGTTAAAACCTTAGCGAGACAGTTTGGATTCTATTATTTTGATGGTCAAAAGGAGCTTATAAGATCGATCTTAATATACGAAATATTTAGTTCGCCATGTATATAATCGAGTTATGGAATAAAAATAGTATGTTGTTTTATCAGATTTGAAAATAATGAATTATTTATGTGACCAGTCGAATGGTTTGAAACTGAAAAACACAAAATAGTTTCTAAGTATTGAAAACCCAGTCGAGTAGCAGTTGAATTGAGCTTATTAAAGAGCTTATCCTAGCTTATCTTGAAAAACTTAAAATACGAAAAGTGTACTACGCCAGGTCATCTATCAAGATGTACAAAATTATTGGGTAGTCATATGTACGAATTCGAAGTTAAATGAAGTAGAAAGTGAGCAGTCGAACCATTTTAATTTTTAAGGTACTTAGTGAAATAATTGTTTTCTTGATTTGTACGTGGGTATATATATTCATTTGGGTTTCGATATTTAAGTATGTAACAAAGGAATAAATAAGATGTTAGTATCTTTTGTGATTTCTAGGCCTTCCGCGAGGGAGGCAAATCACGTTTTATGTTCTAGAGTTTTATGTCATGCGTAAAAGTAAACAAAAATATACGTTTCGAACATGAACTACAAACGTTGCATGGATAAAATTGAAACGAAATGAATTAGCAACGATATGAGAGAACTTACAACACATCTCAAAGGGTAGTGGGTCATATGGGGTCGAATGGAACACGAGGAGATAAATCCACGTTCGCTAGAAATCATATCTACGTTGATATATAAAACCTTGACTTCGAGTGAACTTCAAACGAAGGGATGAGGACTGCTGGTCTTATTGGGGTTCCTAAATGGTGAAAAGAACTGAGAAAGATGTAGGGAAAGTGAGGGTGAGAGGTGGTAGAATGACAGTGGTGTTCGACTGATATACAAGGACGAGTATGCAGTTTATTAGTTAGGTTCGAACTACATTTTTACATGTCTCTGCTTTGCTCGGTTGTTTCCTGAGTTGGGACAAGAGTGGCTGGACTTCTAAGGAGATTAGTGAGAGTGAAAGAAAGATGGAATGAGTGTTGAGTAGTGTGTGTAGAAGGTGATAGGTTAGGTATAATATAGAGGAAAGGTCACACGTTTTTATTGACTTTCCAAAGTCTTCAAGTTCTATTATTGATGGTTACTGTGGAGTAGCAGAGATTGAGGGCCATACTCACATGCTACTAATTCTCAAAATATCTTAGGAAGTTTGGTAAACTTTTGTCCTTTGTTGTTGGATTTTACTTGTGCACATTTGCTATTCCTACTCGTTCAAAATGAAGTTATTGAGTCACAATCTTTCACTGCAGTCTTAATGGTCCTTTAATCATCACATTATGTTAGTATGGTTACTAGAAATGTTTAGGAAAAAGCGTGGGTTGATATGGTTGTGTTTTATGGTTTTTGGTTATACGGTTTGGTTAAAAAGAATAGGACAAACAATTTGGGCTTGAAAATCATATCAAAATGCGACCTGTAAATCTGAAACTTGGCTCATTCATAGTCTTGTGGGTAGTGATCTAGGTGGTGCAAAAACATTTGTGAGTTGTGTTTAAAAATTGGAAGATCTAAGCCTGTTTTGGAGAGGGTGTGACAATCGAGTTTTACATAAATTACAAGGTAAAAACTAACTTTGGAATTGGACTTGAAACGTGTAAGGAGGTATGGTGATGGGCTGCTGTTGGTGTGGTGGGCCGAGCAGTTAGTCTGCTTAATTTATATTAGTGAAATATGATTTGTGTAATATGTAATTAAGTTATAGATATATTAGTTTTAACTAAAATTTGTAAATTGTGTAGAGGGCGATTTGTAAACTATTAGTCGTTGTAATATAAGTATGTTCCGTAATGTACGTCGTGAACTAGTGTCGACATTCGGTAATTGTTGTGATGTTGTGACGTGGTAGGAATAACATAGTAAGTAAATCAAAATTTAAATTTTCCCGTAAAAATGGGTTTTGTTAAACGGTACGTTGAGATTATCTTAAATCATTGAGGATTATTACGAGGGATTTTCGTGGGATCCTACAGATCTCATTAGCTATTTGAGGTTCTTTGGAACCTTAATGTCTAGTGTCTCTTTATGAGACTATCATGGGGTCTTTTATACCTCGAACAACCATCTTGTTTTCATGCTCCATATTTTTCATCGAGGATTTTATTTGGAATCGATTTGTCTACCATGCTTGAGGCATGTCATAATAAAATAGTGTCCTTGAGGGACAACTTCTAATTAGAGCATGAGTAGCTGAAATTTTGTTTTTGGCCAATGTTTTTTTTATGGCTATTAGATTATCCATTGAATAATCAATTCATAAAAAATTTCTTTCAAGGATCAACAGAATATGATAATTCATTCTGAATTTGCAGCTACTTCTCTCCTCCTGAAGGAATTATCCATCTTCTATATCCCATATATGTGCATTTAGGTGGAGTAAAATTTGCACACAAAAAACAAAAATGGGATATGTTTGGTTTATAACCAAAACCAATTATAAAAGGGAGGATTTATAATAACATATTGGCATGATGCTAATTTTGTTGTTGTGCATATTATAATATGGCCCCATACAACAACACAAGTTTTTCTCTCAGTTTCATTTGATAATTTAGAAGTAATTCATCGCATTTTCATGATGAAATACTTATTCTGGAATGTTAGGCTCGCATTGAGCTATTAATCATGCAAACTTGAGGTTGCGATTTAATGACCATTTAGACGATGCATCGATTTTAAACTCTAAATGGTTCATACAATGGATTTGTATGCTTACATATATCCATTTGTTTTCTTTCCTATTTAAAATTGAGGAATTTAATCCCCATTATAGTTGATAGAATAATAATCAACTTTCTTTGAGAGATAATAACATTAGATTGAAGAATCTTATTCTTCTATAGCTTTCGCATCATTAATGACTCAGGATGGTGTAACTAGTCATGCTAAAAATATTATAATTATTATTGCTCATAAACTTAAGTTTATGGCAATGATTAGCTTTTACTAATCTTTATATAATACATGTCGAGGAAGATATAAAAGAATATAATGTATCTTTAATACTTAACTTCGTTTCTCATGACAATTTTATATTTCTTTTGTGGAGCAAAATGCGCTAGCACAGATTTTTAAATCTATGAATATAGTGTGTAATATCTTTGACACACTTGTATTTCATATACATCACATTGCATTTTTGCATAAATAGCATTTTTGTTTGCTCATTTCTTATTGTATTTTCGCCACTACTAGTGGTTTGTCATTGTCATACTACCTCGACCATAGCATTTACCATGATAAATGATCTTTAACCATTTATCGTTACATTATCACATTCACATGAGGGAATGAGGATCTCATATTGATCATTTTATCTCATTCACTTGAGGGAATGGAGATATTTATGTTGCAACTTGAGGTTGCCAACCAGTTTCTTTTAACACGACAATATGGAGCAAATTTAGTAAACGGGTTTATCGTGTTTGTTCAAAACATGCCCATTTCTTTTATATCAAAGCATCGTTCTCGATATATGAGTATATTCGAGGCATTAACCATCTCATCGCATTTTTTCTTTTCATCATTCAGATGTACTACTTAATATTGCGAAAAAATGTGCTCGCATTTGCAAGAATCTCTTGCTTATGATGGGCAAATCTTTCTTTTAGATATTTAACGGATCTTTCACCGTTATATATTTTCTTTTTATTTCAGATCTAACACTGAAATTGTGAGACCGAACTCGCTTATGCTTTTTTTTTTTTTTTTTTTTTTTTTTTTTTTTTTTTTTTTTTTTTTTTTTTTTTAATGCAGCTTGAGGTGCATACAATCATAGCGAGATTTTTGAGAATATTACTTGCTTCAACTGCACTTGACTTTATGTGAAATCTTGGCGCATAAACAACTAGTTTATGACCTCGCGTGCTTCGATTGCACTTGACTTTATATTAAAGTCGAATAATATTAGTTTTGCAATCATAATATCCTAATGATCAAATAAGCAATTAAATGTTTCAATCTACGTTCACGTAATACTTAATAACCAATTATAATACGAGTAGCAGTACAACAAATATGTCAATATAAAGAGTTCGTGGCATACCTCAGCGAAAGGGGAAGAGAAAAGAATAACCTTTAGAGTGTGCTGATAACGTGTTGTAAATGTAATGAACAAGAATATAAGAATGGGAGAGGAAGAGAATTGTTACAATACGAGGTATTTATAAGGCATAGAAAAACCTAACTTGTTAATCAAGGATAAATAGAGATAAGCCCATAAGCCCATAATATTTTACAATCAAAGTAACTTAGTCAAGATAACATTTAACACATTCTAGAGTATATCAAATTCTTTTTAGATTTTGTACTTGTGACGTGGGTTTCAAGCATTTAGCCTTTAAATTCCCTTTTTCATTTTTTATTAATAATAGAAAGAAAAAGAGTGATTAATGGAAATTTATTGTTAAAGAGGACTTACTTTGATGATTACTGTCTTCAAGTGTTGGGAAAGTATTGTAGGGTTTTCAAGTTAAGAATAGCTACTTACTCATAGTTTAGGCCATGCTAAAGAGCATCAAATTCGAACCTATGCTCGTTTAAGTTTCATTTAGGTTCCGAATTGTTGAGTAATCTGCACAGTATCTTTTGGGTTCCGAACTTCCGATTTGATGAGTAATGTGCACACAATGACCCTAATGATAATAATCATAATAACAGCAGAGTTGATATTTGTTTTAGGAAATGAAAACAAGTATATACTGGAATAGTAGGATCTAGTTTGCAATTAAAAATAAGACGTCTCAAAAAGATGTAGGAAAAAAGACATGCATTATAGCATCAGGGTAAAAAAAAAGCAAAATAAGCCACATGTTTACATCAAATTACTGATCAGCCTTTAGCACAATCCTATCTTCTTTTTTTCGCAAACAAATGTTCATTGTTGTAATAATGACAGAAACACTACCTTGTGGAAATGTGGATACGAAAGGTAACCAGAGCATTACCGTTCTTTTAGCCAGTTTACAAGAACCATGATTTGTTTACGATGAGAGTCTCGAGTTAACATGAAAAGCTTAGGTAAAGATGATACAAATAGTCTAACTAGATGTATAAAAAAGTTACTTTGTTATTTGATGCAAATGAGACGTGCATTACAGAAGAGGTTCGCCCCATTTACTTATTAACGACTCTATTTGGGTTATGTTTGGTCTTAGACAGGTCATAGTCGCACAGAAAATAGCTGAAAAGAAGCTGGTCGAACCAAACTGATAGTTGTCAAAAGCTACTCTCAATGCATATAAACTCCTAAGTCTATTCAAAGATTCATATTTCTCTGTTGTGATGATATTATTTTTGGAAACACACTTTAATTCATCTATGTAAAAACTTCAGAAATGCACAAAAAGGGGTAGAGGATCAACCCAACCCGACCCGCTTAGACATGTAAAGAAAATGACTCATTTCAATCGAAACCCATTTTTGACTCATTAACCTACTAGCCCATACACCCATCTTGCATACACAAGTGCAACCCTTAAAGTCTTAAACCAGTAAATTTATAATATGATACACTAAAAAGGGCTTGGTGTATACTTAGTTCACCGAAACCAAACTATCATACGAAATTGCTAGACTGAGTCGAAAAAATACATCATATTTAGGGCATAACTCAACGATCATAGTATCACAGCAAAAACCAAAAATTTAACAACTTCAGAATCTTTATCATTACGACGGCACGACCGAAGAGTTTGAGAGCTTTAGGCACTCACTCTGGCATCTTTTCAAGCAAATGTCATTCCAGTTTGGCACTTGATGCTGGTTCACACACACGGTTCTTGCACATGCATCGGCACAAGCATCAAGTTCTGAAACCCCACAGACAGTGACACATGTGTCGGGAATTGGGTCTTTTGAAAATGCACCAACTTTCTTTAGCATTCTTTTTGAGGTGCAAACTCGCTCACATACAAATATATCATCAGAGCTTTTTTCACGACCCCGGGCACTTTTTAGCCTTTGTTCTTCTGCTCTTCTGTTCTTCATTCTTATAGCTTGACCCGCTACCAATGCGGGAACTGCCGCCCCCACTAAAGATATCCACCAATCCACCATTTGTTTGATCGATGTTTAGTTATAATCTGCAATTCAGACTTTCATTGTCCAGAAAAATTAGAATCACAGGTTTACAGATTTTAAAGCCACAAACAAATATGCATTAGGTATAAAGCGTAAGGTGCAGTATATGTATGGGTGTTTGGGATTGTGTTTGTAGACTGATTCAATTTATAATTGAGGCTTCCAAAGCACATAATCAGTTTTGAGCTGATTAATAAGATTAGACATAGCTTATCCAAACTGATTATTTCAAATCGCATAATCACTCCAAATGCGGGTTAATAACACCAATAACTTGATTTGACCTTTTGCCGTTGTATGTAATAAATATATTTACACGTATGCAACATACATCCGTTTTTGCCATTGTATGTTTGTATGTAACACCGAAAACTGAACTGACCCGATCTCTAGCCGGTTTGGTTTTCAGTTTTATATATTTGTGGTTTTCGACCCGGCTCGGCTTGGTTCGGCCCAAAAGCGAGAAAAACACACCTAAACCGACCCGAACTGACCGACACAAAACAGAAACCAGCTGAGTCACTTCGGTCCGATTCTCTGTTCATGTTCTTCCACAAAATTGGTTCTCAGTGTGGGTGGGTTTTGACCCGATGCTCAGTCCTAGCAATTAGTAAAAATGGAGGTTTTGATCTAGCTGCATTCCACATCAACATTGGTACATGTGATAGAAGGTTACTATCATACAAATATAAAATGCCCAGATATTGAAAGCGAACGGAATAAAAACTTTTTTTTTTGTTACATACAATGACACAAAAGGGGTGTTTGTTTCGGCTTATATAGCGGGCTTATGACTTGTGTGGTTTTCGGCTTATGTTTCATAAGCTCATTTTTTGTGGCTTATTTTGAAACTTTTCGGTTTATATAAGCTTATCATGTCATAATAAGCTTATATAAGCCAAAAAGTTTCAAAATAAGCCACAAAAAATGAGCTAATAAAACTTAAGCTGAAAACCACATAAGCCATAAGCCTAAACAAACACCCCTAAAGATGAAAGTAAGTTAGTTGTGGAAAATTGCATATTTTAAGCGTTTGATGGCTTATTATCTTTCTTTCTTTTTTTTTTCAAATATGTTTCATTAAAATCAGCATTGCACGCTTAACTGCAGAAATCTGATAAGGTATCTTTAAGACCAAGATATTCTTTGTTATGTGTCATCGATGTATCTTTAAATCATAAACTCATGTTTAAAAACATCCACATACCAATGATGTTGGAAATAAGTAGTAATGTCTTGCCCTTAACATACACAACAAGTTTTGAATCAAAACACAAAACATCCCATAACACTTAAGACCTAATCATCTTACAAATTCAATAAAATAAAAATAAAAAATTGAATGAGTACCTTGGTAAGAGTGAGTGTGAGTAGCAAAATTAGGGTTTTAGCTTCAATTTTTTCCCCAATTTTTGGTGCTAACACTGTTTATTTGTCTATTAAAAGGGACCCTTTATGAATTGATGATATACTTATTAGACCTTTGGTACTATTTGCTTAGCTGGTGAAATGTTCTTTTTGGTATCGAACTTAACCCCCTAAGTTACCATATACTAACATTTACTTATGAGTACTAATAAGCTTTAAAATACAAACTCATGGTTTGCCAATTATATAAAACTAACAATAAGCGGGATCTTTGAAGCCCAAAACTTGCGTCATGCGCGGTTTGGGCCAGCCCATACCCTAAAAGCTTTTTTCGATACCCGACCGAAACTATTCAGTAGCCTCTCACAATCTCCTCTCATGTCTTTTCCGGTCGGGCGATGATCCGAAGAACAAAAACACCGGCCGATTTCGATTTGTTTGTTTAGAATTAATGTTTTTATTTGTTTGGAATAATCATGTGGACCATTTCGATTTGTTTTTGTGAATAGACTATCCCCTCAAACCAAGAATTATAATAAGAGTAAACTGCAAAATACATTTTTGTCACAAGTAAATGACAAAAAAAAAACCCTTACGTTAGACATACGTTAGCAGATTACGGGAAAAAAAAGTTCGCATCGTTCGTCCTTAAGGATGTATATTGTCTAACGTTTATTGACGGAAGAGTGTATATATCCCAAATTTTTTGACAAGGTTTTATGTGTGAAAATTGGCAAACTACAAGTTTACTCTAACGGTATTGACGGTAATTGGTGTCTCGTCAACTAAAAAGTTGTAAAGAAGGAAAAAAAAGTGTAACTTTATCATAATGTCTTAAATTAATGTTGCAGGTTAATGTAGGTAAAACTGGTACATATTACATTGATAGCCAAGTTGTCAAGAAGGCAGAAGTGGAGCAAATGTTCAGCTAAAATGAAGTATCTTACATAATTGTAGAACATATATTTGATACAATGAGAATGTCACCAAGAGAAGATCATCGTTATTTCAAGAGATCGTTGGTACAGTTTCATTATAAAGAGACGAAGATTCGACACAGAGAAGCTACAAAAAAGAAAATAAAGGCTGATAAGATCAGGAAAGTTCTTACCGAAGATTAAAGTTTGAAGTCCAAAATCTGTTGAAAGTAAATGAAATATATAAAAGTGTAGTGAGGAGATATTCAAACTTGAGCGCCTTTACTACGCCTACTTGTTCCATCAGAAAGAAGTAGAAAAGAATCGTCTCCAAAATGATATCCAAATTATGCATGATGAGATCAACAATATCTACAAGCTTGTGGAACACGGACATTGGGTGAAATGTTTACAAGAGTTGTGTGCCGAAGAAGAATCTAAAAAGAAGGAGGTTTCCAAATTAAACATCCAGATACTCTTGGTTTATATGTATATATTCATGGTGGAAAGAGACAAGCCTTCCAAAAAAAAATGTATATATTCATGGTGGAAAGAGACAAGACATATGTAAGTGTTTCATTTGGTGTTCTGTTGAGAAACAATCCTCTCACACATCGTACATATCCAATCAATTAAAAAATGTTAAATACAATCTATAATATAACAAAGTTCTGTAATATAAGTTTTTCACTCATAACTTCTAATGGTGTTTGTTGCCATCTTAACGGCATTTTTAAGGTACTCGTAACACAATATTAGATTTAATTATGCTATTGCATTTTGTTCACTGTTGATTATACGTTATGGTTACTAAAAACGTTTTGATAATTAAATATGATCAAAACAATCCATTTGACCAATACAATATTATTTTGCGTATCATTATTTTTTACAACAAAAAAAAAAAAAAAAGAACTAGCCCGTCCATCCTAAAATCTAGTATATGATAAGCATATTTCGATTGTTAGTGTTCATGAACACAAAGAATAGTTTGACAAATGTTAATCAAGGAATAAATGTCAACAACCATTACTAACACCATTTTCTTTTATTTAATCTTACCTCTTTTATAAGTCAATTTTTATAAAGATATAATTAAAAATAACCATGCAGCCATGCTAATTCCCCACGTTTATTGTTTATCTTTTCTCTTTCCTAATAAACTAGTTATAAAGTTTTGATTTTACCAAACTAGTCATTTTCATTTTTTCTTCCGATGTTCTTTTTTCAAAATTTCAAATTTTTAATTTTTTTCGATAGTTACATTTTTTTTTTTACTTTTATTTACACTGTTATTTACAAAACTCAAGAAAAAGGCAAGACTTTAATAACATATTTTATATTCCATTAGTTGCACCTTTCAAACTTCTTCTATGATTTAATGTCACAAGAAGTGAAGAAAGTGTCTAAAAAATCCCATAATTCCCAAAAAGTTTTTTAAAGGGCCACTTCGTCAGTTTCTTCTAATATCATGTATCTTTATAAAAATCAAGTTCCCCCGACACATTTATAAATCTCGATAACTAAGGAAATCTTGAAACAAGAAAAAGTCAACAAAGGAAATGAATGGTGTTGATGGATAGCTTTATAAGAGATACTGTAATACATTAATAATTTGAGACGTGTCGTGGCAAATGAGAACATCACTTGTTTATACTACTACTAGTTTATAGACCCGTGAAATTCATGGGATTAAATTTAAAACCGTGAAATGATAGTTTTGTTATTATTATGAACATAAATATGTTTATATAAGCGATTGACTTGTGATATCATGCGAGTAAAAGCATGTGTTATATGCATGAATAAATAATAGTTTATAGACCTCGTGAAATTCACGGGGCAAAAAGAAACCGTTGACATTGTCTCTATAAGAGGTCGATTTTCAGGTGGCGTTAAGAAACCATAGTCATTATGGAAGATAAAATGTCTAAAGTATGGCAACTTTTAATTAAAAATTATGATAAAAGATGTTAACATTATGGAAGATATAATGTATAAAGTAAGGTACAATAAAGATGTTAGCATAGGTTAAATGTTGATGTGCATATACGTGCAATGAAGAAGAGCAAAGAAAGTGAAAGTTGAACAATAAAAGTACTGTTTCGATTCCAATTATATCACATCAACATTTAGCCTATTCTATACATTCATAATCTTTTTGCCACCTAGTATGATCAACTAACGTAACGCTATCAATCAAGAAATCAATAAAATTGTAAATTATAAAACATAAACACAACATTTTATTCAAGCACTTTTGAAATAAATAACATTAAACGACTTTAAAAATAACATTATGAAGACAACCTAAGCAACATAATCCTAAAACATTATTGAATCAACCACTAAAGTTTATATAAAGAGACATCGATGTCGTTGAATACTCAACCACATGCTTTATTAGACTTGATACGTTTTGCTTCGGAATGTCCACTAATAAATCCACCTTTTTCCCAGTTTCTTTGTAACCATCGTCGAGTGTTTGTGTCGATAAGTGTTGGATAACGGCTATGCACCAAATAAATATCCAAAGCATGTCCAATCTCAATTAAATCAACAAATGAAGTAAGAACAAACTCATGTTCTATCTTTCTAAGACTCCAATCCTCACACATCTGCACAGTTGGAATTCGAAAATAGTATGCAACAACATCCTTGTATTGACTTAGATGATGGCTTATTAAAGATTTAACGGTGTGTATATCGAAATGGCGTGTTTTAACATTGCATATCATATGTTCATCACCACCCCAATAATCGTACAATCTATTTGTCGTCACAATTCTACCGCCATGGTGAACACATATATCGATTGTAGGAGCAGCAATGTCACGGTCACTGAATAAAAGTAAAAAAAAGGTAACATATTAATAGTAAAATAAAGTCGAATAATATATCAACGAACAACTCGTGAAAGTACATTGATAAACATTGTAAATAAACATTACTAAAGCTTACTTGAAAGGCCTAATCCTGCGACTTTGTTGAGAAACAGAAAAAACAACAGGCATTCTATAACTTGATGATTCTAATGAAGAAAAGTATTAATTTGTTAACTTTTTTATAGAGAGACAACAGGCATTCTATAACTTGATGATTCTAATGAAGAAAAGTATTAATTTGTTAACTTTTTTATAAGAGAGTTTAGGGGATTATATTAGTGAAGTTGTTAGACAAAATTGGAAATTGATTTTTGAATAAAAACTGAAATCAAGCTAAATTTGAGGGGGATTACATTTTAATATGGTTTTAAAATTTTGAAATATTTGCTTATTTTCCCTCTTATATAACAAAAAGACTATGACACATGTTATTGAATGTGTTAATCTATCAACATTTCTAGAAATGATGCGTATAACATATGGTAAAAAGCAATCAACCACATATGTAAAAAAAAGTTATGAAATAAATACAATATTTTCATTCAAGCAACTCATTGTCATGATGAAAAAAAAGAAAAATGTACTAATAAACAATAAACAATATTTTAAAGTTTATGCGTAATACGTGCAATAGAAACTAAAGATTTTGAAGAACTTCCTTGTAGACCACATTTGTTGTCCTTGTGGAGATGTTGCCTTGATCATCGCATATCAAAACTTTAATCCCTTTTTTTGAAGTAACCCGCGAAACTGCGACGTACAACTGACCATGGGAAAAAAACCGGACGTGGTAGGTAAAGACCGACTTGTGAAAGTGACTGACCTTGGCTCTTATTAATGGTCGTTACAAACGAAACAGAAATAGGGAATTGCTTTCTAATCATTTTTACTGGCATACGCTTGTCTGAGGGTGTGAGGCGCATTCTTGGAATCAATGTAAGTCCTTCTGGACCGGTGGAACCGATAATTCTTGCTTGGATAACCGTTGGTGCCATCTTTACAACCTGCAGTCTTGTCCCGTTGCACAAACCATTAGCCGGATCAATATTCCTTAACAACATTATAGGTGTACCGACCTTCAAAACCAATTTGTGGTTTGGCAATCCTGAAAACTTCATACCGTTAAGATTTTCTGGGCTAAAAACCGCCTGATTTATAGCAGACGTAGGTTCAGAATTGCATAAAGAGTCGCAACTCAAATACTCAACCATGTCGCCTGGCATATTTTCAAGCAACTTATCGTTAATAATATCAACTACTTCGTTAGTTGGTACAAGAACTGCTTTTCCTTGCAAATACCCAGGTGTGTCCAAATTGTTCATGAGATCAGGAAAAGTGAAATCAACAATGGCCTGAATAGGATCAGCTGCTTCTTTGATACAAATGTCTTCAGGTATGTCAACAATAGCCTCACCATCATTAGGTTCAGATAATGTTCCGTTGCCCACCTTAAGGATCCATTCAGCGAACTCCTTTGTTTCTAACAATTCTTCAGGCGAACCACCTGATTTTAGCCTCATGTTAGTGGTCAGCTTAAGGAAAATACAGTTATCAAATATATATGATCGATTGATTGACGCATTAACGACATCATGCCTTGACCCTTTTGGTATAACGGGTAATATTTGTCTAAAGTCACCACCAAATACTACAGTCATTCCACCAAACTGTAATTCGGCATTATCGGGATTGTTCAAGCGCATTACATCTCTCAAACTCTTGTCCAACGCCTCAAAAGAATGCCTATGTGTCATGGGGGCTTCGTCCCATATAATCAGCTTTGTTTGTCTAAGTAAAGCGCCAAGGTCACTATTTGGACAAATAGAACAGACGGAGTCCTCGTTAAGATTGATTGGTATAACAAACCTCGAATGAGTTGTCCTGCCACCGGTCATACGAAGAGAAGCAATGCCACTTGACGCGACATTTATAACAATGTCACCTCTAGAACGTATAGCATCTGCCAATGTCTTCCAAATGAATATTTTACCTGTACCACCGTAACCATAAAGGAAAAAAGTACGACCAGCAGCACTATAAGCCGATGACATTATCGTCTTGTTGATGAAGCGAAAAGTGTACCGCTTTTAAGGGGTCATTTAAGCCTTAAATCGTATTTATTTGATCAAATATTGCCCTAAATCGTTCCTTTTGTCATTTTAGGTACTTTTGAGGAGAAATCTGGAAAAGGAGGCATTTTGGACGTTTTTGGAGCATTAAAGTGAAGAAAACGGCAAAGTCTCAAAAATCGGCTAAAAGTTACTCTTGACGGCGTCAAGATTTACTCTAGACGGCGTCATGCTTTGGCAAGAAAAGTTGGACGTGAAATTTACTCATGATAAGCCAGTGAAAATAGCATGTGAATTCTGACGGCGTCACGCTTTAACTTGATCGAGGGCGTCACGGCTTAAATCATAAGGGGACGGCGTCACGTTCTAGGTTCGACGGCGTCAAGCCTTGATAAGCCAGAATGGATTTTTGAAGAGCTAAAGAGGGACGGCGTCAAGAAGGTCATCCGGGAACCCTAAAAGCGGCGAGGTGACGGCGTCATACTCCATAAGGTGACGCCGTCAGATCCAAAAATCTATATATAGTTTTCTAATCTTTTGTCATTAAGAAGGGCTTAGTGTGTGGAGTTTTGGGATAAAACCCTAAGACGATTTTAGCTACTTTTTCAGGGCTTTTTGCCTTGAGATCTTCCATGTTTCATTGAAAGATAAGTTATCAATTAATCATTCAATATGTCTATGTGTTGTTTGATTCTATCTTATTCTTGTCTTTTGTTTAACATGTTAGGCTAAATTTATCTTGTGTTTGCTTAGATCTAATGAAACTTAGCTATTGATTATTGGTTGTTAGTGTGTTGTTAGTTGTATTGGATGATTGTTTATCTATGTTAGGCTTAAGAAAACTGGCTAACTTCCTATTCGGTAACTTGCTTGAACGTCTTAAGAAACATGAACCAAACGCGTACTAAAGGTTTTTATGGTTGTATTTAATGCACAAGCGAATTCTAGTGATCCCATGTTAGGAGCTTCCTAGCCGGCTCGACATAGGAGTGAAGTAGGAGCTTGTAGAGTTGGGGAAGTAAGTACGCCACCCCACGAATGGTATTAAGGAATACACCCGTCATCCACGCGACTAATACACACTAATTAACCGGTAAAAGATAGCTAGGGAGTAAGGAAATCTAAGTAAACACATTTCTCTACACATAAGTTTCTCACCACATTTTATTTTCAGTTATTTATTTTATTTGCATTCGTAGTAATTTGGGTTAGTTGACTAGCAACTAATTCCGCCCACTCCTTCAAAACCGAGATTTTACTTGCTTTCATAAAAAATATAAAAACATAAAAAGAATCTTCCTCAACCCTTAGACCTAATTAGAGTAGTCTTTCACACCTAACGAACACTATTCCCTGTGGAGAACGATCAATCCCCCGTACTTACCACTACACTATACTACATCGGTCAGGTACACTGCCTGGTGGGGTTGTAAGCCTCTTGAGATCCCTCGAGAGGTAAAACCTGTTGTAAGGTTACAAAACCACGCAATCAAGTTTTTGGCGCCGCTGCCGGGGAATAGTTATTGTTTAGGTTGAATTTTTATTTCTATTAGGTCTACTCACTAGATTCCTTTCTAGTGAGATTTTTATTTTATTTTTCTAGGTTTTCTTTAGTCTATCTATTTTCTTCGTGTCTTTGTTCGTAACCATACCATCCGACATCATGGAAGATGGTAATATCCTTAACCACCACAACCCACCACCACAACAACCACCACCACCTCCTAGAGCCCGTACTTTAGGAGAGTATTCCCGTCCTAGCCACCATGGCTATCGAAACACCATTGAGCTCACTCAAGGAGCCAATATCACACCCTTGCGATCCGACACCATCCGGTTGGTGCAAAGCGGATGCGCATTCCATGGACTTCGTTCTGAAGATCCTAATCAACATCTCAAGGACTTTCTTAAAATCGTTGATTCTATAGACCTTGATGTTGCCACTCGAGAGACGACCCGATTGCGTCTCTTCCAATTCTCTTTGCGGGACCAAGCTAGTCAGTGGCTAGAACGTCAACCCGCAGGATCCATCACCTCTTGGGATGATCTCACCACTCGTTTCCTTGCTCAGTTTTTCCCACCGGGAAGAACTACCAAGCTAAGGAATGATATCTTGATGTTCCAACAACGTCAAGGCGAAACTCTCTACGAGGCATGGACTCGATTCAAGGACTTACTCCAAAAAGTCCCTCACCACGGCATAGAACTTTGGCTCCAAGTCCAAATCTTCTATGACCATATCAATCTCTCCACGAGGCAAACCATTGACCAATCGGCCGGTGGCAAGCTACGTGATCTAAGTGCGGAACAATCATGGGCTCTCCTAGAGGATCTTGCTCTTTATGACAACGAAAGTTGGAGTGATCCCCGTGATTTGAATAAAACGGTCAAGGCAATATCTTTGCCTTCGAATAATTCAAGCACTTCCGACCGTAGGATCATAGAACTTGAAGACCAAGTCAAGTTTCTCATGAAATCCTACGAGGCTCCTAAACCTTCAAGCCAAGTGAACAAAATCACTTCTTCGTGTAAATTATGTAGTGGTCCCCACGACACTCATGACTGCATGGAACTTCCCAAACAGGCTTTCAAAGAATTCGCATCCTCGCGAATCGATAAGGCGGGAGATAAGTGGCTCGCCACTAATTATGGGCCCAAAAATTCCGAAGATGGGTATGAGGCATGGAAGAATAAGCCAAATTTTAGTTGGAACCGAACTCGTAGCATATCATTCAATGACTCTACCCCGCTCACCTGGTCTGAACATTATCCTCAGCGACACACGCATAAACAACAAAATCGCGAGGAATCACTGCAAAAATTCATTCTCTCTCAAGAAACACAGCTTTCCAAACTTGAGAATCAATTCAGACAACAGCAAGTTGATATGAACAACAAGGTTGATAACCTGTTAAAGGTTATCAATGATCGCCTTGCTGGCGAGTCAACTTGTGAGTTGGCACGAGTTAATGAGATCAAATCTGTTACAGTAACCCACCAAACACCCCCTCCTGTAAAAATCAAGCACCCTAGTAAACTCTTCAAATACATATCACAAAACGAAAAAAAAAACAGGAGATACTCATACCCCTTCGAAACCTCTCCACTTCGTGAACACCATTACAACAATACCTGTTCCTAAACCAAATTTGGACCAACAGACAGCCAAGAATGTGGACAATGAAATGGAGGGTGAAGTTCCCGAAAAGAAACCCGAGGCGCCCGACGACTATCTAGACTCACCAAAGAACTCGAGTACAATAGAGGTGAGTGATGAGGAGGGCTCGGAAGAGAAATCCGAAAGGCCTCATGGGCTCGCAGGACTGCTAGACCGCCCCCTGGTAGAGGAACTTGAGAGGGGCACGGCAAGGTCGCCTATGGGATTCGGAGAGAGAATAGAGGATGGCGCTCCTAGGGTCTTTAAGATTTCTTGCACCACTAGGAAAAAGTTTATAAAAGATGCCTACATAAACCCCAACTCTTCTATAAGCGCAATATCCCTTTCTCTATATAATGAAGCCTTCACTGAACAAGTCAAATATGAAGAGTCTAATATCATCGGGTTAATAAGGAGGGTACCAATTGTGATAGAAAAGTTCCTCTTTCATATCGAGTTAACTGTAATTAATAGCATGAATTCTATCATCAGCCCATCCTTAACTGGCCTTGTTCTAGGCAAACCATTCATAAAAGCAACGGGAGTGATACTCGATGAGGATGATAGGAGTGCATTATTTACCGATGGTGTCAGGAAAGTGATTTTTCGGGATGGCTGTGAAGAAGTGTATGAGTATCAACCATCAGCAAGTGGCAACACATGGGGGTTACACGGTAGAAGGCCTGGCCGAATTAAGCAACATGATCCAAATAATCTCAAAATACCTTGCATGATTGGTCACCAGCAATTTTATAATGTTTACATTGACACATGTTTACCCAAAAATGTGATGTCCTTGTTTCATTATAACAACATTTGCAGATGGGGGATGATTCATAAAGGGAAGGACGACATCGGCATAGAGGATGATATACAGGTGTTTGTAGGAAATATGACATTCACTATGAGCTTCGCAATCGTCGATAATATCGAAGAGTACATCGATCCCAGGTTATCACAAGTTGTTTTTGGGGCACCTTTTTGCCAGGCCACAAGCTTGGTTGTGGACGAGCTCAATGGGATCATGACTTTCACCAATGGGATTAGGGAAATCTCATACCAAACGCCTTACAAGATGAGAGAATTCAAGGAGATTGATTATAAAGGGCTCGATGGGTTAAGTTCCCAACTCGTGTTATGTGATGATGATGTGAGAAGGGGATGTAAGGACACTTTTGACCTGTCAAGCGGATTCTTTAAGCACGATAAGGAACTTAGTTCTAAATACCGAAACAATCCTTTTGATCACGTGGACCCGAAATACCTTTACTATGAAAGTGATTCTAATAGAGGATCAAAAGAGAATGGCCTAGGGACCGTGACCGATGATGGAGTCACGTAATGTACGTGACTTTGAGTCTAGCTACAAGACTCGTTAATAAAGAAAAGCGCTTCTTGGGAGGCAACCCAAGCTTTATTTGTTTTATTTGCTTTGTGTGTTTATTTATTTGTTTGTTTGTTTTTATTTGTTTCCGTATGTGTGTTTAATTTTTATTATTATTGGTTCATGTTAAAAACTAATTTGTGAAAATGCTTTATGTTGTTTTTAACTTCGTCTTAACTACATATAAAGGTATTTTGCAAAAGATAAGTGTAAGGGAAAGTCAAATCGGTTTATTAGAACAAATGAACATGAATCATAATAATATTAAATTAACATACATATTAGTATTTGTTTGAGTCAAATGCTTGTATCGAGTCATAATGAGGTTTTGCAGGATTTCCAGGAAGTAAGGTAAAGGTTTTTTCCAGAAATTTTCCGGAAACTTAAAACGAAAATTTTTGTCAGGTCATTTCTGACGGCGTCAGGGGTTATAACCTGACGGCGTCAGATTTAATTTCCAGAAATTTTTGAAAGTTTTGTTTTCATAAAAAGTTTTTATTAAATCTCCAACTTATAATCTCCAGGAATCTGCAAAATTATCATTCCACAAGCATTATATCCTTATATATAGATTTTATCCCGCCGATGTTATGCAGGTTTTCGTGTTTGTTTTCTCAGGTTTAACAGGTTATTTTGGACAAGGAGATGTTTTTGGAATCAAGCTTATGGCGATGCATTAGTCATGGAGCTTCAACATTCTCTTTGGAGGAAGATTTAACCGTGTAATTTCATTATCCACCGAACGAATCAGGGGAGTATTTGATTTCATTCTTTTACTTTTTGCTTTTACATCTTGTTATTTGAACATTGGGGACAATGTTCATCTTAAGTGTAAGGGGAGGGTAAAAGTACGATTTTAGAGAATACAATTGCGCTTGAATTTTGTTTGTTTAATAGTAGATGTGTAATAAAACTGAGATAAATACTTGTTAAGGTAATTTTAGTGCCAAATTTAAAATTTTTTACAACATATAGGAGTGAAACTTTAGTTCTAATAAGCGTCTCATGGATAGGAGTTATATAACTAGCACAAAACCGTACCACTAAAAAAATTTTCCACCCCAAATATGTGAGGTTCACCCCTAGAATTGGTAGGAAAAGCATTTATGCTATGATGTGTGTACCGGTAGCACTTAGATTCTAGAACTTGCGTTAGGACCATTCCAAGGCCACAAGTGAGACTACATTCGTGTAGTTAGATTTACTACATGATAAGAGGCATTAGGATTAACCCATTGTTTTACACCTGTGTTTTTGTTATAATTACGTTGGCTACATTGGTCAAGTAATTCTCCCACACCCTTTGCGTTGTACCCATTTTTGGTACACGATACCCCTAGTACACCCCTCAGAGCCTATCTTTTTGTTTCCACCTTTAAGCATTTTACTTAAAGGAAGAATTTGTTTACACCCCACTTAAATGTACACCCAAATCGCCTTAGCCTACCTTGTGTGCACTCATCTTTAGTGCATTATTGTGACAACATTTGTTTAAACCCTTAGTTAATTATCTAATTGATTACATGGTTGCTAAGTCGAGTCATATCCTTGTACATATTGTTTTGGGACGATTGGGACTCATGGGTAAAGTACTAGTGTAATGGAGTAACGGGGAAGAACATCATTTATTACCCCCATATGTGCTAAATATTTTAAAAGTACTCCAAGTTTTTCAATTATCTTAATTCGAGTCATTAGATTAGTATTTGTAAAGTTATGTAAAAATTCAAGTGTAAGGGGGATGCAACGCCCCTATGATGTATTATTTTGGATGGTAGGGCAAAAGTGTATGCAAAAAAAAAAAAAAAAAAAAAAAAAAAAAAAAAAAAAAAAAAAATCAAGAAAAATACAAAAAAATGAGAAAAAGAAAAATAGAAAAAACATACGGACTACCATCCCGTTTTATTTTATGTTTGTTTTATATTTTTGTTATTTTGTTATTTCGTTTCTAGCTTAAGATCGAGTCTAGTCTTGGCTTAGCAACATTGTATAGTACATGTAATTGATCAAGATTTTTAACTCGCCACCAGTAAAATATCCTTTATATCCAACAAAACCGTGTTTTCCTTTTCCCTACACCTAACGTTATAACCCATTTAAAAGCCCTCTTTGATAGTTTATCTTAGGTGCTTACGCCTAGTGGAGGAGGTTTTCGATCCTTTCCCAAGCCTATGGTAATCTATTTGCTATGACAGGTAGTGAGAGATATTTTCCGTTTTCATTTATGAGATTTATTTTGATGACACTTGAGAGATGTGAGTATCTAAACACTACTTGTGAGGTGCTAGTTTATAATCTCCGTGCTTATTATGATTGAAGTGGAACGATTATTTGTTGTAATTACTTTTATGTTAGCATTAAATGACCCCTAGCTTGTATTTTGATTAGAATAAAAGCGCATTTGCTTGAGGACAAGCAAATCTCAAGTGTAAGGGTATTTGATGAAGCGAAAAGTGTACCGCTTTTAAGGGGTCATTTAAGCCTTAAATCGTATTTATTTGATCAAATATTGCCCCAAATCGTTCCTTTTGTCATTTTAGGTACTTTTGAGGAGAAATCTGGAAAAGGAGGCATTTTGGACGTTTTTGGAGCATTAAAGTGAAGAAAACGGCAAAGTCTCAAAAATCGGCTAAAAGTTACTCTTGACGGCGTCAAGATTTACTCTAGACGGCGTCATGCTTTGGCAAGAAAAGTTGGACGTGAAATTTACTCATGATAAGCCAGTGAAAATAGCATGTGAATTCTGACGGCGTCACGCTTTAACTTGATCGAGGGCGTCACGGCTTAAATCATAAGGGGACGGCGTCACGTTCTAGGTTCGACGGCGTCAAGCCTTGATAAGCCAGAATGGATTTTTGAAGAGCTAAAGAGGGACGGCGTCAAGAAGGTCATCCGGGAACCCTAAAAGCGGCGAGGTGACGGCGTCACACTCCATAAGGTGACGCCGTCAGATCCAAAAATCTATATATAGTTTTCTAATCTTTTGTCATTAAGAAGGGCTTAGTGTGTGGAGTTTTGGGATAAAACCCTAAGACGATTTTAGCTACTTTTTCAGGGCTTTTTGCCTTGAGATCTTCCATGTTTCATTGAAAGATAAGTTATCAATTAATCATTCAATATGTCTATGTGTTGTTTGATTCTATCTTATTCTTGTCTTTTGTTTAACATGTTAGGCTAAATTTATCTTGTGTTTGCTTAGATCTAATGAAACTTAGCTATTGATTATTGGTTGTTAGTGTGTTGTTAGTTGTATTGGATGATTGTTTATCTATGTTAGGCTTAAGAAAACTGGCTAACTTCCTATTCGGTAACTTGCTTGAACGTCTTAAGAAACATGAACCAAACGCGTACTAAAGGTTTTTATGGTTGTATTTAATGCACAAGCGAATTCTAGTGATCCCATGTTAGGAGCTTCCTAGCCGGCTCGACATAGGAGTGAAGTAGGAGCTTGTAGAGTTGGGGAAGTAAGTACGCCACCCCACGAATGGTATTAAGGAATACACCCGTCATCCACGCGACTAATACACACTAATTAACCGGTAAAAGATAGCTAGGGAGTAAGGAAATCTAAGTAAACACATTTCTCTACACATAAGTTTCTCACCACATTTTATTTTCAGTTATTTATTTTATTTGCATTCGTAGTAATTTGGGTTAGTTGACTAGCAACTAATTCCGCCCACTCCTTCAAAACCGAGATTTTACTTGCTTTCATAAAAAATATAAAAACATAAAAAGAATCTTCCTCAACCCTTAGACCTAATTAGAGTAGTCTTTCACACCTAACGAACACTATTCCCTGTGGAGAACGATCAATCCCCCGTACTTACCACTACACTATACTACATCGGTCAGGTACACTGCCTGGTGGGGTTGTAAGCCTCTTGAGATCCCTCGAGAGGTAAAACCTGTTGTAAGGTTACAAAACCACGCAATCACTTGTACACTTTATTTTGCTCTTCAGTCATAGAAGCTTTTAGTCTTACATGTTCTTCTTTTAACTCATCCATGTTGTATGATAGTTCGTCATGGATGAGTCTGTTATTGGAAGAAAGGATCGCTGCATCATCTGGAAACGGCATACCTTCAAACATGCGTAAGCTGCTGTTGTGACCCCTCAAAAGCATTTCGATCTGAAACAAACAAAAGTTTTTCTTTTGCTCATCAGTAAGCACCAAACCTGCAATACATATATCACTGTTAGTTAAAAAAATGTATTAAAAAAATGGGTGTTAAAAGTACACTATTATTTACTGTCAAAGTTATAAATTGGTTTGCATTAAATAACAGGTTGTTTGGATTTGCTGTCAAAAGGGTATTTGGACTTGCTGATAATAAAAGGGTGTTTGGACTTGCTGAAACTAAAAGGGTGTTTGGAATTGTTGTCTCAAGGGTGTTTGAAGTTGGTGGGGTGTTTTGAGTTGTTGTTACAAAATGGTTATTTGGACTTGCTGTAAGATATACAAATCAAGTTCCCCCGACACATTTATAAATCTCGATAACTAAGGAAATCTTAAAACAAGAAAAAGTCAACAAAGGAAATGAATTGTGTTGATGGATAGCTTTATAAGAGATAATACATTAATAATTTGAGACGTGTCGTGGCAAATGAGACCATCACTTGTTTATACTACTATAATATGTACATAAAATTCTAAGTTTTTCTGTATGCTTCTAACTCCTAAAATAGTGTAGAGTCTTTCAGAGTTTCGGGCCTAAAATGTGTGAATCGTTACACATGGGACATTTACTAATGATTTGCACGTTAAGGAATCAAATGTAGACCTTTCTATTCATGTGAGACCGATGCTCATGGCGTTTTATAAGTTTAGGAACTATGGAGGACTGGGATCTTGAGATGTTGGAGAAAGTTGTGGAATCAAAAGGAAAAGAGTACATCGCTGGGATTCAATTTGTTTGTAAGACAATTTGAGGGTTTACCTCCGGTTCCCGGTAACTTATTTTGTGGGTAACTTATTTATTTAACTAAAGTTTCAATCCCAAATCCCTAATTCTTTCTTCAATCCCAGAATCAAAATCCCAAATCCCTTCTTTTGATGAATAAGGTAAGTTACAATCTCTAATTCTTTTTCACTCAGTTATATTTTGGTTATTTCCAATCAATTATATATGACGTGCCTTTTAAGAATATTGATTTCCAATCAATTGTTGGTATGTTTAGTTTCATTAAATAAAGCAAGAGCTTTATCCATTTGAACCTTGTTCGTATCTCCTGACTTTCGTGGTTTGGTCAAAGCGGATTTTTCTTTAATATTATTTCTTCCAGTTAGATAGCAAACTTGTCATAGGTTTTTGTAAGTAACATGTGTTTGAGTACTTGTCGAGTTTTTGCGTATCATACTCTAATGTTTATCCTCTTTGATATTTTTTTACAGGATGGAAGCTTCATCATCAAAGATTTTGCTGACAATGAATGTTTATCATGGGGGCATTTAACCTATGTCAAAGGTAAAAAAACTCACCTTTCATAAGGTTGAAGTTAGCTGTTTCAAGTTTGAAGACCTGTTAGAATATGTTCAATCAACAACAGAGACGGTAGTAACTGAGCTATATTACAACCATCCAAAAAGATCATTAGCTAAAGGTATTAGTTTAATCAAGTGTGATGATGATGTGGCTGAATTTGTGAAAATTGGGAATGCAAACAAAGGTAGAATTAGCTTATATCTTGGTCATAATAATGAGGATTTGAGTAAGTATGTTAATGGTGAGATAGATGATGAAAAAGAGTAAGGCAGGTTAGATTATTAAATAGTGTGACACTGATAGTGATGTTGCATCACTTGACCATCTATCAGAGGGTGAAGAAGAGTTAAGGCAGGCTAGATTAAATAAGGCTCATAGAAAGACCCAATAAAGTAGTTTAAATGATTATGATTTTCATATGCCACTTGAAAGTGACAATGAAGATGAGACTAAACAGGATGGTGGTCCAATCTTTGCTAAAGTTGGTGAAGATAGTCAAAAAGAACAAGAGCATGTTAAACCAGTAGTTGAAAGTCATACAGATTTGCCTAACATGATCCCAACATACACTGGAAGTTGAAAAAACCAATATTAGGTGAGAGATATGAAAGCTTTGAACAATTGAAAGATTGTTTGATATTTTATTCAGTCGCTAATGGGTATCAACTTTGGTATTATAAGAGTAGCAGTGAAAAGCTTTTGGTTAGGTGTGGGTTTGATCAGAAGAAACCAAAGAAAGTTAAGGGTGAAGTTATTGTTCCAGAGGATCCTAATAAACCTCAGTGCCCCTTTCGGTTACGAGCAGTCAAGTTTAAGAATGAAAACTCAGTTCACGTTAGGACTCTAACTGATGAACACACGTGTAATAGACAATATTACTTGGGGTCTCTAATTACTTTGTATGTTGTTCTTATTGCTCTAAAATGCTCTGCGCCAAATGTTTTCATCATGGTAATTGTCATTTCGTATTTGATGAACCTTCATAACTTTTACGTATTTTTTATATCATTCATAAAATGTTTTTTTGTTTAGTTTATATGAGTTTGGTTTTTTTATGTGACTTTTTTTTTACTTACAATACAATTTTTTAATGCCACCCGCGAAACCTGCGGGTCTATAGTCTAGTCTTATATAAATGATAGTTTTGAAGTTTCCGATATAAGGAAGATAGATTCATACTGAAAAAACTTAGTTGGTAAAGAGTGTATATTTAATATCATGTAACCTATAAAATATGCATGCCTAGTTGTGAGAGTATGCAACCTGTAGAGACTACAAGTGCGATTTATAGATATTATCAAAATCAAAAAGGTGCTACTAAGGGAGGAAGGAGTGGAGCAGCGGGCTTGGAGGCGAGCTGGCGAGCTCAAATGGAACACCGCTGCCGCTGCAGCGAGTTGGCCATGCGGGTTTGGTTTGCGAGCTTTGAACTCGCTTCGAGTTGGAGAAGAGACAACGGTCACATGACCGTTAAGGGTATAAAATGAAATATTTTTTGTACCGTTGAGATGGAGCGGAGCAAAAAAAAAATTTTTTTATTTGGTCCTTTATTTTTTGAGTATAAATATAACAACACAACACACATTTTTAATCACAACACAAAATTTTAACAAATCACAACACAACCTTTTTATCAAAAAATGTCATCATCATCATCATCATCGTCATCTTCTTCCTCTTCGTCCGAGTTATCGATGCCGCCTATCTTACCGGACTTATCCACGGGTAGTACGATACCATTTTTGTGCTCCGTGGTTGAGTCGCTCGAAGAAGACACGGCAAGCACGAAAGAAACCCGAACCTATATCGAGCGGTTTCGGGAAGAAGCTCAAGAAACTCTAATGCGTGACTATTTCGTTGAGGAACCGAAGTTTGGCCCGTCTTTGTTTCGTGAGAGGTTTCGGATGTCCAAAAGGTTGTTTTTACAAATTGTTGGTGATATTGAGCAGAGGTTCGAGTATTTTCAAGAGGGTGAAGATGGTAGGGGGAAAAAGAGCTTTACGGCTCTACAAAAATGCACATCCGCAACTAAACAACTCGGAACTGGCAACCCTCCGGATAACTTTGACGACTACTTATGCATGGCCGCGAGAACGTCACGCGAATGCCTTGATCATTTTTGCACCGCGGTCATCGAGATATATGGGCGCGAGTTCTTACGTAGGCCTACTAGTCACGATGTTGCACGCTTGTACGAGGCGCATCAACGAAAACACAAGATTCCGGGAATGCTAGGTAGCCTTGATTGTACACATTTTGTTTGGATAAATTGTCCTAAACATTTGAAAGGCCAATACAAGAGTGGGAGGTATCCATACCCGACAATTATGCTTGAAGCCGTTGCTTCACAAGATTTGTGGATTTGGCACGCTTTTTTTGGTCCTCCCGGGTCGCTTAACGATGTCAATGTTTTGTATCAATCGACTTTGTATCTTAGGGAGCGAAATGGAACGGCTCCTTGTTGATATAAATAATGCCTAAACACGTTATTAATATTTTTCGATATCTCTACGTTTTGATAATCACAAAATGCAAAATCATTAAACGAAAAGTTATGACGTAAACAAGTATTTAGTTGTAAATATCTATTTTAACAACTCAATCACTTAAGGTATGTATAAACAAATGCTTAATGCATTATATGATCAAAGGAACATTTTCTTAATCACTAGATTTTTTATAAAATGTCAAAAACATTTTATATCTTTTAGAAAAACATTTTTGGTAATAAATAAAAAGGTTTAATTCATTATAAATTTATGAATTCAAATTTTCAACCAAAATTGGTAAAAATGTTCCAGAAAAACCTTCCCCACAAAAAGACAAATCTGGGCAACGGTTCAGTGGGGCGGCCCCCTTAAAATTAAGGGGACCGCCCCGCTCCTCCAGCTATCCAGATTTTCCTATAAATACTGGACTTTCTCTGGACTTTTTCCTCACCTTTTGCACCTAAAACTTTCTGTTCTAAATCTCTTCTTCTATCTTTGTAAATCCTTTGATCATATATTCTTAAGCATTGGTTTCCAAGTGATCCAAGCTTCCACCATCCAAGTGCAAAAGAAGAATACTTCTATCAATCAAGACTAGAAGTATTACAACTTAGTAGCATCTTGTTACTTAAGTTGTTTGTCAAGTATACTTTGTAAATCATTCATTTATTTGTGTAAAGTGTGTATATAAGGTGTGTATATTAAGTGAGAACATAAGTGATTAGGTTAGTATAGTGTGTAAGTGGTGAAGAAATTGTGTAAGTAGTTGTGGTGTAAAGAAGTAGTGTAGAAGCATAATAGAAGTTGTGAAGCCGTAAGGTAGAAGTCGTGAAGCCGTAGGGTAGAAGTCGTGAAGTCGTAAGGTAGAAGTCGTGAAGCCGTAGCATAGAAGTTGTGAAGCGGTCGTGTAGAAGTCGTGAAGTCCTAGTGTTGAAGTCGTGAAGCCTTAGTAAATAAGTTGTGAAGAAGTTGTGTTGTGAAGTTGTGAGATTGGTTCTAGCTACGATTAGAACTCGACATTTAGCTTTGTGTCGTTAAGCCAGTGTAAGCAAAAGTTGTGTAAGGTTTTCTCCGCCATAAGGGAGCTTGTTGAAGTTGTGAAGAAAACTCTCGAGCTTGGTGCTCGGGGAGTGGAGTAGGGCAAGGAAGGTGTCCTTGTAGCCGAACCACTATAAATCCCTCGTGTCTCGGTTAGATCTTTCCATCTCTTACTTACATCTTTATTTATATCGTCATTACTTTCATACATATAGGCACATATAATTGTTAGCATTAGTTAGAAGTTGATTTCACATAAAGATCAATTTAAAACTCCATTCATAAAAGTAAAACTTTTGTAACAAATCTAAAAGGGTACACATACAATCAACAATATTGTTCAAGTATTAGTTTTAACATAAACTTGAATCTAAGATTTTAAAAGTAACAAAAGTTTTCATAGTAAAATTAAAAAGACGTAAAACTATTCAACCCCCCCTTCTAGTTTTCCACAAATGGTATCAGGAGCCACGTCAATCAAGATCTTTAAAATATACTGTATTTTAAAACTTGAATCGATCTATGGAATCCGAAAGATATTTAGAAGGGGAATCTATACAAAAACCACCGCTTTTTGAAAAATATACTTTTCTTGAATGGAAAAATAAATTTGAAAATTATGTGAAATCAATTGATCTAGATCTTTGGTATGTCATTTCAATTGGTGATTTTCAACCAACAAAAACGGATTTTGAAAATCTAACTAAAACAGATTTTAAAAGTCAAAATAATTATTTTAAAACAAAAAATGACATAAATAATAGAGCTAAAATAATCATTTATAAAACCTTGCCGAAAGTTGAATATGAAAGAATATTCTTCTGTAAAACGGAAAATGATATTTGGAAAAATCTCTTAAACTTTCATCAAGAAAAATGTCAAGCCAAAGATGAGGATTTTGATCTTGTACATGAATTAGTTATCTTAGAAAATTTAATAGATAAACACTTAGATAAAATAGATACATATGCTACTAGTTCAAATGTTGTTAATGAAGGTATTAACGACGAATACTACATGAATCAACTCCAAAGTGAACTCAATCCAAAATCATGGAGTGACACAGACAAAGGAGAAGATCACCATCCGGTATGTGACGAATGCAAATTAGATAAAACTTCAAATAAGGTACAATCCGAAATCGAACATTTTTGCTATGATCCATTCATTTTAGAATTTTCAAAACTAGAAAATGAGTTTAAACATTGTTGCAACATAGATCTAAAAACTATTTCTAAATATGAATCATCAAAAACTTTTGAAAGTAATTTTGAAAAAGAAATAATTTTGGAAGATAAAATGTCTAGACTTGAAAGTAATATTGAAATTGATCTAGAATGCAAAATATGTCAAGATTATAAACTTGAAATTAAAAGATTAAATGAAAGAGCAAAAATATTAGCTAAATTTGAAGAAAGCTCCAAATCTCTTAAATACTTACTAAGTTGTCAAAAGCCATTCAATGATAAAACCGGTTTAGGATTTAGCTCGGATAATTCTTCAACAAGTAAATCAAAACAAATCAAAATTGAAAAACCTAGTAGAAAAATTTAGATATAAGGCTATTTACTGTGATTATAATTAATATAAGTCAAGAAATCCATTGTTTGTACATCAAAACAAACTATTAAGGAATTCTTGTACTTCTTGGCGACATCCTCACCATGTGCATACAAATGCAATGGATGTCTTCAACTAACCATCTCGGACCGATGAGAATCTGGGTACCAAGCTGTTTTATTTGATTAGGTGATGAACGCACAAAAGAATGATACTTAATCCTACGTCAACCTAATCACATCGTGCGTGTGAATACTAATGAATCATCTAATCCTGAACCACACTCTATATCTCACGTGATTATCCATCTCAAGAAACAGCCAATGGCGTAGTAAAATATTAATGGTATTTGTTGAAAGAGCATGATGAGGTTGCATTTGAGACGTGAATGTCTCAACAAAAAGACGTCACATACATCAAGGCTAAGACATCTAATATGTCAAGTACAAGACATGTTCGGGTCAAGCCGCTTTGGTCTTATAAGGCGTTAGAAGCATGTTGTGATATACTTTCATGCCATGGTTATATTGAAGACTCATCTACCATTCACTACCTCATTTACCATCCTGGATATTATGAAGAAAAGCTGGACATAAGGTACGTTCTCTTTTTAAATCTCATGAATAGTTACTTCATACATATAGTTGTGTTAAAAATTTCCTTAGGATATGCTTAGTCTGATAGGTTGCCTTGCCTTTACATTTTTAGTTATATCATATTTACGATTTAATTAGAAACCCTTTAGTTAGCCTCCTAAGTATTAAATGAAGTATTCACTGTCGAACTCATTTAGCCTTTTCAAATTTAAAATGGAAATCTTCTATGTCCAGTATTAGAAAACTCTTGGTAATAAAGTAAGTTAAGTTAAGCGGATAAATCATTAACATAGAAGTAAGATTAGATTCTTCGCGTTAGATAAATATGTATGTAACAACCTCTTGTAGAATATGGCATTAGGATAGATAAATGTGCTGCAACAAAGGAGCTATAGATGTTAGGTTATACCCCATTCAATATGTCTCTATTAGGATCGTAAGTAAAATATATCATCTAGATTACCCTCATAAAAGGATAATGTCTGAATCACATTAAGTCAAATATTAGTATACCAAGCAAACTTCATATTTGGTACTCTTCGATAGGTAAATTTAGGAACTTAATTTCTTCTAAAAGGAGAATGACTACTGGAGAATCTATTGAGTAGAAACTCAATTTGACCTAACGGTTGAATTGCTTCTGTGTGAGAAGTTGGGTGTGTGTAACCCGTAAAAATGGTCGTGTTTAGCCTGAATTGAGCACCACTAGTAATAGTCTCATATTCATTCTTCAACTTGATTACATTACTCTTCCTAAATATACCTAACGCTAGTTTGCTTTTATGAACTTTGTCTTTCATTAGAGTTTTTCATTCCTAGATTTATGTCATCTTACATATATAAAATTTCTGGAGGTTTACTTGCTCATATGTGTTTTAATTGCATGCCTTCGTAATTAATCGCTTAGTTATTAAATGCATATTCATTATAATAGTTTTTGTTTTTCTATAAACTATTCTGATATGATAATTTCTCTTGTATTTACATGTTTAAATGCCATAAAATATGTAGAAAAGGGTAGCATGTGACAATAGCCTTAACCAATTTCCTTGAGCATGAAATCTTTTACAACCATTGTTTTAATGACATTTATTTTATTTTATTTTTGCTAAAACTTAACATCTTGAAAAAAAATGATTTTTCAAAAGAATTTATCACCTTTCTAACATGTTTTACCATCCCACTTTTCTTTCCAACATTTGTCCATGATGATGTTTTTATCAAAGCCAAAGATTGAAAATTTTGTTTTCTTTCCTCATAAAAACATTTTGAAATAAAACTCAATCTATTTTATTCAAATAACTTTCACATCTACATAAAAACCCACTTTCAAACATTGTTGAATAATGCTAAAAACACCTATTTAAAATCATGCATGGTAATCTCATATATGTCATCTATATTTGTGTATATGACATTTATAAGTGAACTAAATCAAAAATGAAAAATCATAGTTTGCTCATTTTGATCTCTATTGGTACAAGTCTAGAAGTTCATGCTATCACAACTCCCCATTTCTTTGCACATAGACACTTATTAGGATTAATTAACTAGCGTATTAATCTTCCTAAAAATGATATTGTGAATTACTTGACATAGCTTTCTTGTCCATATATGTACATATATATATACATCTATATATATAAATATATGTGTCACTTGGTTAATGAGTAGATTGAATGCTAGATAAAATTGCTTAATATGCTTAGCATACATGAGTTATTAAATCCTAAATTGCCTCAAAAGAAGTTGGACTTGCTTGAAACTAAACCCAAAAACACAACCTTTTCTACAAATCTCTGCCAAAAACCCATTTTTAGTAATCTGGAAATCAGCAGATGGGCGGCCCCCTTAAATACCCAGGCGGCCCCCTTAAAATTAAGGGGACCGGCCATCTAGAGTGACGGATTACTGTTTTCTTTTTCAATTTCCAACCCATTTTATTCTATACTTCCCAAAATTCACCAACACATTTTGTCCTAAACCACCCACCAAAAATTTACCTTCCTCAATCACATAATCCATACAATATAAATACCCTTCTCCATCATAAATGCTCATCCATATCATCCATTCAAACATGTCATCCTCTAACAACCCAAGATCTAAGCCTTCAAGAGTTGCTAAGATTTCGGTGAGACCCATTTGGAGAAGAAAGCTTGACACTTGTCATAATTTCAACTCAACCAATGATGTTGTTCAAAGTCAACCAACACCCAAGCCTCATGCTCATTCTAAACCTTCATCTCCCAATGATCAATCCCAAAACAACAATCCTAACCTCATTCACACTCAACCCACCAATGCTTCATTCAAAACACTCACCACTCTTGGAACACCCACTTCATCCATATCACCATCTTCATCCACTCATGATTACCCAAGCTCACAAACATCTCCACTACCAAGAGTGTCACCACCACCCCCTACCAACTCACATGCTACTCCTATGTTGCATGTGCAAACATCCATCCCACATAACAACAACACCTTACCATCATCACCTTCATCCGAACACTTGAAGTTCATTGAGGAACTCAAGGAAGCCCATGTGCTTAGTGCTCTTCTTGCCCTACACCTAGCCCAAAGAAACCTTGATGCGTGCGATGTGTCATTGCGGTTTAGCAGTATTAATGCCTACTCAAGTTTTAAATTTATATTTAGCCGACTTATCAATAACACACACACTTAACGAGCAGTGTACCCGGTCAGTATGAATATAATGGTAAGTAGAGTGTCGATCACTAAGAGTGGAACGTATTATCTAGTTATTCTAATCAGTATTTTAATATCTTAAGTTAGTTGTACAACCAAATCTAACGCAAGGGGGTTCAGCCTGAGAGACTGGCACGGTTTGGTTATGATTAAATAGAAAACTAAACTAATGAGCACGAATCAGCGATTAGCACACACGTACACAGATAGATACTCGAGACAATAAGAAGACCTGTCCTGATAATTAAGTAGCTTGTCACTTATTTTATTGCTAGTTTTATATGAAGTGTATATAATTAAACCTTTCTCGTTGGCTCTAATCTTATCGGCGAGTAAACCCTTAATGATTACTTATGTCTATCCTATTTATTTAGCGTCTCTTAAATAGGCGAGGAAGGGGCATGGCGACCCAAGCAATGCTCAGCTAGACACAGAGGTTATCAATGCACTAATAAAAGTCACCAAAGACATCAACATATAAACTTTAATTAATGGGAAAGCAATTTTAAGGGGTGCGCATGATTTTCCGTAGTCACATGACATCAGCCCATCAATCCTGATGAATTAAAGTGTACTAATACAATAAAACAAAACTACTTAATGAATTGAATACATGCAGGACCTTCTTACAGCTCTTGTATCTTCGTTCAGGGTGTGTCTTGTGCTGCTAATACGTCTGAATTCGTCTCAGGTTTGGTACTCGTACGTATGGTATCTTGCACTGTCCAACCTTTTCAAATTCGTCTGACTTTGGGGTATTTATAGTTTCTGTCTGAGGGTTAGATGCGGCGCATAGGATAAGTAGATGCGGCGCATTGACTTAACTTCGCGTGGGGTCCAAGATTAATATATTCAGGAATATTCGTACACCGCCTTAAGATGCGGCGTAACTCCATTTCTCTATGCGGCGCATGTCCTTTGTTGTCTTGGATTGTAACTTGTGAAATCTTGATAGTGATACGCCGTATGTAAGAAGTATGTTGCGGCGTATTTGGAGCAGAATAATCTTGATCTTGTACATTTCAGTAGACTCTTAACATCTTGCTTGTTTTGCTCCATAATTAGTCTAAAATCGCCAAGTTTCACATAATACTTGTTTTTACCTGAGAATTACAAAAGTAAACATTAACGTATCAATTCTCATATATAATATAATAAAACAAGTCAAATAAATAGGATAAATGATGATAATAAAATGTACTTATTTGAGTTCATCAAATATCCCCCCACTTGAACTTTACTTGTCCCCAAGTAAACCTTAGAATAAATCTTATGAAAATGTATCCTAAAAGATATTAGGATTTATTTTTATATTTAAGCATGTATTCGTTTTGTCATAATTGCACAACCAAACACTTAACGAATTAGAAATAAAATAAAATATTTCGATAAAAGCAAATCTAATCGTTTAACTGTCCAGTCGTGACGAATATTCTATCATAAGCTTGGCAAGTATACACATCTCCCCCACTAAAGCCAAGGAATAAAAAGTATAAAGCGGTAAAAAGGGTTTGTTGGTTAAGGGTTGATCATCCTTTTTAATCTCTATCGATCTCATATTCCAGAAAAGGCGACAAAATCACAAATACATGATCGAATCCACGACCACGATACTTGCAATTGCTCAAATCCTTAACTCGAATAGGCTAAAGATAGGACCAAGTAATATTTACCAATAATATTATATCAAAAAGGGCGACAAAATCATAAATACATAGCCGAATCCATGACTACGATACTTAAGATTGCTCAAATCCCTAATCTCAATAAATCAAAGGTTTGGATGAAGAATGATATAGGGTATCGATAACATTTGGGATACAAATTGGTGTAAAATGAAAAATAAACAAAACAGATAAATTAAAATCCTAAGTGTGGTAAATTACTTTCCCAACCATCCCATGAATAAGACTCATATCATTGAATAACTCACGCTTTAACACTTGAAACACACGCTTTAGGTAGACACGAATTATACTCAACAAGATCTCAATCAAAGAATAACCTTAGTTAGCGTTCCCATAACGGCCAACTCTCATTCAATCCATAAATATAATATACAACAAATAGTGGTGATATCAACCACTTAATACAAAACTTTACATAAGTTGGTTAAAACAAACTTCCAACTTTTCCTTTTTTTTTTCTTTTCTATTTTTTCTATATATATATATATATATATATATATTTTTTTTTTTTTTTTTTTTTTTTTTTTGACATCAACATATATGTGTAAAATTTCACAACTTTTCTATTACTATTTTTCCGGATAATTTTTCCATACTTTTCATACTTTCAAAAATAACTGTAATAGTGAAAGTAGCAAACACACGAAAAATAAACTCAAAGATATACAATATTTACTTTCATACCAATTGCATTGTGCAATTTCCCGACCTAACCAAAGATAATGAATTACGCATGCGAACACAGGTAATGTAAGGAAACACACTTTGCCTAAAGCAATTAACCACGGATTTTAATCTACAGGGTAGGCTAAGGTGTAAGGGTGTAACGAAAGATTATAACAAATGTGTAAGAAACGAAAGGAATGACTCTGAGTGTTTTTCTAGGCGTATCTTACTCTAAAAGTGAGAGTAACAAAGGGTTTATACGGGGGTTAACTAACCAGTGTAGTTAGTTAATATCACATAACATATAATGGCTATTTGGGTGTAATCCTAGAAATTTACCAATTTAGACAAGTCATTCCAATTATATAGATAATACTTATTATGGTGGTCTCGAATAGTATATAAGCCAAGTTCTAAAGTTTACAAGTCACCGGCACACTCATAGATTTGTGAATTTTTATAAGTTCACAATTTTTGAAAATAAGGTTATGTGTGTAGCTATGCAACTTAGATTAAACAAAAAACATGCTAGAAATTTTTTAAATTTAAGCATATTAAGTACATATTAAGCATATTTTTGAAAAATAAGGACAAGTAAACGTTCTAATTCTCCATCCCCCCACTTAAGTTAAACAACGTCCTCGTTGTTTGTGTCAAAGGTTAAAAACTGGAAAATAAAAGAATTAGAACAGAAAAACTCCCCTGAGATTTGCTCGGTATGATCCTCCATTATTCGTATAAGAGCAAAAATCATCATTCTTGTGGATGAGAACGTTTAAGCTTCAAAAATGATGTATCCACAGGAATGCAGGAATCTATAATACCATTCAGACTTTAACACACCTGAATTAAGAAGGTTCAAACTTGCATAATACATTAGTAGTTAGTAAAAATAAAACTTAAAAATTAAAACTGTAAATCATCAGGTCAGTCGATACGCCGTATCTTATGGAAAAAGATACGCCGTATCGAGCCTGGAATAAATACGAATCAGAATAAAAGATGCGTCGCATCCTTAACCAGGGATGCGCCGCATTAAAATACTGACAGAAAGTTTTAAAGTCAAAAATAAAAATGCAGAAAATAAAATAAGATATGACCAGTGCAGGTGATGCGTCGTATCTTATGATGGAGATGCGCCGCATCTTCTGCAGGTCTGACAGACTCGACACAGAACAGAAAAGTAAAAATATTTCTTCCGGGTTGTCTCCCGGTCAGCACTTGTCTTTATTCCAGAGTCTTCAAGTTAGACTCACGTTCAGCTCTTTATTTTGCTCTAGCGAGATCTTCCATCTCAATTTCTCTCTTAGTTCCATATTCAAGTAACCAAACATTCTTTCCGCTAATTGGAACATCCTTGACACTAATCCGCCTCTGGTAGTTATTCCATTCTGGTCGTACCTTTGGAACAAAACTCCTTTAATCACCTTCGACAATTGGTGCACCTCAATCGTCAATTCTCTAATCATATAGTTTTGTTCTTTCAGCAACAGTCCATTGATGAAAGTTTCGACCTCATGATGCTCCTTATCACATTCGTGGGCGAACTTAGATACAATCTCATCGGTTGTAAGTTTAATCCATGATCCTCCGAACCAGCTTGGGAAAATATCAATCATGATTCCTGAAACACAAAATAAATAGGCTTCGAAGTAAAAAATTTCTAAGAGACAGGAAAGACGATTAGAATTTTCTCCGTTCGGGATAAATAAAAGTTACTGATATCTGAAGACGATGCGCCATATCCTATAAATAGGATGCACCGTATCTTATAATCGTTAAAAATAAATCAGACTTTTATTCAGAAAACAGATACACCGCTTATAATTTAGAATGCGCCGTATCAAGTTTAAATTATCAAAAATCGATTATATTTATTAAAATTAAATGCGTCGTATTAACAAAAGCTAATGCGCCGTATTTTCGTTACGTTTCAAAATACAAGATTTTTGATTTAGCAGATGCGCCGTATCGATAAAGATCGATGCGTCGCTTCTGTTTAATAATTCGAAAAACTGTTTTTAATTTAAATAGAAAATACGCCGTATCTGTTAAAACAAATGCGTCGTATGGCGTTAGGGTTTAGAAAAATTTCTTATTAAAAACAGAATACGCCGTATCTTGGGGAAAGATGCGTCGTACTCGAATTTATTAAACGCGTTGTATTTTATAAAAATTAAACGCAATACGCCGTATCGTTTGTATAGGCACAATACAACGACAGCAGAATGCAGAAAAATAGAAAAACAAAAAACTAAAATAAAAATAAACAAAAAGAAACAAAAATTACAGAAAATAAAAACACACAAAAACAGAAAATATGCAAATAATACAATGAATGCAATTTATCTAATATATAACAGGGTTAGTGGTTAGAATCTAAAAATAAAAAAGAAAAACCTAATTAAAATACTAATCAAATTAACAGATAATAACAACTCACTCCCCGGCAGCGGCGCCAAAAACTTGATGCGCGTGCTTTTTTTTTTTTTTTTTTTTTTTTTTTTTTTTTTTTTTTTTGTTCTAATTCTTTTATATCCCCGGCAACGGCGCCAAAAACTTGATGCGTGCGATGTGTCGTTGCGGTTTAGCAGTATTAATGCCTACTCAAGTTTTAAATTTATATTTAGCCGACTTATCAATAACACACACACTTAACGAGCAGTGTACCCGGTCAGTATGAATATAATGGTAAGTAGAGTGTCGATCACTAAGAGTGGAACGTATTATCTAGTTATTCTAATCAGTATTTTAATATCTTAATTTAGCTGTACAACCTAATCTAACGCAAGGGGGTTCAGCCTGAGAGACTGGCACGGTTTGGTTATGATTAAATAGAAAACTAAACTAATGAGCACGAATCAGCGATTAGCACACACGTACACAGATAGATACTCGAGACAATAAGAAGACCTGTCCTGATAATTAAGTAGCTTGTCACTTGTTTTATTGCTAGTTTTATATGAAGTGTATATAATTAAACCTTTCTCGTTGGCTCTAATCTTATCGGCGAGTAAACCCTTAATGATTACTTATGTCTATCTTATTTATTTAGCGTCTCTTAAATAGGCGAGGAAGGGGCATGACGACCTAAGCAATGCTCAGCTAGACACAGAGGTTATCAATGCACTAATAAAAGTCACCAAAGACATCAACATATAAACTTTAATTAATGGGAAAGCAATTTTAAGGGGTGCGCATGATTTTCCGTAGTCACATGACATCAGCCCATCAATCCTGATGAATTAAAGTGTACTAATACAATAAAACAAAACTACTTAATGAATTGAATACATGCAGGACCTTCTTACAGCTCTTGTATCTTCTTTCAGGGTGTGTCTTGTGTTGCTAATACGTCTGAATTCGTCTCAGGTTTGGTGCTCGTACGTATGGTATCTTGCACTGTCCAACCTTTTCAAATTCGTCTGAATTTGGGGTATTTATAGTTTCTGTCTGAGGGTTAGATGCGGCGCATAGGATAAGTAGATGCGGCGCATTGACTTAACTTCGCGTGGGGTCCAAGATTAATATATTCAGGAATATTCGTACACCGCCTTAAGATGCGGCGTAACTCCATTTCTCTATGCGGCGCATGTCCTTTGCTATCTTGGATTGTAACTTGTGAAATCTTGATAGTGATACGCCGTATGTAAGAAGTATGTTGCGGCGTATCTGGAGCAGAATAATCTTGATCTTGTACATTTCAGTAGACTCTTAACATCTTGCTTGTTTTGCTTCATAATTAGTCCAAAATCGCCAAGTTTCACATAATACTTGTTTTTACCTGAGAATTACAAAAGTAAACATTAACGTATCAATTCTCATATATAATATAATAAAACAAGTCAAATAAATAGGATAAATGATGATAATAAAATGTACTTATTTGAGTTCATCACCCTACACCTAGCCCAAAGAAACCTAGATCAACCTTCATCTAGCTCTCCCTCATCACCCCACAACACAAACCAAGTTGAGAGACATGTTAACAATTGTCCTTGTTGCATCTTTCTTCAACAACAAACCATTGCTTTGAATGAGCACTTCACATGGATTGAGTATCTTCTCACTAGATCCAATCCAACATCCCCACTTGAACAACATCAAAACTCTCATCCTACATGGTCCACTCCAAACTCTCCACCTCCAATTTCTCCACCACCACTCTCTCCAACCTCCATGAACCCAATAATACACCTCCATTAATCCAACATCCTCACTCTCCATTCATCCAAGTTTTCATGTCTCAAGCAAGTCAAATAGATTTTTAGGCAAAATAGAATTCTCGACCGAATGTATGCTCTAAGCATAACATATGGTGTACAAATGATTATGTCTTTTACATAATCATTTTCTTTTATTAAAGAAAGTCTTGTTTTATGCTTTAATATGTGTTTACTATGCTTGTTGATTTTATATGTGATATCATGATATATATGCTTGTGCTTCTAATATCTTTTATTGCAAGTATTCCATATCTCGATTCCTTGGTGCCCTCAAACGAGGGGGAGCACACATCAAGGGGGAGTTCTAGTTCCGACAAATTTCATATCTAAAACTTGTCGGCATAACCTTTTTGATTCTACAAAAAGGGGGAGAAATAGATGTGACTCACTAAATACTTGTCTAAAAACTAATTTTTCAATTTAATGAGTCTAGATTTTGTAATCATCAAAAAGGGGGAGATTGTTGATATAAATAATGCCTAAACACGTTATTAATATTTTTCGATATCTCTACGTTTTGATAATCACAAAATGCAAAATCATTAAACAAAAAGTTATGACGTAAACAAGTATTTAGTTGTAAATATCTATTTTAACAACTCAATCACTTAAGGTATGTATAAACAAATGCTTAATGCATTATATGATCAAAGGAACATTTTCTTAAACACTAGATTTTTTATAAAATGTCCAAAACATTTTATATCTTTTAGAAAAACATTTTTGGTAATAAATAAAAAGGTTTAATTCATTATAAATTTATGAATTCAAATTTTCAACCAAAATTGGTAAAAATGTTCCAGAAAAACCTTCCCCACAAAAAGACAAATCTGGGCAACGGTTCAGTGGGGCGGCCCCCTTAATTATACTAGGCGGCCCCCTATTTAAGGGGAACGCCCCGCTCCTCCAGCTGTCCAGATTTGCCTATAAATACTGGACTTTCTCTGGACTTTTTCCTCACCTTTTGCACCTAAAACTTTCTGTTCTAAATCTCTTCTTCTATCTTTGTAAATCCTTTGATCATATATTCTTAAGCATTAGTTTCCAAGTGATCCAAGCTTCCACCATCCAAGTGCAAAAGAAGAATACTTCTATCAATCAAGACTAGAAGTATTACAACTTAGTAGCATCTTGTTACTTAAGTTGTTTGTTAAGTATACTTTGTAAATCATTCATTCATTTGTGTAAAGTGTGTATATAAGGTGTGTATATTAAGTGAGAATATAAGTGATTATGTTAGTATAGTGTGTAAGTGGTGAAGAAATTGTGTAAGTAGTTGAGGTGTAAAGAAGTAGTGTAGAAGCATAATAGAAGTTGTGAAGCCGTAAGGTAGAAGTCGTGAAGCCGTAGGGTAGAATTCGTGAAGCCGTAAGGTAGAAGTCGTGAAGCCGTAGCATAGAAGTTGTGAAGCGGTCGTGTAGAAGTCGTGAAGTCCTAGTGTTGAAGTCGTGAAGCCTTAGTAAATAATTTGTGAAGAAGTTGTGTTGTGAAGTTGTCAGATTGGTTCTAGCTACGATTATAACTCGACATTTAGCTTTGTGTCGTTAAGCCGGTGTAAGCAAAAGTTGTGTAAGGTTTTCTCCGCCATAAGGGAGCTTGTTGAAGTTGAGAAGAAAACTCTCGAGCTTGGTGCTCGGGGAGTGGAGTAGGGCAAGGAAGGTGTCCTTGTAGCCGAACCACTATAAATCCCTCGTGTCTCGGTTAGATCTTTCCATCTCTTACTTACATCTTTATTTATATCGTCATTACTTTCATACATATAGGCACATATAATTGTTAGCATTAGTTAGAAGTTGATTTCACATAAAGATCAATTTAAAACTCCATTCATAAAAGTAAAACTTTTGTAACAAATCTAAAAGGGTACACATACAATCAACAATATTGTTCAAGTATTAGTTTTAACATAAACTTGAATCTAAGATTTTAAAAGTAACAAAAGTTTTCATAATAAAATTAAAAAGACGTAAAACTATTCAACCCCCCATTATAGTTTTCCACAATTGGTATCAGGAGCCACGTCAATCAAGATCTTTAAAATATACTGTATTTTAAAACTTGAATCGATCTATGGAATCCGAAAGATATTTAGAAGGGGAATCTATACAAAAACCACCGCTTTTTGAAAAATATATTTTTCTTGAATGGAAAAATAAATTTGAAAATTATGTGAAATCAATTGATCTAGATCTTTGGCATGTCATTTCGATTGGTGATTTTCAACCAACAAAAACGGATTTTGAAAATCAAACTAAAACAGATTTTAAAAGTCAAAATAATTATTTTAAAACAAAAAATGACATAAATAATAGAGCTAAAATAATCATTTATAAAACCTTGCCGAAAGTTGAATATGAAAGAATATTCTTCTGTAAAACGGCAAATGATATTTGGAAAAATCTCTTAAACTTTCATCAAGAAAAATGTCAAGCCAAAGATGAGGATTTTGATCTTGTACATGAATTAGTTATCTTAGAAAATTTAATAGATAAACACTTAGATAAAATAGATACATGTGCTACTAGTTCAAATGTTGTTAATGAAGGTATTAACGACGAAGACTACATGAATCAACTCCAAAGTGAACTCAATCCAAAATCATGGAGTGACACAGACGAAGGAGAAGATCACCATCCGGTATGTGACGAATGCAAATTAGATAAAACTTCAAATAAGGTACAATCCGAAATCGAACATTTTTGCTATGATCCATTCATTTTAGAATTTTCAAAACTAGAAAATGAGTTTAAACATTGTTGCAACATAGATCTAAAAACTATTTCTAAATATGAATCATAAAAAACTTTTGAAAGTAATCTTGAAAAAGAAATAATTTTGGAAGATAAAATGTCTAGACTTGAAAGTAATATTGAAATTGATCTAGAATGCAAAATATGTCAAGATTATAAACTTGAAATTAAAAGATTAAATGAAAGAGCAAAAATATTAGCTAAATTTGAAGAAAGCTCCAAATCTCTTAAATACTTACTAAGTTGTCAAAAGCCATTCAATGATAAAACCGGTTTAGGATTTAGCTCGGATAATTCTTCAACAAGTAAATCAAAACAAATCAAAATTGAAAAACCTAGTAGAAAAATTTAGATATAAGGCTATTTACTGTGATTATAATTAATATAAGTCAAGAAATCCACTGTTTGTACATCAAAACAAACTATTAAGGAATTCTTGTACTTCTTGGCGACATCCTCTCCATGTGCATACAAATGCAATGGATGTCTTCAACTAACCATCTCGGACCCATGAGAATCTGGGTACCAAGCTGTTTTATTTGATTAGGTGATGAACGCACAAAAGAATGATACTTAATCCTACGTCAACCTAATCACATCGTGCGTGTGAATACTAATGAATCATCTAATCCTGAACCACACTCTATATCTCACGTGATTATCCATCTCAAGAAACAGCCAATGGCGTAGTGAAATATTAGTGGTATTTGTTGAAAGAGCATGATGAGGTTACATTTGAGACGTGAATGTCTCAACAAAAAGACGTCACATACATCAAGGCTAAGACATCTAATATGTCAAGTACAAGACATGTTCGGGTCAAGCCGCTTTGGTCTTATAAGGCGTTAGAAGCATGTTGTGATATACTTTCATGCCTTGGTTATATTGAAGACTCATCTACCATTCACTACCTCATTTACCATCCTGGATATTATGAAGAAAAGCTGGACATAAGGTACGTTCTCTTTTTAAATCTCATGAATAGTTACTTCATACATATAGTTGTGTTAAAAATTGCCTTAGGATATGCTTAGTCTGATAGGTTGCCTTGCCTTTACATTTTTAGTTATATCATATTTACGATTTAATTAGAAACCCTTTAGTTAGCCTCCTAAGTATTAAATGAAGTATTCACTGTCGAACTCATTTAGCCTTTTCAAATTTAAAATGGAAATCTTCTATGTCCAGTATTAGAAAACTCTTGGTAATAAAGTAAGTTAAGTTAAGCGGATAAATCATTAACATAGAAGTAAGATTAGATTCTTCGCGTTAGATAAATATGTATGTAACAACCTCTTGTAGAATATGGCATTAGGATAGATAAATGTGCTGCAACAAAGGAGCTATAGATGTTAGGTTATACCCCATTCAATATGTCTCTATTAGGATCGTAAGTAAAATATATCATCTAGATTACCCTCATAAAAGGATAATGTCTGAATCACATTAAGTCAAATATTAGTATACCAAGCAAACTTCATATTTGGTACTCTTCGATAGGTAAATTTAGGAACTTAATTTCTTCTAAAAGGAGAATGACTACTGGAGAATCTATTGACTAGAAACTCAATTTGACCTAACGGTTGAATTGCTTCTGTGTGAGAAGTTGGGTGTGTGTAACCCGTAAAAATGGTCGTGTTTAGCCTGAATTGAGCACCACTAGTAATAGTCTCATATTCATTCTCCAACTTGATTACATTACTCTTCCTAAATATACCTAACGCTAGTTTGCTTTTATGAACTTTGTCTTTCATTAGAGTTTTTCATTCCTAGATTTATGTCATCTTACATATATAAAATTTCTGGAGGTTTACTTGCTCATATGTGTTTTAATTGCATGCCTTCGTAATTATTCGCTTAGTTATTAAATGCATATTCATTATAATAGTTTTTGTTTTTCTATAAACTATTCTGATATGATAATTTCTCTTGTATTTACATGTTTAAATGCCATAAAATATGTAGAAAAGGGTAGCATGTGACAATAGCCTTAACCAATTTCCTTGAGCATGAAATCTTTTACAACCATTGTTTTAATGACATTTATTTTATTTTATTTTTGCTAAAACTTAACATCTTGAAAAAAAATAATTTTTCAAAAGAATTTATCACCTTTCTAACATGTTTTACCATCCCACTTTTCTTTCCAACATTTGTCCATGATGATGTTTTTATCAAAGCCAAAGATTGAAAATTTTGTTTTCTTTCCTCATAAAAACATTTTGAAATAAAACTCAATCTATTTTATTCAAATAACTTTCACATCTACATAAAAACCCACTTTCAAACATTGTTGAATAATGCTAAAAACACCTATTTAAAATCATGCATGGTAATCTCATATATGTCATCTATATTTGTGTATATGACATTTATAAGTGAACTAAATCAAAAATCATAGTTTGCTCATTTTGATCTCTATTGGTACAAGTCTAGAAGTTCATGCTATCACAACTCCCCATTTCTTTGCACATAGACACTTATTAGGATTAATTAACTAGCGTATTAATCTTCCTAAAAATGATATTGTGAATTACTTGACATAGCTTTCTTGTCCATATATGTACATATATATATATATATATATATATATACATCTATATATATAAATATATGTGTCACTTGGTTAATGAGTAGATTGAATGCTAGATAAAATTGCTTAATATGCTTAGCATACATGAGTTATTAAATCCTAAATTGCCTCAAAAGAAGTTGGACTTGCTTGAAACTAAACCCAAAAACACAACCTTTTCTACAAATCTCTGCCAAAAACCCATTTTTAGTAATCTGGAAATCAGCAGATGGGCGGCCCCCTTAAATACCCAGGCGACCCCCTTAAAATTAAGGGGACCGGCCATCTGGAGTGACGGATTACTGTTTTCTTTTTCAATTTCCAACCCATTTTATTCTATACTTCCCAAAATTCACCAACACATTTTGTCCTAAACCACCCACCAAAAATTTACCTTCCTCAATCACATAATCCATACACTATAAATACCCTTCTCCATCATAAATGCTCATCCATATCATCCATTCAAACATGTCATCCTCTAACAACCCAAGATCCAAGCCTTCAAGAGTTGCTAAGATTTCGGTGAGACTCATTTGGAGAAGAAAGCTTGACACTTGTCATAATTTCAACTCAACCTATGATGTTGTTCAAAGTCAACCAACACCCAAGCCTCATGCTCATTCTAAACCTTCATCTCCCAATGATCAATCCCAAAACAACAATCCTAACCTCATTCACACTTAACCCACCAATGCATCATTCAAAACGCTCACCACTCTTGGAACACCCACTTCATCCATATCACCATCTTCATCCACTCATGACTGCCCAAGCTCACAAACATCTCCACCACCAAGAGTGTCAGCACCACCCCATACCAACTCACATGCTACTCCTATGTTGCATGTGCAAACATCCATCCCACATAACAACAACACCTTACCATCATCACCTTCATCCGAACACTTGAAGTTCATTGAGGAACTCAAGGAAGCCCATGTGCTTAGTGCTCTTGTTGCCCTACACCTAGCCCAAAGAAACCTAGATCAACCTTCATCTAGCTCTCCCTCATCACCCCACAACACAAACCAAGTTGAGAGACATGTTAACAATTGTCCTTGTTGCATCTTTCTTCAACAACAAACCATTGCTTTGAATGAGCACTTCACATGGATTGAGTATCTTCTCACTAGATCCAATCCAACATCCCCACTTGAACAACATCAAAACTCTCATCCTACATGGTCCACTCCAAACTCTCCACCTCCAATTTCTCCACCACCACTCTCTCCAACCTCCATGAACCCAATAATACACCTCCATTAATCCAACATCCTCACTCTCCATTCATCCAAGTTTTCATGTCTCAAGCAAGTCAAATGGATTTTTAGGCAAAATAGAATTCTCTACCGAATGTATGCTCTAAGCATAACATATGTTGTAACAATGATTATGTCTTTTACATAATCATTTTCTTTTATTAATGAAAGTCTTGTTTTATGTTTTAATATGTGTTTACTATGCTTGTTGATTTTATATGTGATATCATGATATATATGCTTGTGCTTCTAATATCTTTTATTGCAAGTATTCCATATCTCGATTCCTTGGTGCCCTCAAACGAGGGGGAGCACACATCAAGGGGGAGTTCTAGTTCCGACAAATTTCATATCTAAAACTTGTCGGCATAACCTTTTTGATTCTACAAAAAGGGGGAGAAATAGATGTGACTCACTAAATACTTGTCTAAAAACTAATTTTTCAATTTAATGAGTCTAGATTTTGTAATCATCAAAAAAGGGGAGATTGTTGATATAAATAATGCCTAAACACGTTATTAATATTTTTCGATATCTCTACGTTTTGATAATCACAAAATGCAAAATCATTAAACGAAAAGTTATGACGTAAACAAGTATTTAGTTGTAAATATCTATTTTAACAACTCAATCACTTAAGGTATGTATAAACAAATGCTTAATGCATTATATGATCAAAGGAACATTTTCTTAAACACTATATTTTTTATAAAATGTCCAAAACATTTTATATCTTTTAGAAAAACATTTTTTGGTAATAAATAAAAAGGTTTAATTCATTATAAATTTATGAATTCAAATTTTCAACCAAAATTGGTAAAAATGTTCCAGAAAAACCTTCCCCACAAAAAGACAAATCTGGGCAACGGTTCAGTGGGGCGGCCCCCTTAATTATACTAGGCGGCCCCCTTAAAATTAAGGGTACCGACCCCCTATTTAAGGGGACCGCCCCGCTCCTCCAGCTGTCTAGATTTGCCTATAAATACTGGACTTTCTCTGGACTTTTTCCTCACCTTTTGCACCTAAAACTTTCTGTTCTAAATCTCTTCTTCTATCTTTGTAAATCCTTTGATCATATATTCTTAAGCATTGGTTTCTAAGTGATCCAAGCTTCCACCATCCAAGTGCAAAAGAAGAATACTTCTATCAATCAAGACTAGAAGTATTACAACTTAGTAGCATCTTGTTACTTAAGTTGTTTGTCAAGTATACTTTGTAAATCATTCATTCATTTGTGTAAAGTGTGTATATAAGGTGTATATATTAAGTGAGAACATAAGTGATTAGGTTAGTATAGTGTGTAAGTGGTGAAGAAATTGTGTAAGTAGTTGTGGTGTAAAGAAGTAGTGTAGAAGCATAATAGAAGTTGTGAAGCCGTAAGGTAGAAGTCGTGAAGCCGTAGGGTAGAAGTCGTGAAGCCGTAAGGTAGAAGTCGTGAAGCCGTAGCATAGAAGTCGTGAAGTCCTAGTGTTGAAGTCGTGAAGCCTTAGTAAATAAGTTGTGAAGAAGTTGTGTTGTGAAGTTGTGAGATTGGTTCTAGCTACGATTAGAACTCGACATTTAGCTTTGTGTCGTTAAGCCGGTGTAAGCAAAAGTTGTGTAAGGTTTTCTCCGCCATAAGGGAGCTTGTTGAAGTTGTGAAGAAAACTCTCGAGCTTGGTGCTCGGGGAGTGGAGTAGGGCAAGGAAGGTGTCCTTGTAGCCGAACCACTATAAATCCCTCGTGTCTCGGTTAGATCTTTCCATCTCTTACTTACATCTTTATTTATATCGTCATTACTTTCATACATATAGGCACATATAATTGTTAGCATTAGTTAGAAGTTGATTTCACATAAAGATCAATTTAAAACTCCATTCATAAAAGTAAAACTTTTGTAACAAATCTAAAAGGGTACACATACAATCAACAATATTGTTCAAGTATTAGTTTTAACATAAACTTGAATCTAAGATTTTAAAAGTAACAAAAGTTTTCATAATAAAATTAAAAAGACGTAAAACTATTCAACCCCCCCCCCCCCTTCTAGTTTTCCACACTCCTAACTCATCATTCATTGTAAACGGGCGTAACTACAAACATGGATATTATCTTGCCGATGGAATCTATCCTAGGTACTCAACTCATGTCAAAGCATTTCCGTATCCGACTGAAGCGAAGGAAAAGAAATTCAAGAAAGTTCAAGAGTCGGCAAGAAAAGATGTCGAACGATGTTTTGGTGTTCTTAAGGGAAAATGGGGTATTTTGAATCGCAAGATCCGTCAAACGACCATCGAAAAGATCACTAACATCGTTTACGCGTGTTGTATATTGCACAACATGGTTATAAAAGATGACGGGAGGGCAATATCACCGGTTCATATAATGGATCCGCCGGTGCAACCCGTTTATGACGACAATGCACTACCGGAGTTACTAGATGAACAAATCCATCATCGTCTTCAATTTGATCTTACGGAGCATGTAGCGTCTCAAGATTTTGCATACCTCGATGACCCGGAGGCTCAACCAATGCCGGTTGAAGATTTAGTTATGTAGTTTCTTTTTATTTTATGAATTGTACTTTTAATTTTAGTTATTAATAAAATGTTTGTTTTTTTATATAATTGTTTAGTATTGGAAGGGTTAATGTTGCAAATTTATAAATTTGAAGGACAAATTATGAATATTTAAAAAAAGATTTGGAAGGGTTGAGAATGATGGGCGCCACTAAAAAAGGTTGAATGGAGGGTTGGAGGGTTGAAATGAGGTGGAGGAATTTGATTGGGTAATTTTGGGAGGGTTGGAGGGTTGAGAATGATGACTCCCTCCACCCTAAAGACACCAAAACTGTTTGACCTTTGTATTTTTCAATGCAATAATTATTTCACTTCTAACTTTTTTGTCTCATATTTAATACTAACACGTGTATTACCTTTTATAACACATTTAATAACACATTTATTACCTTTATAATACCCATAAAAAATATTTTTTTTATTTCCCTTATACCCTTTTTATAAACATATTAAAAAATTATGAGTTTTTATAAACTTAAAAAAAAACTGGATTAATATAAATTTATCAAAAAAAAAAAAAAAAAAAAAAAAACATTTAGTAATCAAGATTTTACAAATAATAATAATAATAATAATAATAATAATAATAATAATAATAATAATAATAATAATAATAATAATAATAATAATAATAATAATAATAATAATAATAATAATAACTGTACATTTATTAAAAAATTATAATAACTGGATTTTACAAACTTTATAAAATAGCTCGATTTTATAAAACTGGATTATTACGAACTGGGTTTTACAAAACTGAATTACCTCCTCTTGACATTTCACATGATCATGTTGAGATGTTTTCCAAATCTGACGATGATTGTACTTCAAGTGATGATTCTTTATCTTGTGAGGACATCGATTATGTTGAGGAATTACCTTCTGGGCTTGTCAGCTTAGAAGAAGAGAATGATGAAGAAATAATCAAAGACGAAACTCTTCGTGAAACATTATTAAATGTTAATCTTCTCATTTCTAAAATCGAGGCTTTCAATGAAAAATCCATTTCATCTCCTATCCCCATAAAGGATAGTGACCTGTTTTCCGATGACTCTATACCGGAATTTGAAGCCTTCCATTTTGATCATATGGGAGAGAAGACTAGTGGCAGAGCCACTTCTCATTCTCATATTTCTCTCCCCAAATATGAATCATTTGCCTTCGAGGAGTTCTCCGATGAACTCACTCATATCATATCTCCGCCGGAGTATGATAACTTCTACTTTGATCTTGACAAAGATTATCTTTATGTCCCGGAGGGAAATATTCTCAACATTGAGAATTTGCTTGATATCAAAATCCCATCCCTACCACCCAGAATATGTCTTGATCAGCCGAGCTTAAATGATGAGATTCATGATGTGGAAATCATGAATTCTCCTGTTGAGGATAACTATCTTGTCATGATTTTTATCATGACTTTCTTTCTTTTCTTCACCTACACGGTGACTTCTCCTGTTATTCACTCCTTCGGGAATGAAGACACTATCTTTGACCCCGGCATTTTCATTTATCATTTGTGAGCCGGGTCTGTGTATATCTCATCGGAGTGGAACTTTCAAGTACTTCAGTGTTTATCCAAACATCTTGAACGAAAGTCCGATGGAGATTTTTTGTTCCACATGCTTCCCCAAGAACCAATGAATGCGGGGTCGAGTCAAGCTAAGTGACTCGGTGACAAAAAAAAAAAAAAATAATAATAATAAAATAAAAATATTAGCATACCATATGGGTTTTCACCCATATTTCTGTCTTCTTTCTCTTTTCTAACACCTAAGTGTGGGGGAGTTGCCCTGCTGATATATATATATATAAAAAAATATAAAAAAAAAATGATAATAATTGTTGTGTTCCTACGCTTGGCTAGTAGTATTACCTTTTTACGTTCTAAGTGTCGGCATAATAGCCGGTGCTTTGAATATTGAGGGCAATATTCAATTCTAAGTGTGGGGGGGTATTCTCTCGAATTTTGTCACATTGTACTTTCTAGTGCCCTAATACCCCAGTTTTGGCCTTTTTTTTTTTTTTTTATTTATTTTATTTTTTTTTATTTTTTATTTTTTAGTGGAAGTGCTATGCACTAACACAACAAATGGTTATCAGTCCACCATGTCTAACCCACATAAGGACTGGCTAATCCGAGAGCAAACGGCTCTTGGTAAAGATATCTCAAATCCGTTTATGGCTGACAATTTGCCAAAAATTGTATGGTATTCAACTCGCCATATCTTTGATAGTGAAGAGTTGGCTAGCCCACAAGGTTATGGCTTGTGGTTAAGGCAGTAGAAAACCATAATTGGTAATCAGCTCACCAAGATGATAACTGTATTCTATCAAAGAGTTGGCTAGTCCAAAAGCAAACGGCTTTTGGTAAAGACAAATCAAATCCGTTGACAGCTGATGGTTTGCTCAAAATCATTTGGTTATTAATGTACCAAAGTATCATACTAAAACATTGGCTACTCCAGAAGTAATGGCTTTTGGTAAAGAGACATAAAATCCATTAAATTTTCATAAAAGATTGCTAGGGACTAGCAATAGTTTAGTGTGGGGGATTGATGAGTGTCTAAATACTCATCATTTTATTCCCATTTAAACTGCAAAAACATTTAAAAACACTCAGAAATGCTTCAAAATACAGAAAATATCCTTGGATTGTGTTTTTATATGTTACAAGTGCAAAAGGATTGAAAACAGATGAAAAATGAGCAAAGTTTGCATAATTGGCAGATTCAGTCCCTGAACTTTCAAAGAATGGCAAAAATAGTCCCTGGGCATTCAAAAATGGAAATTCACATCTATGGCCCGGGTACTATTCACACTTGGCAAGAAATACCCCTTTGATAACCTTGGAAAGTTGTCAACCCAGCCCCCTCAAAAATCCAAATATTACACAAATGGTCCCTAAAGTTAAATCCTATCCTAAATAAACTACACCTAACCGGATTTAAACTAAAACCCAATTCTATCCTACAATAAAACCCAACCCAGCCCACTCAACAAAATAACCCAAGCCCAAACCTAAACCCTTGACCCGGCCTGTTTTTACCCCTGAGTTAAACACCCCAAGTTTGACCACAAGTCAAACTTGTCTTCTTCAATACCACCCCGCCAAACCATACCACCACACCCACAACATTGCTCTGACAAACCCACAACCCTTATCCCTGACATCCACCATCACCTCCCCCCTCCTCCAGTGAGATTCCTACACAGTACCCATCCCCATGTGCTCAGAAGAAGCCAAATCCCCACATGGACCTTTTCCCGCCAAAATTACAATAAATGACCAAGATTGATTCAAGGCCATTTTAATGGTAGGATTTGATCATGATGACTCAGAGATACTTTTGGGATTGCTATATAAAGAGAAGAAGGCACACAGAAAAAATTGTCACTAGTTTAGGACCATCAGTAGTGTAGATTTAATTAATGCTTAGTTCCAGTCTTAATTTCAGTTTTCATTGTCAATTCATGTTAGTTTCAAGTCATTTTTCTTAAATCACTTCTGTATTGTACTAATTTTACCAAGTTAATGAATTTCATGTTCTCAAGTCTACTGTTAAATTCGAATCAAGTTTAGTGTTAATCAAATAGCTTATTATCTGTTTATATAAGCTTATATAAGCTAAATATAGCTTACTGTGAGCTTATCTTAGTTCAACTCTGTTCTAATATCAAAGAAATCAGAAAGTCAACGAAAGTCAAAGCAATGGTCAAAATAAGCTTCTGGGTAGAATAAGCTGTTTTGGAAAGCTAATTTGGTTCCTAGCTTGTGTCCTGACAAGACCAAGTTCAGTTCATCAGTTTCCTTTCTTTCATAGCCTTAATCAGTTGTGAGCTCATTTTATAAGTTTTTGCTTAATTTTCTATTTCACTGATCTAGTGCTTAATTTTAGCTTATTGTTGTAATTTTCTGCTTAGTAATAGTTTTTAAGTGTATTTGATCTGTTTTATCAGTTTTATATAGCCTGTTCTTTATTTTCCTTAAAAAACCTCCAAAAAGCCAAAAATAGCTAAATAATAGTTTAGCTTATTAAACTGCTTAATTCCTTTTCACAGTTACTAATTTGTGCTTAATATATCTAGTTGTAGTCCTAGAAGTAAGTTTTTAGCTTAATATTATCTGTTTCACTTCAAAAAGCAAATCAGTGAACTAATAGGGGTGTTTGGATTAGTTTGACAAACTGGGTCAAACCCTGTGTTACTGTTCATTTGCCTTGGGCATAAGTTTGATTTGGCTTATTCTAGGTCAGATTAGCTTAGGTTGTTAGAATTTAAGTTGTTTTAAGCACATTTGATGATTTGGGTGAATTAGTGCAGAATTTAGATAGTTAACTGCCCATATCAGCTTATTAATAAGCTGAGCTTATTTGACCATTCATTTTGGCATTTCCATGTCCATTCTAGTGGTTAAAGTGAGTTTCCCAAGTTTGATTTAGTTTCATTAAGGATTGCAAAAGTTAAGGGTCAAAACCCATTCCTGCTGATCAGTACATACTGAGCTTGTCTCAGCTTTTTCATTGCTCTCTATCTGCTTAATCAGTTGATTCCTATGCATGATTTTTAATCTACAAGTAGCTTATAGTTTAGGCTTTAGAGTTCTGAGCTTAGTTCTCACTTTTTAGCTTATTAGATTGCTTAAAATAAGTCTGCATATAGCTCTTGTAAACTGATTTGATCCTGCATCAGTTTTGTTTGACAATCACCACCTGATCTAGTGCTCAATTAGGGTTCAATTGGCTTATTAGAATTAGGGCTTTTGGTATTTTTGTATACCCTGTAGTACCAAGTAGCTTTTGCCCCCATAATCTTCATTTTATCAGCTTATTTAGGTGCTTAAAATCTGTCTGCAAGTAGGGTAGTTTGACTGTCATTTCTGACAAAATTGATTGTTGATCTAAACTGCTTATTGGCTTATCTATTGTGCTTATTTATGCTTAATTAGTTGTTTTAAGTTTTAATAAGTTGTTTAAACTGGTTCTGAGCTTTTGGTAATTTTTATAGCTTTTTAGCTTATTTTTTGCTTATTTGCAAACTGCTTATTTGCCCAAAACAGCTTATTAGGTTTAGATAAGCTATACTTTTATTTTTCCTAGCTTTCAAATATTATTTTAGACTTAACCTGAATTTTTCAGATTTTTCCTAAGTCATTTACTATTTTTAAACCTTTTAATTAGTTTTAATAGTTTTTAATTCATAATAAAAAAATATAAAAGTCAGAAAAATATAATTTTTTTTTCTAAAATTTTCTTTTATTATTTAGGATTTAAGAAAAATAATTTTGTACTTGTGAGATTAGATTTCCATAAATTTCAGTTTTTATCCCGTTTTCAGATTTCTTGTTTCGCGTTTTTATATTAATTTAGTTTAAACCTTAATATTTCAGTAAGAATTTGTTTCTCATTTGTTAATTAGATATAAGCAAGCAAAAATCCATATCCTAATCATCAGTCACTTTAATCTCAAACTTTCAACAATTGCCCATTCACTCCTCGTTGTGAAACGACCCGGGTAATCACTTACCTGGTCACACACACACAAACGTGAGTTTTTATAAGTTAGCCTTTTCCTAAGGGTTAATTTGTCTTTATTCACGTGTATCCGTCTGCATATTATATTTATATACACTATTTAGCACGGATCAGTGAGATGCATTATGTTATGATCGAGTTACAAGGAGAGTACCTGATGCCCGTCATCACGCCTTATTGTTTTAACGAGTTTTGTCACTATACAGTTAGATGGGAAACCATGTATAGGTCACATCTAGAACTATATACACAAATTTGTCGTCATGAAAGTGTATTTGTTGATGTAAGTGATTAAATATTTTAGTGTTTGTACTATTATTTTTTATTGGAGATTAGTATCTTTATTTATTCATAATCAATTTTTGAATTTTCTTATTTATAGATTGTGTATTTTTTTTATTAGAGATTAATAATATAATGGAAACATAATTATTAAGTATTTTAGTGTTTGCACTCTTATTATTTTTTATTAGAGATTACTAATTAAAATATACTTAAGAAAACTTAAAAAAAAGAAATATAATCATGATTATATAATCATTACTTATATAACTATTTTAGTTACATTTAAAATAAAAAAGAAAAAAACATCATGATTATTACATTATTAGTATTTGACTTTAATTACTTTGGTATCTCTAATGAAAAAAATTGGTATGAATAATGAGTCCCAATAAAAAATTACTCCATCCGTCTCAATTTAATTGTCCATATTTTCTTTTATGGATGTCTCAAATTAATTGTCCACTTTCCTTATTTAGTAAAAACTAGAGAATCTAGTGGAGGAATATTCCATTTTAGTGGTTGAAAATTAAAGTGGCCTCACTTTTATTAAACTTTGTGTTTTATCTCTCCTGACAAATAAATTGAGACGGAGGGAGTATAAGTTATGTTCAACATGTTAGTCAAACTTCCTTGAAAACTCGACCGATCTAAATGATTTGTTTCGCCAGTTGAATTTATTGGAGACTTTAGTTACTAAGGCTGAAGGGAGTGCAGTGAACCAAGAGGCGAACCAAGGCTGGAACGCTTCTGGAACGCCTGGAACACCGCCCCCCTAGGCGATCGAGGGGGTAGGCGATACATATGGGTCGCCGGCTGAATTTTGTTTTTTTGTGTGGATCAATGATTGCAACTGACTTGGTCTACTCCCCTGCACATGAAAATTATTAAGCTACATCTTTTGAGAGGATGGTGATGATGAATGTGAGCAGGCGGAGAGGATGGCTAGGATGAAGATAGAGGTTTAGATGTATGCAAAACCAAAAGAAGAGCAATAACGATTTTTTATTTTTTATTATTATTTATTTATTTTTTAGCAAAGAGCAATAGATCTGATACATCTTGTTTCTATCATCTGACCAATTCTTAATTTGGATCCTTAAGTTGGTGGTAAAAAAAAAAAAAACAATCATTACAAGTGCCACGAGTCGCGAGTCGCCCTACCCTCCTGGGTAGCTCCACTCCCCCTTTTTTTGAGGCTACCCAACATGCTGACTCAGCGTCACGTGTCGCGAGTCGCCCCTTAATTGGATAGCCCCACTCCCTTCGGTCTAACCTAACTTTTCATTGTCACTTAATGGTTGTTTCTGTTGCATTTTAGCCATCTTTTGACTTTCTACCTCCAAGGTTGCGGCAACTTTCCACTCCAACTTTTGTACAGATCTTTTTTGGATTTCAATATCAAAAAATCAATTTTGAATGATTTGAATTTGATTACATGTGCACAATTTTATTTTTGGTTGAATGCTCCTTCTAGTGTCTCACCTTTCTAGTTGATATTATTATTTTTGTTGAGATTGTCAAAAACAAACTGTATGCTAAAGGTGTAAGCTCGTAAACATAAACATCAACCATTCAATCTTAAGGGTGTAAGTATAATGGTGGGGGCTTAAAAATATCGAACTGAAATCTCAAGTCCATATGCTACAAATAATAAAACAAAAAAAACTTTAGTCAACCTTCATTTTTATTAGGCAGAAAAAAAAAAAAAAAAAAAAAAAAAAAAAAAAAAAAACTTTTTCAAAAATGATCTAACTGGGTGTTTATTTAAGCTTATTGTGTGCTAATAAGCTTGTATGATTTCACTATATTTTTCACAAGTTTAAGTTTATTAACTTATTTTAAAACTTATAAAGTTATTATGATACTAGCAGGGTACCCGCGCGTTGAGGCGGCGGCGGGTACCCTGAAATAAAATTTTTCGGTGAATTATGTATTTTAGTTTATTATGTTTTTTTTTACAATACATTTACGGATATCAAGAATTTCGTTTAGCTCGTGCCCGTTCGGGCTCGAGCCCGTTTGGCCCATGCCCGTTCGGGCTCGAGCCCGTTTGGCCCGTGCCCGTTCGGGCTCGAGCCTATTTGGCCCGTTGCCCGTTCGGGCTTGAATATTTTTATCATGTGCTTTATTATTTGTATTAGTGACATTTAATGCAAGAATTGTGTTTAAGTTGGCTGTACAATATGCTTGATAATTTGTATTTCTTATGTAAGGGGTGTTTTAATTATTTAATAACTGCATTAATTGTATTTATTGACCCGTTAATTGTATTTAATGTACATAATGATTTATTTATTGTATTTAATGTTAGTATTTCTATTTTAATTAGTTGTACTTTGAGCTTAAAAAATTGTAAATGTTAGAAAATGTGTTTTAATTACTTGTACTTTTAGCTTTATAACTTGTATTGCTTAATTTTAAGTATTTTTATTAATAGTAGGCCTTTGTGCATTTATAAGATAGTTAGTATGATATAATGAGTTTAAATAAACTCATACGTATCAAAATAACTTAAGATTTTTGAGATGATTTACAAAATCATGTAAGCTTATAAACTCAAAAACAAACTCGAATAAACTCTCTATTATCAATTTTAAGTTTTTTAAGTTAAAAAAAAAAAAAAAAATAAAAATAATAAAATAATTCAGTCTAATTTTAAAAAGATACATTTTATTTTAAAATCAACCAAATCACATATCTTTTTTCACTCATTTTTCGTTTCATTTCTTTTTTAAATGATACTTGAGAACACAAATTAGCGTTTAGTATGCATGAATCTAAGTTTGAATAGAATAAATCATTACGATGAAATGAAAAAATATTATTTGTTTTGAGTTTTGTAATGAAAAGGTATATTAATTGGTTCATTCAATTACGTCTATAACCATAAATTTCATTACTTAGTATTTTCATTCTTTTTCATTCCATCTATACGACATGGAATCATGTTTCCCCATATTTCATTTATTTCATTTATTTTCAACGTCTATTACATCGTATCAAACAACATGTGTAAATGATGTATTGCATTCCAACATAGCAACCAAATAAATCAATAGAACAGTAATAACTTATTCAATTACTATATTCATACCATTACATCATCGATTACATTCCTTTATCAATTTTCACTTCATTTTTTTTTCTTTAGTTTGCTTGTTTTTGTTAAGGGACAACACACTACACTCAGTTCTCGAGTTAAAGTTTAAGATGAAATGAAAGGAAACGGGATATTTTTTTTGTTCTTGAGTTTTTTTTTGTTTTAAGAGAGGAAAGAGAAGTTGAGAGGAAGTTTTATTAATAAAATCTTTCTCTCATTTTTTGGAGTAAAGGGAAAGGAAAGAGAAATGATTGTTATGTAAAGATTAATATACTTTTTTTTTAAAACATTTAACATTAACAACTAAAGAATATACATATAATTTGAACAAGTTATTTTTCTTTTTCTACCACTTAAATAATTACTTTTCTTTTTCTTTTCTACGTGTGAATAACACATCGACTAATACTTTCTTTTCTTTTCCTTTCTCTTCCCATTCCAATTCTTTTCTATTTTCCCACATGGACAATTAGATGATAGTTTTGACTTGCACATGAACAACAACATTTCCTTTCCTTCCACTTAACTCCCTTCATTTTCCATTTCATTCCCTCATCATCATCATCATCATCATCATCATCATCATCGTTATCTTCTCAACTCATCAATTAATTTCAGGGAATCTTGCATAAACCCTAATCCACAAAAACCCATAAACAAAAAAATGAACTCAATTTCATTCGGGTCAAAAACAGTTCTTTCACCTTTCCCAGCAGTGGACCCCACCCATAACAAAAACCCATTTCTCAAAACAACCCACTTTAGCACCTTCACCAAACACCATGACCATAAACCCTTGTTTGTGAGATTCGGGCCGGGTCAGGTCCAGTTTCCTGACCCGGAGAATTTGAAAGATTTGTTTGATAGAGCTGAGGGGCTTATGTATACTATTGCTGATGCTGTTGTGGCTAATAGTAATGATGCTGGTGTTGTTACTGGAAATAAACAGAGTAATGATTGGTTATCTGGGATTACTAATTATATGGAAACTGTTTTAAAGGTTTGTTATTTTTAACCCATTTTTTGTTTTTGCTTTAATTGTTAATCACATACATAAAGTTACTGACTTTAACCTTTTATGCTCATCTTCTATTAGCTTTATACTTTTAGTAGTTTTATGGTTTATTTGGGTTGACCAGGGAAGGGTCGGAAACACTAGTTAGGCTGCGTACATATGAGTTAAAGACTCGCCCTTCCCGAGTAATCTGAATAGGGAAAAACTTATCTGTTTACCCAGTTCTTTAAGGAAAAAGTTACTACTTTAACTTTTTAGGCCCATGTTTTATTAGTTTTGTGGTTTATTTCAGTAAAAAGCTACTAGCTTTAACTTTCTATAGTTTGTCAGTAAAAAGCTACTAGCTTTAACCTTACACTCTTATAGTGTCATGGTATCTTTAGGTTTGCATTTTAGCCCATGTTTCTATTAGTTCTAGGGTAAATGTCAGTAAAAAGTTACTAGTTTTTACATTTTTTGTGTTATTTTAAGTTAAATAAAAATGTTACTTTATGGGATATGTAACATAGTTTTAGATAGTGAAAATGATTATGATGACTATTTGCTTGTTTAGGGTTGAATGATTAGTGTTGGATAATAGTTTCCGAGTAGCTGCAATAAAAGTGGCCTTAGTTAAATGACCAAACTTATCAGATTTTCTTAAAGACTTGCTTCTGGGTAGTTGATTATCATAAGATAAAACTACATACGAACATTAAAACACTATATATATAATGCAGTACGTTTTGTTAAAACTGGTTATTCGACTTTGTCATCTCGTGAGACAGAGGTCAAGGTTGGATCAAGTGGTTAACACCCTTGCCTCTGGAGACAGAGGTCAAGGGTTCGATCCTCACCCCTTGCAAGGCCGGAGGTCCTTTTCTACCTTTGGTAGAACCGGAAGCAGCCTCTCTACCTTAGGTAGGGGTAAGGCTGTCTACGTCTCAACCTCCCCCATACACCGTGGAAGACGGTATTGGGACCCATAACCCGTGGAAGACGGTATTGGGAGTTACTTTACTTTACTTTACTTTGTCATCTCGTGATTTGTGGAATGCTAATCTTGGCCAGCCAAAAGTAGGAAAAGATACGAGTTTCTTTTACTTAGTTTATTTATGATGAAAATTTATAGATTAGTTGTTGGAAATAGAGGAACTACTTGTAACTTGCTGGAAGCAACATGGAAATATTTCAGTAACTTGGAGCATGGTATTCCTAATTTAGGAATTAGGAGAAAGCTTTCTTCATGGTTCACTTGTAATATTTATCTTTATATTTTTATTTCAGTTTTTGAAGGATGGACTCTCTACACTCCATGTTCCATATTCATACGGCTTTGCGATTATACTCCTCACGGTACTTGTGAAGGCTGCAACATTTCCTCTGTCAAAGAAGCAGGTTTGTTTCTCAGAAATTTGCTTTCTAATTGTCTAATAGTGGTTGGTTGAATGAAAACCCTACGCCAACATTAATATCTTAAACTACTATGTAGGTGGAATCTGCAATGGCAATGCGATCTTTGCAACCTCAAATAAAGGCTATCCAGGAACGGTATGCTGGTGATCAGGTGACAATTGGTCCTTTTTTTCTTTTTCTTTTTTTTTTTGTATTTCATATTTTGATGACCGACAATGATGCAAAATATGACTTGTATAAGTGATGTCGACGACGGCTAGAGATCTAGATTTTAAGGCTAATTCTTTACTTACACAAAGAAATTATTGTCAAGAAATTAGCAAATGTTTCCACATTATATATTGAATTCTGAAATGAGTAGGTTTTTTTTTTTAATACCTGGGTTCCGACTCGACATTGCGAGCCGACTAATCCCAGGGAGACTACCCTTTTGGATAGCCCGGAGTCATCGCAGGTGAACCTCCGTGGCCACATGGGGATTAATTTTCTCCCCAAGGTTTGAACCTGGGACCTCCAGGGACTTTAACCACTTAGGAGAGCAAATCCAAACCGCTGGGTCACCCCATGTGGTTGAAATGAGTAGGTTTACCTCCAAATAAATTTCTCTTAATATCAGCATAACATTTGCTTTTAGGAATCCATGAAATGATTTGACATTCTCATTTTTCTTAATTCAATTTCATGGATTTGCAGGAGCGACTTCAGCTTGAAACTGCTAGATTGTACAAACTAGCGGGAATAAATCCTTTGGCAGGTACAAACTAATGTTATGTACCAGTTACTTTATTATCTACTTCAAGCTATAGTCATATATTGACTTTGCACCATTAGGCACATTAGCAAAACATTCAAGATTGTGATTATTGGATGCTTTTCACAGGATGCCTGCCAACCCTAGCCACAGTACCTGTCTGGATTGGTCTTTATAGAGCCCTTTCAAATGTTGCAGACGAGGTAACATTGTAAAGGAGTTATTTGCTTTATGTGTATTATTAATATCATATTAATGATCTTCTTAATGATATCTGTAGGGACTTCTGGCCGAAGGTTTCTTCTGGATACCATCCCTTGCGGGTCCTACAACAGTTGCTGCTCGACAAAGTGGCAGTGGCATATCTTGGCTCTTCCCTTTCGTAGTAAGCATTAGTGCATTACTATTTGTTTGAATCCTTTTTGATATTTTTTGACCTTTAATATCTGTAACAACCTCTACAGGATGGTCAACCTCCCCTTGGATGGTCAGATACATTTGCATATCTTGTGTTGCCTGTGCTCCTTGTGGTTTCTCAATACATATCCGTGCAGATCATGCAATCATCACAACCACAGGTTAGCCGTTTAGTATATTTTACTTATACGTTATCTGAGTAAAGCTAAAGATGACGGAATTGTATATGTTAATTTGATTTACAAATTGGCATATGGATGATATGATGATTACACCCTTTATCTTACATGTCTCTTACCCAAAATTTTCAGAGCAACGATCCAAATATGAAGACTTCCCAAGCCATAACCAAGTTGCTCCCATTGATGATTGGTTATTTTGCACTTTCAGTGCCTTCTGGGCTAAGCCTTTACTGGTAAGTCAATCTCCTGAAACTTGAAACTTCTATCAATCCATGTATATTACTCTTTCTGAATTTACTTCTCTTCTCTTTTTTCTTCATATGTTGATCTTAAATTATCAAAGTTTTTAGTCACTTCCTTTCTCCATGCTATTTGACCAATTGTTTTCTTGGTCCTTCCTATAAAGTTTCCAATCTTAAAAAGAAAACAAAATACGCATGTGTTATCAAAGCTGAAAGTAGTTTATTTGAGGTCAACATGCTTGATAATCCTAGTTATAATTATGTAAATTTAAATTTCATTTTACATTTTTTGCAGGCTTACAAATAATATATTAAGTTCAGCACAACAAATATGGCTTCAAAAGATGGGTGGTGCGAATAATCTGGAAAAAAAAATTAACTACAAAGTTCTTAAGGAAGAACTGCCCAAAGTTCAGGAACCTGTTTTTCCTACTACATCAGTTAAAGAACCACCCAAAATAGAGAAGCCCGATGCCCAAGGGTATCGCCCTGGTGAAAGGTCAGTAGCATATCCTTTCCCAATCAACCAGGTCAAATGGATCTAACGGATCAAACAGATTGAAAATTTTCTAATATATTTTAGCGCGCACAATATTTAAATGGTTTTATTAAAATAATCAGGTTAGTTACTGTGTAGTAAGATATTATCTATAGTCACAATTAAGGCAAGTTTTAATGATATATTTGAAATACAAATTAAAAAAAAAAAGCATTAGTGGGTCATACTAAAAATGATTTTTTTTTACTAAAGCCAGTTGGTTTACCTACCTCCTGCCCATATTGCCATTTATAATAATGGTGTTCAAATGTCACTCGCGTTTATTGTAATCTTTTGTATTGTCAGATTTAAGAAATTAAAAGAAGAAGAAGCTAAAAGGAAAAAACTGAAGGCAGAAAAAGCTAAAGAAATTTTGTTGAAAACTGAAGATGTGGGAGACGTGAAGGTAGACCATGAACTCCATGCTGATTCTGTGAAGTCTGTTAATGGTGATTCATCATCTTTAGACTCAAATCAAGTCGAGAAAACTTTGATCACTGAAATAGAAGATGGTGAAGATTCAGTTCAGTATAATGGCAGGAGAGATCAACAGCTTCCTGAAGAAAACCTTGAAAAGGTAGTTTTTTGAACTTTGAACCAATTTCTTAAATTCACTTTTTCTCCAAAGGTGACAAAATAGGTGGGTTGGGACATTGGGTAATGGGTCAAAATGAGTAAATTTTCGTCAAATCTGATCTTCTGAAATTATACTATAATATTTACCATTTATTTCTTTAGTAAGATACTTTAAGAGGTTTTTATGCATTAAATTACGCTTTGTGCAACTTTAGACCCATATGACAAACCTTCTTCTTTATACATATATTGATAAATTAAATGCAACAATACCGAATCCCACTGGTGTGCGATGTACGGGGGAGGTTGATACAGTCATACCCGTACCCAAAGGTATAGATTGCTTCTAGAAAGACCTCCCACTAATAAATTGCCATGCAGAGGAGCAATGTTTATAAATAAATGGTTCTAAATTGCCACCTAGTCCCTGCGAAAAAAAGCCATACCTTGTTTACGGGGAAATGTATTTCATTTCCCATTTGGGATGATTCCACGTTAAAAGGGCTAAAAAAATTGAATTCTAGCACCTGTTGATTGGTTATGAAGACATGTTTTCTCCCAAAAGTTGCGTTTTAGCATTTTTGGTAATCTTTTTACTTTTACTTAACAGGAAAAAGCCACTAGTTTAACCACGGAAAATAAAAGCTCAACCGAAGACAAACATCAAGAAGAAAAGAGCATGAACGACCTAGATAGCAGAAGTAACCGGTGTACTTAATAACATCCACATGCGAGTTTACTACCAAATAGTTGGAGTACAAAGAACAGCATGGTCTAGGTCATGAACACAAAGCCATATATGCAGACCATCGTGTTTCGATTCGAATATACAAAAGGTAAAGTGTAGATACATTTTCTGTTCCCAACGAGAAGCTTTATGAGAGGTTTACATACAGGGATGTAAACTGTTCTTCTAATGTTGAGTTTTGAGAATACCTGGGCTATTGAAAACTTAGAATTTGGGCTTTGAAGTTTGTATACCCGATAACTGCTTTGATATTCTTTATACTATATTTGTTCCTCTTATTTCTTGTTGCTTTAATATATCAGCTCCAGTGACAAAATGCTATAGATAGTTATGGTTTTTTTATCTTGCAAAATTTATAGAAACATCGTCATATTGAGTACAACACACATGTATTTATTCTGATTTATATTGAGTACAACACACATGTATTTATTCTGATTCATGCAAAATTTAACTCATTTAGCAATTAATAGATGCATATTTTACAGATTAAATTAAGAATATTAGCTTGGAAAAAAATGAAGTTTGTGTAATTATGTTTCGAGCTGCTCATTTTGCCATCTTTTTGGACAAGAGACCTTTTATGCAGTCAAGACATTTTCATTCACCGTGCTCATACGGGTGCCCATAGCATAATCAGAAAAACAAAGAATTATGTTATCAAAAAGTGCATGTCAAACATTTTGTAAATAAACATCACAAACAATTTTCTGCTAATACAGGCAAAGGCAATTGTGCAAAAACAAATACAAAAATTGGTGCCTGAGAGTGAACCTTTGTTCGACAGTAATTTTAGACTCTGAACATATACTTGTTTATCACCCAAAAATCTTCGGGATTTAAATACAAAACACTTGTGTTGGAATGAGATTTCACATGAGCCTCAATTCATATTCGCCTGCCATTGTTATGTATCTGACCCATGGAAGAGCCTGGTAACCACTCTTCTCAATGATCTTTAGGTAACGTACCTACAAAGGCCAAATAACAATGTTAAAGAGCCTAATTTTGGAAAATAGAGTTAGAATCAAGTGTTTTTTCTTTATGTTATTCTTTTTTATGCATAAATTGTTCTTATATGAGTCAGTCTCTGATTATATTCTTTGTAATATAATACGAGTATATACTATATAATATTACTCACAAAAGGACTACGCGAGTTGGATCAAAATGCAATTTATATAATTTTGTGAGCTAAAATTATAAGATCAGAAAGTTGGAATTGAAAAACTTTTCAAGGGGCAAAAGTGAAATTTTGCAATTTGTTAGATGCGACACATGAACAGTGGCTTACAATGTGAGTTGGATACAATATGATTTATAGAATACAATGAGCTAAAATATACCCAAAAAGTTAGTATTAGAAAACGTTTTAGATGTGATAACTGAACAGTGTTTTATCAGTGAATTTCTTTGTCAAGTGACAACAAGGGACGGTGATGATAAGCGTTTAACAAAAAATCAAACAAAATGCAAAAGGAAAACAAGTGAACACTCACCTGTATTCCTGAAACTGTAAAATATGGGATCTCAAACTTCACACGGATTGGAGCTTTTCTCTCGGGGACTGCATCTTCAGCTGTTATACTGGGAAGCTTAAACTCAGCTCTCAACATGTATTCCTGTAACACCCAACATGCACCAGGTTTACACAAATCAAAGAGTTGACTAATACGTGAAAACACTTTAAACTTTGGTAATTTGACTTTGACTATACCTTGCCACCTGGAAAAGATTTTATTTTCCATGAAAGTGCATCGCTTTCCGGTGCATAGGCAGCTGATCCCATTGAAGTCCGAACATTAGGGTTAGTGGCATCAGCAGGCACAGGCAATTCAATCTCAACATTTGTTGCAGTGCTGAAAAGGATATCAAAAAACCCATATTCGTGAGTAAAAATTGCAAAAAAATACTAATAATGACAATAATAAATCGACGTTTTAATGATTTATTCGGTATACAAGAAGTGGCAATATGGATGAGTTGGGTAACAGACCGATTTTTACTAAGGGTCAAGACAGGTGGGGCCGGGTTAGGTTGACCCGAAACCCCTTGTCAAATTTTATGAAGAACAATAATAAAAAAAAAAAAAAAAATAAAAAAAAACTGTCTTAAATATGATCACAAAAACAATATTTTGATAATAACAATCTAAATTGAATAACGATATATATAAAAGGTTTTAAGCATTAAAAACACCTAGGGCGTTATTCAGCCCATCTGACCCTGTTCCTTTTAAGCTATTTCCTTTCTACACGTGAAAGATAAATCATAGCCTAGATTGACCCTATAAGTATATGGGCGGAAAATGTCACATTTAATGACAAGACACTTGATTTAAGTCATACCTACGCTCCTTAAACTGGCTTCGAGCTTTCACAGTTATTTCCATACGGCTTCTAGAATGCCTTTCAATTTGAGCTTCCACCCATATCAGAGGCTTTACCTGAAAAACACCAGAAAATTTTACGATATTGAGAAAACAGGGAGGAAATTATATTTCTAGATTAGGGATATAAATGTAAGAACCTGAGTACTAAGTCGATATGTCATAAGGTCAAAAGCACCATCAGGAGGTACAAAAGATATTGTTCGATCATTTTCGAATCGTGCCAAGCGCACACACCTGCAGAAAATTTGGTTAAAGAAGATGAATAATCCTGATGCAATTTTGTAATTGCAACTTATGACTGTATGTTGAAGGGCTGAATTACATACTGATGGAACTTGATATCATCTAAGTCAATAGCTTTTCCCTTAGAGGATCGTCCTTGTGCCTCCAACAACACTCTATCATTTAGACCGAGCTTACACTCAGGCATACCACTGCAAATAATGACAGATCACCATTTAGTAGTTTCCTAATATACAGTCACTTGAGTTAACTTTATTTACGTTTCCTCTTAAATTTGTGTTTGGAAACAGTGACTTAGTGATGAATACAAAATGTACGGATTCATATTTCCTACTGTGGTATTTTCTCATTAGTGTGCGTGCTCAGTAATTAGATTGAATTCTTTCCAGCTTTCCATAGTAAATGATAATGCAACACTTTAACAATCTCATCTCTGTCCTGAAGTCTAGATAGGAACACCTAATAAGGTGTAAGGAGTGTGCGTCCATGTGTTTATATTCATTATACGCAAAACATACAAGCTAAGAAATATTCTTCATAAATGTTATTCCCAGCTCCTTTAAGGATCAAGAGAGCATATATGACAGGGGACCATCTGATCAAAATTTGCAGACATGACCCAAAAGCTCAAAAAGGCATCATACCCAGAATAAACCAATATATTTCAACAGAATATTTACTAAATAAACTAGTATGCCCTTTATAAAAGGCCTGTTGAAGACACCACTAGGACACAAGTAAGGCAAAGAATAGCGGAAACAGCTAGCATATGGCAGAGAAGAATAACAGTGCAATTCTCCTTGGGCTGAACGTGTTCTGCCAAAGGAGAATTGCCCAGCTATTCTGAATCTCTGCAAATTGAAAATTCGGTTCACATACCCTCTTATGAAATTAGGTGCATGTTTTGCAAATAAATTCATGTTCTTCAAGATAATAAAATCCCTATGCACCATGACTGGTTGTGGGATAGTATCCATTCTTTCCCTCTATTCTATAGGCATGCTTTCTATTTCTCGGTGAAACAAGGTTTGTAGTTGTTATGTTCAGTTTTCTTAGGTTAAGGATAAATGAGAAACCAAATCCAAATTATTGAAAAATCTTATAATCTCAACAGGATAAGAAAATAACATTTTTATGCCAAAATTCCTTCAAGAACACCTACAACAAGCTCAATAGCAATCATACGATTTTATATGCAGGGGCGGAGCTAGGTACTAGCCACCTGTGGCGCGTGCCACACATGGTTTTAGCCGACTAAGTGTAATATTTTTTTGAGAATTTCTTGCAATTTGAATGTGCTATACATATTTTGAAGCCAAAGATTCACAAAATGGGTTAAATATTCATGGAGAAGAATATGTTTGTTGAGTTTTGAAGAAGAAAGAGAAAAAGTGAGGAAGAAGATGATTTTCACTATTTTAAAATAACTTTACAAAACGACAAAATTCTAGCTGTGTCTCTGTAGGCCTACTTTTGAAGTATTGAATTTGTCTTAGTATATTACCAAAAAGATTTATTTTCTTATTTTATTTAAAACACTTATAAAATAACAAAAAAAATTATTATATTATGTAATTTAGAGTGTATTACCAAAAATCTAAGCTAAAGTCACACTATTTCCTTACAAGTAATTTAGATTATTTGATAATTTCAATTATCGACGGTAAAGTATATATGGATACTGAATAATCGAATCCGCGAACTAAAATCGTAAAAATAAATTAGTTTTCAAAAGAATTAGTTTTGCAATTCAAAAAGGGCTAGCGGCGCAGCTTGTTGCTTGTTTGCCTTCCACCTCTATGTAAATCCAAATTAATTGATTAATGAATAAATTTTTATTAGTTTTACCCAAATCAATGAATGCCTAGAGTTAAGAACTATCCTTGAAACAATGTGAGGAAACAATTAATTGATCCGCCACTGTTTATATGCCTGGATGTTATTTTAGTTGAAACCTAATATTGTAAACAAGACAGGGTGATTCATATAGTTGCAGCTAGTTCAGTAACAGCCTAATAGGATGGCAATATCTAGTATCTAGCATAAGAACATGTGCAGAAGAAGTTACCTCAAATAAGTCCGCATCTTCAATGCCCCAACAACCTCTGACCTAACTATTTGACCATTGCTGTTGACGAGTATATTTACGCTCTCCACAACATCCAAAAAGACCTAAACAATGCAATCAGATTTTTGTGGGTGTCATGTTCAGGTGGATCAAATTTAAAATTCAAGTTATTAGGTTTCAAACTTCTGATGGTACATGATGTGGCTGGAATTTCTCAATGTTCAAGTAGTTTATGTTTCCAACAAAACCAATTCAAGTGTATAGCCATAGGTGTTTTCTTAATTTCCTAATCACTATATTATCCCTTTTTGCAATTTAAAATTAAAAAAAAAAAAAAAAAAGAAGTAGCTCTGACAAGGAGACCTACCTCATTCTTCTTATATCGTATCCCTTCACTACGCCAGGACACGGCATTTGTGACAGCCATGGGAGGTCTCTGTGTAACCTCCATCCTGTAAGCATCGGTCTTGATAAATTCACTGAGAATTTTAGCTTCAGTGAATTGAGGGTAACCAAAGTCCATCATTTCATCAAGCAATTCATACTGCAAAGCATCAAGCAACTTCAGCATTATATCCCTCTTACATATTTGGTGAGTATATATGTAAAAATACACATACCACTACAACGAAGTTATCTCTAAGTGATTCCTCCTCTAGCTCCTCAAAGTAATGCTTAAATACCTGTCACCAACAACATACACAAATTTGATTTCTAGGTCTTGTAAGGGTAATAATGTGATATTAAAATTTACAGCCGATGAGATTTTTATCCAGTTACCAAACAGTGCTTACATCAACTACGCGGTGTAGAAACAGTAGAAGACTGGCGGCATTACAATTCTGCCTCGATGCAGTCATCAGATATACATTGTTGTGTTGTACAAACATATAAGTGACACCATTATCATAAACAACAGGATTCTGAGCTTCTTGATCACCCTGAGGTTTAATAACACACCGTAAACAGATTACATATATGGATTTCCATGCATACAACATAAAACAAAAATATATTCAGCTAATATGATACAAGACTAATTCAATCTGAGCTGAATAAACACAGATGTCCTCCTCGTGACTATGAAACCGGTTTTATCACATATTCAAACAAATCAATACAGCTAAAACAATTATCTACTACCAGTATTACTTTATTTATGACTACACTTCATAATGAAAGAAATGCAGAAACCTACTTTTATTAGATTTGTCTTCTAGCAGTCAAATCACAATTCAAAATAATATAAGAGCGACTTCAAATAACCTATTATCCAAATTAGAACCTTCATTTTTCTCTCATTTCATTCCTTAAATCATAGCATAAATTTAAATTAACATAATGAAAAAACTCGTTTCGAGCACACAAATCGTCCTCTGGACAGCGATCTCAGTTCTATTACAACTTGTAACTAACATATACAGCTCACACAAACATTTTCTATTCCTTTAATCACTAACAACACTTCAAGATAACAAAAGACAGATACAAACTACCAATTAGCTTGAACAACCAAGGTTTCAGCTGACTTAATCTTATCGATCTTAAAATAACCTACTATACAAATTAAGAGCTTAATATTGCTTCAATTATGATATACGAATCCAGACGACACAGAGATTACAATTAACAAAATGAAAACCTCTTTTCGAGCTGCATAAACACATAACACATTCTCTCCACTATGATCTCAGTTTGAATACAAGTTATAACTAACCAATACAGCTCACGCAAGCATCTACTATTCCTTTAACTCTCAACTACACTTCACAACAAACAAAATGCTGAAACATCTTCTATCGACTAAATCACAATTCAATACGTCAATCACTATACAATTCAAAATAGTCTAAACAATACAAACTAATTGCGTATTTATCAAATGATCAAATCACAAGAGAAGATTAACAACCTCCTGCGTTTCTAGCATATACACATCTTCTATACATCAAATCACAAATTGAAGGCGTATACACCAAATCATAACAAATTTAACAGAATATAAACCTGTTTTCGAGCTGAATAAACTCGTCCTCTCTACTACGATCTCAGTTCAATTACAACTCATAACTAAGTAACACATCTCAAACAATCATCTACCATACCTTTAATTAGCGAGTACACTTTATAATAAACAATACGCAGAATCGCCTAGGTTTAAAGCAAATTTACGTCTTCTATTGAACGGATCACATTTCAATACAACATCCACTACACCATCCAAAATAGCCTAGCGTACACAAATAACATCAAATTATAACAGATAAACCAACTAAACAGAATATAGTCCTCTTATCAAGCTAAATAAAAACCGAACTCGTCCTCTAGGTTCAAATATAAACCTCTTTACGATCTCAGTTCAATCACCAGACAATCATCTACCATTCCTCTAATTATCAACTACATTTCATAATAAACAATACGCTAAAACGATTGAATGACAATTCAATACATCATTAAATACAGAAACTAATCACTTACATATCAAATCAAAGCAACTTTACATCACATAACCTAAAATAAACTCGCTCTAGCTTCAATTACGCTAACCGAATCTAGAACACATGACAGAATCTCTTATCGATCTAAATAAACACCGAACTCGTCCTCTCGACTACGATCTCAGTTCAATCACAGCTTACATCTAACACAGGCATCTCAAACAATTAAACCACATAATAAGCTAAGTTTTAAGCACATTTCTGTACTCTAAAATCACACAGTTGAAAATAACCTAAAATTACACAAATCAAAACCTCTATTTCAATAAGCAGGTAACTCGTCCTCTCATCTTCAATCAGAATCTGGAATACACAACATCTTATATAACCTAACCTACACAATTCAAATCATACCTCTTTTTCAATAAGCTTAGTAAAAAACCGTTCAGCCTGAAGAGCAGACACGTCACCACGGTAATCACGCCACACGAGAACTCGTCCTTTTATATCCAATAGGAACAGCGCTGACGCCGCTCCTGCCATCTCACCTTCCGATCAGATCCAACTAACAACTTTTTTATAAACTTTTTTTTATAGATCTGTTATAAAGTACTGAATTGTTACGGATCAATGACTCATTTTGTTATGTAATTGAATCATAGAAGAAGAATGTGATTTTGTGAGTGTAAAAATGGGAGGTGAGGTTGAGGAGGTGTTTATATATAGTCAAGATATGTATTTGTGTTTAAGTAAATAAAATGGGGATGATAGTTACCTTCGTTGTGTTTGCTCTAATGGTTACGAGTTGGTTGTGTAACCTGGAGGTCACATGTTCGAGGCTCGGTATTGGTATTAGTTAAAGTAATTAATACTCCTGAAATCAGGTTAAAGTTGAAGGTATTCTAATATACCTTTTTTTCATCTTTCTTTTTAAGTTTTTGATATTTATAGCTTTCAATGGTTATCTTTTAAATCTTTTTAAGTTTTTGGTATTTATAGCTTTCAATGGTTATCTTTGAAATCTTTTTAAGTTTTTGGTATTTATAGCTTTTAATGGTTATCTTTGAAAGTTAAAAGTATGCAATAAATGTTGGTTGTGAGCAGTTAAATTCATTTAAGCATGTCATAATTTGATAAATTATTTTCTTTCGTGTTTTGCTAATTGTAGCTTTGAGGATATGTTTAAAAGTTAAAAATATATAATAAGGCTGGTACGTTTAGTTGATTGTAAGTAGTTAAATTCACGGGAGTTGGGAAACGATTTAAGCATGTCGGGATTTCGTAAAGTATTTTCTTTCGTGTTTTGCTATTTGTAGCACTAAGGTATGTTTAAAATTTAAAAACATGCAATGAGGCTTGTACGATTAATTGGTTGTAAGCGGTTAAATTCAAGGTAGTTAGTGGTTATTTTGAAAGTAGAAACAATTTAAGCATGTCAAATGTAATTTTTGTCTTTTTTTTAATTCAAAGTCATACTTTTGGAAATTGTTTTTCTTGATGCTGGTACATATTAACATATGATTATCCCTAGATGATATGTTTATACATGTAAAACACATGTTTCGAAGAGATATATAACAAGTATATGATATTATGATATATTATATAAGTTTTATTATGATACAATGTATTGTGAAAGACTTGCAAATAGTAACATAAAAAAAGTGTTGGACGATTAACTACACTAACAACCTCCTATGTTTCCAGCATATTCACATCATATCACATTTTCTTTAACAATATCATATCGCATTTATTGATAAGGTCGTATTTATAAGGAAGAACATGAGAGTTTCTTCATTAAGCTCACGTGCAAAACATATCTAAATACTCGAGTGTATCATGTAGTATGTCAATCACAAGTATGGTCGAGTGGGATGTTACCGAGGGTGGTATATATGCATGCTCAACGAATGTTGTCGCAACAGTTGGAACTCCAGGACATTGCCATTTATCAATTTCTATTTCCATCATTTGACCTTTGAAAAATTCATCGAAGCATAATTTAAGTCATCAAATCACAGCAGATTAACTACACTAACAACCTCCTATGTTTCCAGCATATTCACATCATATCACATTTTCTTTAACAATATCATATCGTCGCATTTAATTTACCATACATAATCTAGACTGAGCTAGCTCACTTTAGGTTCAATTACGAGAACCGAATCTGCATTAAAGCATAAGTTATTATATAGATTAAGTACTCATAACAGAGAAATTAGATTAACGAAATTTTTGTACGAATCAGTGAGCCATTGTGATTTTGAGATGTAGGAGTGTAAAAAATGAAAGTTGATGTTTGAAAATGTGTATATATTATAAGTAGACTATGCAGGGTCGTCCAATGGATTTCGGAGGCCCTGTGCGATAACGATAAGTAGGCCCTCATGTTTGACGAATTCTAATGTAATACAACTTGTTTGATCACTTTGTCCAAAGATATGATCTACCGTATATACTTGACTTTAGTACGCAAATATCTTTTCAATACTTATTCATCCAGCAAGCAAACTTAACATTCGAAGAGCAGACTTAATTTTGGTACTCACCAGAATTAATCTTCAAAGACCAGACTTAACCAGCAGACTTAACTACCAGACTTAATAATTAAAGCCACCAGACTTGATCACTTAAGAGAATTTCCCGATACTTAATCTTCAGAATATTTAATTCCCAACAATATGACTAACGTAAATAATTAATATATATAATAGTTATGTATTTTAATTATTTGGACACGAAATGAAAGATAGCGGACGTTAAGTAATTAACCGAATTGACTAACGGTCGTTAAGTTAATAGTTAAAGGACTATTAGTGAAAAAGGAAGATTGGAAGGATCTAGAAACCCATCTAATGGGTTGAGGCCGGTTGGGTTTAAGGGTTTACAACCCTTAATCGACCCATGTAACTACTTGTGCTCCAAGATAGGTATTCCCTATAAATACCGAGGCATAAGGCTTAGGGTTTTGACTAGTGCATTGTAACTAAAAACCCTAAATTCTCCTCTCTTCCTCTTAGCAAAATCCGATCGGTTTATAACCCTAAGTTGGATCGAATTTTGGTTTTTCAAGTAACAAAATTGTTTTGGTTTCTTCTATCTAATCACTAGCATCATTCGTTAACCGAGTAATAGTACGTGTGTTCGAGAGCTCGTTAATATCTTACTTTAGATATTAATCTTGGATTGTAGAACAAAAAGGTAAGGGGTTCCACGTTAATCCGTTTGATTGTTCAAGTGAAGAAAAGAGAAGATTTGATCTTTGTTTAGCTAAGATCAAGGTACGTTTCCTTTATGTTTCGGTATTACTTTATACATGTTAATATGATCCTTGCTTCCGCTATTACGTGCTTTGATGTTTATTTATTTATTTGAATGTCAAGATATTTAAATCGACAGTGGCATCACGAATCGTTTAACATGTAATTGTAATTATCGAAACACATAATAAAAATCAAATCTTGTTTGGATTTACATGTTTCTCAAGTCAAATTTTTTTTAGGGTTTTATACTAGATCTAAAATATAAATTCGAACCATAATTTAAAAGGGGGGGGGGGGGTCGACCCTCTTGTATTAAAAAGTTAGTTTTGTAACCCTAAATTAGGAACATGTGTTTATGTGATTATTTGAATAAAGGGTTACGTTCCTGGTTGATCCATGATTTTTTCATGCAAAGAAATCATGGATTAGGGTTTGTTTATGTGCTACATGTTTTAGATAAATCTAAAATTAGGGAAGACCTAATATACTTAATTAATGAATCAGTTATGTGCAATGTGGTATTTAATTATTAAAACTTACGCGGCCAATTGTTGGCGACTGTGGTCCATTGGGTACAATGCGCTCGAAAACCAATGGGAGTTTTATTAATTACATACATAATAAATTCACATAGAGATTATTAATAGGATTTATCAAAAGGTTTGCATGTGGCTATATGATTTAATTGTTAAGATTATATGCGTTATTAGTGTTTATTTATTTTGTTAAAATTACTTGTTCTTATTTGTTTAAATTGTCTTGAATTGTAAGCAAAAAGAGGGTAATTTTTTGGTATAAAAATAAATGGACCTAATAACTATGAAACCTTTGATGTGGTAAATTATTTATTGCCAAGTCTTATGTGCCGACAGTGGTTCGCTTCGCACGGTAATTTGCTCCCAGGCGAGACTAGCAATTTAATAATTTACAACATGTTTTTATAAGACTTAGAATCATAAACTTTTAATTGATTGATGCAACTGTACAAATGGTCGAAGTGGCGGACCTAATATTGACAAACTATAAAGTGGGTATAAGGTTGGTTTCGCATTAAATTGTGGCCTTAAAGAGACTCCATTCTGTCTCTCCGCTCGCCTGTGCGTCAATATTAGACTTACCAAGTACACCATTATATGTACGAAGCATCTTAAGGCAAAGTTGTAAGTTACTCAACGCCTCAATTAAAACTTTATTGATTTAACTCTTAGCTAATTGGTAATTAAAATGGTTTTGAAAACTTATGATACGAAGATGAATGCATGCTTCTTCGTACATATTCTGATTGACACATCAAAATAAATACCCTAAAATTTAAGTCACATGCTATCTAATTATAAGAGACACTTGAAGTTAATATCTGGCGTAAGTGAGACCTTGACACAGATATTAATGACAAGGTAAATTACATACTTTTATTGCTAGCAGATCAACTGATGTGATAAAATTATGTGAATTTACATGTTTCTAAATTAGACGACTTAATTAAGTTATAAGTGAGACCTTGAGACTTAAAGCATGAGATGGGAAGAAACATGCTTACATTGCAAATTGATTGGCAAATGTGATTCCCATAAATTTAGGAGTCGGAAATTGTTTCGCGATTATTGTACGACAAGTTACCATCTTTTGTACATCCACTGCTAGCAGATCAACTGATGTGGTGGAACTATGGAAAGATTGGATCCTAGTTTTCAAGAAAATTAAATGGTTATTTTAAATTTCCTGGGTAATTTTCTTTTCTTGAAAAGTGTATTGTCGAAAATACTAATATTTGAACTTTTTCTGTAGAAATGGCTCAACCCGACAACACTTCTGCTAGTTCCGCTTTCAAAGCTCACTTTGAGAGGGAAAAACTGACTGGGCCTAATTTCAATGATTGGCATCGGTCCTTGAGGATTGTCCTGCGAGTGACCAAGAAGCTTGATTATTTGACTAAGCCTTGCCCTGCACAACCAGCTGCTGATGCATCTGATGAGGTCAAAGCTGATTGGCAAAAGGAGTTCGATTTGCATAATGAGGTAGCATGCTTAATGCTTAATAGCATGGTGCCTAAGTTGCAAAAACAATTTGAGCATTACTTTCCTAAAGATATGCTTGATGAACTCCAGAAAACCTATGAGGCACCTCCTGCTGTTGAACTTTATGATTTGATCGATAAATTTCATAGTTGTAGGCAAGAGGAAGGTAAACCCGTGCGAGATCATGTGTTTTTGATGAAAGATTACATCGATCGTCTCTACACTATGGGCTATGTGTTAGCCGACAATGTTTATGTGGACTTAATCAATAGGTCCCTTAACAAGGACTTTAAGGGTTTTGTTCAAAATTACAACATGCATTGCTCGGGGAAGACAATAACTGAGTTACTCGCAATGCTCGTTGATTACGAGAAGGGTTTACCGGGCAAGGATAAGGCTCCTACTCCACAAGTACTAGCAATACAGAGGGGTAGGGTTCAGAAAACAAAATCGCATAATAAGGGGAAAGGTAAAGCTGCTGAAAAAGGTAAACAAGTTTTGGCCTATCAGCCTGAACCTAAGAAGGCCCCTAAGAAGAACAAGCCTAATCCCAATAAGAAGGATCAAGGTTGTCATCACTGCCACGAGACTGGACACTGGAAGAGGAACTGTCCTCTTTGTCTCGAGGAGTTGCGACAGAAAAAGCTGAAGGTGAGACTGAGCAAGCCAGTACTTTAGGTAATTTCTTTATGATTGAATTATTTTCATTAACTCGTAAATTAAATTCCTGGGTATATGATACTGGATGCGGTATTCACATTTGTAATACGCTACAGGGATTTAGAGTGCAAAGGAGACTCGCCTATGGGGAGCAATTTCTGCAAGTGGGCAATGGAGCACAAGCAGTAGTTGAAGCCATAGGAATATTTGAATTAGTTTTGCCTTCGGGCTTGATACTGAATTTAAATAATTATCATTATTCACCATCTATTGTTAGAGGTGTTATTTCCTTTGCTTGTTTATTGAATTTGGGATTTCAACATATTATTTCTGGCAATAAAATTTCTGTTTCATTAAATAATGTTTTTTTATTTTGATGTTGTTGCTGTGAATGGTGTGTTTGAGATTAATATGAATGAACATAATGATTATAATTCGATGTATAGCATCAACAATAAGAGAGTCAAGAATGTCTTGGATTCTTCTTATCTTTGGCATTGTCGACTTGCCCACATAGGCAAGACTCGCATGCAAAAGCTGCAACATGATGGGCTTTTTGCAAGATATCAATGATGAATCATTTGATAAGTGCGAATCTTGTATATCTGGGAAGATGACCAAGAAACCTTTTAATAACCGTATTGAAAAGGCTGATGATCTACTTGGTTTAATACATACTGATGTGTGCGGACCACTTAGACATACGTCAAAGAGAGGTGCTACCTACTTCCTAACCTTCACGGATGATTTCAGCCGTTATGGTTATGTTTATTTCCTTAAACATAAACATGAGGTATTTGAAACATTCAAGGTTTTTAAAGCTGAAGTAGAATTGCAACTCGGAAAGAAGATTAAAGCTCTTCGATCCGATAGAGGTGGTGAATACCTTAGTCAGGAGTTTAAAGATTATCTAAGTAAGAATGGAATTGTTCAGCATCTCACATCTCCATATACTCCACAACAAAATGGAGTATCTGAGAGAAGGAATCGTACATTATTGGATATGGTACGGTCTATGTTTAATCTTACTACTCTGCCGTTATCTTTCTGGGATTATGCCTTGGAATCTGCGATTCGCATATTAAACATGGTTCCAACCAAGAAGGTAGATAAGATACCTTATGAGTTATGGTTTAAGAAAACGCCTAACTTGTCTTATATTAAGGTCTGGGGTTGCGAGGCGTTTGTTAAACGTGACTCAGCTGATAAACTCTAACAAAGATCTGTGAAATGTATCTTTGTAGGATACCCAAAGGAAACAATGGGTTACTACTTTTACTTCCCACCTGAACAAAAGGTAATTGTTGCTAGGTATGCAGACTTTCTTGAAAAGGATCTGATATCTCAAGAATTCAGTGGGAGGCTCTATGATCTGGAAGATGATCAAGAGGATACATTACCTTCTGAAAACACTAGCGAACTTCCTGTGGAACCGGATAGTCTGGGTCCTCCACCTGAAGTTGAAGTGATTCCCATTCGCAGATCCGTAAGAACTGTAAGAGCACCTGAGCGTCTATGTCTTAACGTAGAAGCTGAGGAAACTATATTAGGGGACCTTGAAGAGCCTGCTAATTATAGAGCTGCCATGAATGATCCTAAAAAGGAAAAATGGCAGATTGCTATGAATGGGGAAATGCAATCCATGAGGGACAATCAAGTCTGGATTGAAGTAGACCTTCCTCCCAATGCCAAGGTAGTTGGGAGTAAGTGGCTCTTCAAAAAGAAAACGGACATGGATGGCAATGTACACACCTATAAGGCCCGTTTGGTAGCTAAAGGCTTTACCCAAACTTATGGCATTGACTACGAGGAGACCTTTTCTCCTGTAGCTGACATTAGGGCTATTAGGATTCTCATAGCCATAGCTGCATACTATGACTATGAGATTTGGCAAATGGATGTCAAAACCGCCTTCTTGAACAGTCGTCTAGATGAAGACATCTATATGGCGCAGCCTGAGGGGTTTGTGAATCCAAAGTTTCCAAACCGTGTATGTAAACTTCAAAGATCCATTTATGGATTGAAGCAAGCATCACGTCAATGGAATAAGAGATTTGACGAGGAGATCAAAAGGTTTGGATTTACTCAAAATCTTGATGAGTCATGTGTATATCACAAAGCTAGTGGGAGTGATGTTGTTTTTCTAGTTCTATATGTTGATGGCATATTGATCATGGGTAAAGACATTCCAAGTTTGAATAAGGTGAAAGCCTATCTTGGAAAATGTTTTTCCATGAAAGATCTAGGAGAAGCAGCATACATTCTTGGAATCAAGATCTATAGAGATAGATCAAGGCGATTAATTGGTTTAAGTCAAAGTGCTTACATTGACAAGATACTGAAGAGATTCAGTATGCAAAATTCCAAGAAGGGATTTTTACCAATGCAAGTAGAACATGGCTTGAGTAGCAAAGCTTGTGCTTCAACACCTGAAGAGGTGGCACGCATGAAGAGAGTCCCTTATGCTTCGGCTGTGGGATCTATTATGTATGTGGTGCGATGTACAAGGCCCGATGTGGCGTTTGCTCAGAACATTACCAGTCGATATCAGCAGAATCCAGGTGAACTCCACTGGACAGCTGTGAAACATATTCTCAAGTATCTGAGATCAACGAGGGATATGTTTTTAGTGTATGGGGGAAATCCAGAAGCAGAGCTGTGTGTTACAGGTTACTGCGACGCATCCTGGAAGTGTGATAAAGATGATACGAAGTCTCAGACGGGTTACGTCTTTGTCATCAATGGAGGAGCGGTGGATTGGAAGAGCAAGAAGCAGGGCACTATTGCTATGTCTACTTCAGAAAGCGAGTATATTGCTGCCTCAGAAGCTGCAATGGAAGCAGTCTGGATTAGGAAATTCGTTTCAGGGCTTGGAGTTATGCCCTCAATCGAAAGACCTATAAAAATGTATTGTGACAATTCAGCCGCAATTACATTTGCCAATGAACCTGGAATCATGAAGGGCACCAGACATTTCCCGATTCGATATCACTATGTTAGGGAACAAGTGGATATTGGCGAGATCGAATTACTCAAAGTTCACACAGATAACAACTTAGCAGATCCATTAACGAAGGCTCTACCTGGAGGAAAGCTTAAAGAACTTTCTGAAGGCATAGGACTTCGTTTAGCGGATAGTTTCATGCATATCTGTGATTAGTGTTTGGATAAGGGATGTTGTAAAACAGTTATTAATTTTAAATGGAATAAAAATAATGGTTATGTTTGTTCATCATTTTCTTAATAATATATCATATATTTGCATGTTTATATCCTTGAATATATTTATATATTCTAAACTGTCCGTTGCCGGTTAATGATATGGGAATATCATTAAATTAAGGTAAATCAGAGTATTGGTATAATATACTTGAAAGTATATTGATGCGTTGTCATACCGATTTCACATGATATTCAAATTGTTTGAATATAGGACTTAATCCCGCCACATGAGTTTACTTTATGGATCTTGTCATCAAGTAAATCATGAGTATATAGTTATCCTCAGACTTGAGATGCCAGATAACTGTCATGCATGTAGTGCATTTCTTTGATTCAATTTAACGCTATACGTAACTGGTAGCTATACAGATTGTTTTGGGAAGCGTTGCGAAGTGCATGTGTTATGCTCGTAGTCAAGATAGAATTTGTTCATTCAAATTGTTTGGAGCTTAATACTACTGGGCCCCTCGTAGGATTGGTAAGATGTATGTGTGGCCACACCCAAAATCTCCCCTGAATAGTTCAGAAGATTTGGTAATCTTATTTAATCATAAACAACGAGAAACAGAATCATTAATAAAGAATGACTTAGATCCATATCTTTATTAATGTGGTATTAGAAACAAAAGGATACCTATGATGATTTATCATCGAATGGTTTTTTCCAGGAGAACCACCACCCGAGTTGTTCTGGGGGCATTGGCGTGTTGCTAGATGCTAACCAATGTCATTACAATTTTAATAGATTTCCAAGTGGGAGCTGTTAGAGTTTTGATGGAAAAATATTATCGTGTATGACTAGATTCGAACTCGGGAGCGAGGGATTGCACACTTTACGTATGAATGACTAACGTAAATAATCAATATATATAATAGTTATGTATTTTAATTATTTGGACACGAAATGAATGATAACGGACGTTAAGTAATTAACCGAATTGACTAACGGTCGTTAAGTTAATAGTTAAAGGACTATTAGTGAAAAAGGAAGATTGGAAGGATCTAGAAACCCATCTGTTGGGAATTTTGGAAGTTCCTACTGATGAAGTTCTTCTGACAGGATTCTGCTGAAGCTATAGATGGTTTCTGCTGATGACATGGTTTCTGCTGAAGGCTTATTTCTACGGATATAGTGAATCCGTATCTTTATTATTAGTTTGTTAGGATATGCATGAACTATTTTAGGTAGTGATATGCATTGATATTTTTATTTATTACTGTATTAGTGTTCCTTGTATATAAAAGGAACATAAGGCTTATGTATGATATACGCTTCTTGAGAGAAAAAGAACTCCAGGAAAAATATTGTTGAAAAACACCTTTAGTGTGTGTGATATAGATCCATAGAGGATCATTGTTCTTGATATTTAGAAAAACCTTGTTAAGAAACTTTGATTGTGTTCTTGTTCTTATTCCGCTGTGCAACAATCATTGTCTCTATAATCCTAGAAGAGTTAGATCTTGGATTCTACAATTGGTATCAGAGACTCGTGCTCTCGAGATCTAGGGATTTAACAAGGTTTTTCATTGTCAAAGAAAAGAAGATTCGAAGAATTCTGTAGCAGATCTGAGGTGATCGTATTTTTTTTTGGGACATAATCGATCGAGTGGTTATAACTGATCGGTGATATTTAATTCATTGTTTGTCGTATAGTTTAATTAATTGGGCTGATTTTCGATTTTAATTCTACCTCGTACCATTTAATTCATTGTGGGACTCATTCAGTTTTGTCGCTTGTGGTTATTAAGAATTAAATTGGTCGGCGAGTTAAGTGGTTTGTCGTGTTCTTCAAATCAATTAATTGGTCGGTCATCATCACGTGCTGTGTTATTATTGATAGGGATGGGTTATAAATACGAGGCCTATTTTTTTATATTAACGGGGTCTAGGAGCCGAGGTGTACATTTTTATTTTTATTTTTTGTCCTCTATTCATTTGATATCCTCTCACACACACACCACACACTCACAAACTCTCTCTCTCTCTGTTGCTCTCTTTTCTCTCTCTATTTTTGGATCTAAAAACGTTTTTAGATCTAAATTCAATAATATTATGTGATGTTATTTGTGATTTGTGAGAGAGTTTGTAAGTGTGTGGGAGGCTTGTGATATCAAATGAATACGCGTGTGATTGGGGGTTTCTAATTAGGGTTTCGTAAAAATAATTTGGGGGTACGCGACTTTTATGTGATTAATTGTTAGATACGTGACTTTTATGTGATTTATTGAATGTTTTCTTGTTTAATTTATCAGATCTATTAATTTTTTAAAAAACGCCTAAATTATAAAAATTAGGGTTTGGGTTTTTTGGGGTCTGTGGTGGGTGATTATGTGATTTATTGAATGTTTTCTTGTTTAATTTATCAGATCTATTAATTTTTTAAAAAACGCCTAAATTATAAAAATTAGGGTTTGGGTTTTTTGGGGTCTGTGGTGGGTGATTATGTGATTTATTGAATGTTTTCTTGTTTAATTTATCAGATCTGGCCTACCCCACAGTCCACAGGTATGTGATATGTGATTATGTTGTGCTCTGTGGTGATGAATGTGATATGTGATTAAGTTGGTGGTTCTGTGGTGATGAATACCTGTGGCTGTTGGTATGTGAATGATGTGATTATGTTGTGCTCTGACCCTATGGGATGGGTTATATTGACGGGGCCTATTTGGTTAGATTAACCCTCTCTAATATGATTGATAAGCAGTTTGTGATGAAACTGCTTATAAGCAGTTTGATTTGAAACTTGGTTTAAGCAGTTTGCTTTTGAAACTTGATAAGCACTTTGATTTAAGCAGTTTGTTTAAAAAAAACTGAGATACGGCGATGATGATTTAAAAAAAAGTTTTTGATTTTGATAAGCACTTTGATTTAAGCAGTTTGTGCAATCTGCTTCTTTGTGAGTCTTGTTTATAATGGAGCATTTCTTGTGAGTAATGGAGCCTTTCTTGTGAGTATTTGCAGGGAATCTTTACTTTCTTGTGAGTAATTGCAGGAATCTTTACTGTTGGTAATTGGACTGAATCTTTACTGTTGGTACTTGCATTATTGAATCTTTACTGTGGAATGTGAGACTTGTGTTTCACTTGTGGTTCACTTGGTTTGGGTGCAATCTGTGCACATTTGAGTGCAATCTGTTTGGGTGCAATCTGCTTGTGTGCAATCTGTGCACTTGCATACTTATCTGTTTCACTTGTGTGCAATCTGTGCACTTGCATAGTTATCTGTTTCAAAAAAGGCGATGACGAATGGTTTTCTAAAAACCGAAAGGCATGGCAAAGTGATATTTTTATCACTTTGCAACCTTCATATCCGAGCCAAACACTTGTTTATATATTTTTTTCTAAATCTGCTTGTGTGCTAAATGCTTGTGTGCTTATGCACTTGGACAAAAAAAATTCTAAATCGGCGATGATGATTATGTTAATCTGAGTCTGATATCTGCTTGTGTGCTAAATACTTATGTACAATACTGCTTGTGTGCAATACTGCATATGTGCTTATGCACTTGGACAAAAAAATCGGCGATGATGATTGTGTTAAATCTGAGCCTATGTGCTTATGTGATACTGCATATGTGCTTATGCACTTGGACAAAAAAATCTGCTTGTGTGCTGTGCAATACTGCATATGTGCTTATGCACTTGGAAAAAAAAAACATGGGACAAAAATACATTATGTGATACTGCATCACTTGGACAAAAAAAATACATGGGACAAAAATACATTAGGGATACAAAAAAACAACAAACAGACAAAAAAAAAAAAAAAAAAAAAAAAAAAAAAAGAGTACATGAACAGTACATAGTACATGAACAGTACCCTACGGTTTGCAGACACGGGGGTAGACCCCGTGCTTATAGTAGCTCCCTTTTTTTTATTTGGCTGCTGCTATTAATTAAGTGGGGCCTCGAGAATTTAATAACCTCGTACTGAAGCTTTTTAAGTTGACGGTGAAAGTGAAAACGTGGAGTTGATTGACGTATATTAAATTGGTTTTTGGTCATTATTGCTGGTGTTAATTATTGTTGTCGTATTGAGAAGGCAAGTGGGTTTTCATTGCTGCTATTGTTGATTCTTTTGGGTCAGTGCGGAATTGATTCTGGTTTGTGAGGAGTTTTGCTGTTACTATCAAAGAAGAAAACTTCTCAAACCAATCTCTTAAACCCTCAAACAATGTCTATGTTTGAACCAGATGATTCTCTTGAGACACGTGCCATGAAGCTTCTAAACTTGCTACCTATTCATTCTGGGGTAGACTGGTCACAAGATGAAGGAAAAGATGAAAAAAAATGTGCCACTCAAGTAAGGGAAAAGGTTGTTGGACATAAGACAAAAGGTGAGGCAAATGTGACTAAAGCTGGATATGGTACACAAGTGGCTGGAGACTTTGGTATGATGGGCATCTCTCAGGTACATAATTGTGTTTTTGGTTGTAGTGAAAGATATAATGAACTTAAGAAGGCATATGATGAATTGAAACCTAAATATAATGAATGTTATGTTGAAGTTGAGGCTTACAAACAGGCTTTAAAAACTAAAGAAAGACAACAAATTTGGTTTCAGAAGAATCAGACTGCCTATGAAGAAAAGATAGGGGTGTTAGAAAGAGATTTACTATGTACTACAAATGAACTAAAATGTTGTGAAAAGGTAAAAGCTAAACTAGAGTTAGAGAATCAGGAACTAAAAGAGAAACTAGAGCAGGAAATAGCTTGTCATAAAATTTGGTTAATGTCAGGTGATAAGTTATCTAACTGTCTCTATAATAGTCAACCTGTAAACTCTAGTATAGGTTTAGGTTTTAAAAAATATGTTGGCTTAGAGGCTAGGTTTGATATGGGTAAACCTACACCAGCAGGCTTAGCAAATTTTGTTAAAGAAGGAAAATTACATGCTGTGCCTGGACCTATTAGAGGAGAATTCATGCCCACTACCAACACCACCTCAGACTTTGATGGATCACACCATCTATATGGCAAAAAGTCAAGTGACTTGCCAGACCCTGATTGTAAGTCTACTGACTATGCCTCATGTGATTCAAGTGACAAGTCTTCCAAGGTCAATGTCTCTGCCCCCAGTGTTTTTAATGTTAAAAGCTCAGAGTCCATCTCAACTGAGTCTACCTCCTTTACTTCTACTTCTAGTGTTTCCACATCCAAGAGTAAAGTTGAGATTGAATCCAAAGTTAGGGCACCCAAACAAGAACCCATTGTTGTTCAAGATTTACCTAGTTTCACTTGTAATAAATCTGATAAGAATACATACAATTCTAGGACTTCTTGTAATAAGAATGGTTGTTTTACTAAAAAGGCTGGTAATGTTAAGAAGAAAACTTGTTTTGTGTGTGGTAGTAAGTCTCATCTCATTAAGGATTGTGATTTTCATGAGAAGAGAATGGGTGTGTGTGCTTACCAAAAGAGATCTAGACCAATGTGGACCAATGTTAATGATATTCCCCCATATGTTCCACAAGCAACACATAAAACCAGCAGACCCAATCCTGCTGATAAGCCAGTTTCTGCAGGTAGATCTTTTCCAGCTCATTGGAAAAGACATGTTGCTAGACCATTCTACATACCTACTAGCACTTACTTTAAGAATGGTTTTTGGCCTGGTTATTATGACCCAAGGTATATGGGGGGAACAAGATGGGATACTGGTGTTAAGCCCTCATCAGGTTGTTCTTGGACAGATAAAAGGAAAGGTTCATTCTGGGTTCCCAAGAACAATAGTCCTTGTCAGGTGCACTGATTGAGGGGAGGCATAAGCCTAAGGGGAGGCTTATTGTTGTATATTTTGTGCTAACTAACATTTTATTTAGTTTGTTTTGTGTTCACTAACTAAAATAATGCAGCTGTTGAATCTGTCGCTTCCTGTTTTTGTGGGGCTGTTATTCTTAATTAATCCTCGTATTCATTAAAATTCTGATCAGTCAATTCAATTAATTGGTCGGTATTAATGGGGAAGTGGAATACATTGTTCTTGTCGCTTATTGGTCAATTGATTATGGTTAAAGCAGATGTTTTGTCGACAAGTGGGATTTAATTCGCTTGGTATCTCTGATTGGGTGATGCATTATTTTACCCTGTACTGTATGATTCTTGATTTGTCGACTAGTGCATGTGGTGGTGAACGTGGGGTTAAGTGATGACCTCGTACTGTGTTCATTTAATGGATGTCAGTGAAGTGGTGATTAACGCTATTGGGTATTTTTTAATTCTGCTGATGCATTATTTTGACTCTGCTGCTGCATTCATTGCTGCTGATGATCCTGCTGGTAGTTCTTCATTTCTGCTGATAGTGTTCCCGTTCCTGCTGATAACACCATTTCTACTGGTAGCTTCGAATTCTGCTGCTCGTGTTAAAATATATATATATATATATATATATATATATATATATATATATATATATATATATATATATATATATATATATATATATATATATATATATATATATATATTATTTTCTTTCTTCTTTATTTCTGTTTCTTTTGTTTTATTAGATTAAAATATATATATATATATATATATATATATATATATATATATATATATATATATATATATATATATATATATATATATTATTTTCTCTTTTTCATTTTCTTTCATTATTTTCTTTTCTATTTATTTTCTTTTCGTTATAGGTAAAAAAAAAAAAAAAAAAAAAAAAAAAAAAAAAAAAAAAAAAAAAAATCGCCCTTGTATACTAACTTTTCTGCAGGTTTGTTGTATATCACTCTGTTGATGGTTCTCAACTCACCAGATGTGACTTGTGTCCATCAAAGAGTTGGCTAGTCCAAAGGGTACAGCTTTGGTAAAGACACATCAAATCTGTTGATAGCTGTAATAGCTTGCTCAAAGCTATAGGGTACTTCAACTTACCGATGGTTTATTCCTAAGAGTTGAAATGGTTCTCAATTCACCATGGATGTAACCCTTTTCTGGGATCCAAAGAATTGGCTAGTCCACAAAAGTATGGTTTGTGGTAAAGACATTTGGTATCCATATTTGGTATTCAATTCACCAAGGTTCAGTTGAAACCAAAGGATTGGCTAGTCCTGAGCAAACGGCTACAGGTAAAGACATCTCAAATCCGTTTATAGCTGATGATTTGCTAAAAATCATATGGTTATCAGTGTACCATAGTTTTCGAACTTAAACATTTGGCTACTCCAGTAGTGATGGCTATTGGTAAAGAGACATCAAATCCATTATTTTCAATGATTCACCTCTCACAGGTGTTAACACACCTGGATGTGATGAGAATAGTATGAAACTAATATGTTTTGATGTACAATCTGTCATTTGTTGCTGCAAAGACCTGAAGTTTAAAGTTTTGCCATTCATAGAGATATGGTTCATTTGATTCTTTGCTGCTGATGTTCGAAGTCAATCCTCTTTTTCTGAAGTATTAACGATCTATCAAGAATCTTGAACTTAACGTAGTCAAATTCAAGATTAGGGGAGGATTGTTGGGAATTTTGGAAGTTCCTACTGATGAAGTTCTTCTGACAGGATTCTGCTGAAGCTATAGATGGTTTCTGCTGAAGGCTTATTTCTACGGATATAGTGAATCCGTATCTTTATTATTAGTTTGTTAGGATATGCATGAACTATTTTAGGTAGTGATATGCATTGATATTTTTATTTATTACTGTATTAGTGTTCCTTGTATATAAAAGGAACATAGGGCTTATGTATGATATACGCTTCTTCAATAAAACACTCCAGGAAAAACACCTTTAGTGTGTGTGATATAGATCCATAGAGGATCATTGTTCTTGACAGAAAAACCTTGTTAAGAAACTTTGATTGTGTTCTTGTTCTTATTCCGCTGTGCAACAATCATTGTCTCTATAATCCTAGAAGAGTTAGATCTTGGATTCTACACCATCTAATGGGTTGAGGTCGGTTGGGTTTAAGGGTTTACAACCCTTAATCGACCCATGTAACTACTTGTGCTCCAAGATAGGTATTCCCTATAAATACCGAGGCATAAGGCTTAGGGTTTTGACTAGTGCATTGTAACTAAAAACCCTAAATTCTCCTCTCTTCCTCTTAGCAAAATCCGATCGGTTTATAACCCTAAGTTGGATCGAATTTTGTGTTTTCAAGTAACAAAATTGTTTTGGTTTCTTGTGTCTAATCACTAGCATCATTCGTTAGCCGAGTAATAGTACGTGTGTTCGAGAGCTCGTTAATATCTTACTTTAGATATTAATCTTGGATTGTGGAACAAAAAGGTAAGGGGTTCCACGTTAATCCGTTTGATTGTTCAAGTGAAGAAAAGAGAAGATTTGATCTTTGTTTAGCTAAGATCAAGGTACGTTTCATTTATGTTTCGATATTACTTTATACATGTTAATATGATCCTTGCTTCCGCTATTACGTGCTTTGATGTTTATTTATTTATTTAAATGTCAAGATATTTAAATCGACATATAACATCTTCGTTGAAAACATATATGAAATCAAAACTAATTAATCATACCAATTATATTAAAGTAGTTAACATAGCTCTTAAAAACATATACGACTTCAAAAAATCAATTAATGAGTCAAATATGAAAGGTGTATACAATAACGTAGTACGAGTAATAAATTTGATACTCTAATACACACATTGCTTAATAGTTTGTTTGGCATCTTTGCCTTTTTTCCAACAAATATCACACGTCTTATGATCAAAAGCTAAATTTAATAGAGTTGAGCATAGCTTCAAGTAATAAAGATTGAGTCGAGTTATTTTAGAAACCAAACATTCCTCACATACCAAGGGACTCATCCCCACCATCCATCTAAAAAGAAATCAATGGTTGAGATTAAAAGCATTTAATATTTCACCCATTTTTTATAATTTAAATATCTCTTAAACCGTTAATCGTTAAGCGAAATAATTACACCATCGCGACAAGCATTTAATTATCTTTCTATAGACGGGCATTTTGATATACTTTCGACAAAAAAAAAAAAAATCATTTTTTTCACGTTTTTTTTCGTAGCCGAAAAAATCATATATGATATATCATATATGATATTACATATCATATATGATATATATGATATATCATATATGATATTACATATAATATCATATATGATATGTAATATCATATATGATATATCATATATGATTTTTTCGGCCACGAAAAAAAACGTAAAAAAATGAAAAAAAAAAATTGTCGAAAATATATCAAATTGCCTATCTATAGAAAGATAATTAAATGCTCGTCGTAACGGCATATTTTTTTTCGCTTAACGATTAACGGTTTGAAAGATATTAATATTTGAAAAAAAAGGATGAAAGTGGGTTTTTTAAATTGTTGGGATTAATCTCATCCATTAGATCAAATAAAGATGGAGGGTGGAGATTAGTCCCTTGGTATGTAAAAAAAGTTTGGTCCTCAAATGATCTTAAATCATAAAGATTTACGAGTATTACTTACCAATATATTTGACCAAATGAAAACCATGAAGGGGAATCAAATATTAACTATATTGAACAACACACATTAAAATGAATGTTACCATTATATTGTTCAAGTGTTTTTTATTTATTTTTATTTTTATTTTCAATTTACTTCATTCCACAATACAAAATGATGCTTGCAAAGAATTACACCACAATATACAACACACATAACATATATAGCCAAACCTGACAACCACATAAGATTAACAGCCGAGCTAAACATAAACAGGCCATGGGAAAGGGACCATCACCCAACGAAATGCCAAGGAACTCAGGCCACACCCACATGGAACACAAGCAGTAAACACACACACACTGTTACAATATATACATAAATGAGACACTATATTCTTTATAATCTGGCTCACACTGAGCCAACAGGTCCTAAACACTCTTCCAAAATTCTCACAGCAGCTTACACTTTCATATCCGAGCATTGCGAACACTTTTTCCCTCACAAACTCGCCAAATATGCATTTCACTTTATATTTAGTGGATATAATAAAATGATTGTAGACTTTTATGAATGTCTGCTTATTATACCATTCCGATATAGATCTATATGGATATATCTTAAGGTAGTAGATAGCATCAATAGCATGGTCACAATCATCTTCAAAAAGATCATATTCCACACGAAAGCATTCTTATAGCATCTGCATCATCAATAAGACTTATATAAGCTAGCTATATATACGAATATGCTCTGGGAGCTAGCTCGTTATCATGTTTCGAAGCCGTTTAACCATATTCAGAAAGTATAGGCAGCTTTTAGGAGGTGAAAGTAGAGACACCTTAATCAGTTTTAAAATATTGATAAACATAAGAAGTTTATCTCCATATGAACATTTAAATTTCAAACTTTCAAAGTGCTTACTAATTGTACAAAAACCAACACAACATCTTATATAACCTAACCTTCACAAACTAATCACAATTCATAAAGCCTAAAATTAACACTACTATATCAAATCATAACAGAAATAACGGACCTCTTTTGTTATGTAATTGAATCACAATTTGATGAATGTGTGATTTTGTGAGTGTAAAAATGGGAGGTGAGGTTGAGGAGGTGTTTATATATAGTCAAGATATGTATCTGTATTTAAGTAAATAAAACGGGGATTACAGTTACCAGCCTTGTGTTGGCTCCAATGGTTACGGGTTCGTTGTGTAACCTGGAGGTCACACGTTCGAGGCTCGGTATTGGAGTTGGTTGGCAATAACTAAAAAGACGCTACAGCGCTAGGTATTATAAAATACCTTTTTTCATCTTTCTTTTTAAGTTTTTTGTATTTATACCTTTTAAATCTTATTCTAAAATACATTTTTTTCATCTTTCTTTTTAAGTTTTTTGTATTTATACCTTTTAATGGTTATCTTATTCTAAAATACCTTTTTTCATCTTTCTTTTTAAGTTTTTTGTATTTATAGCTTTTAATGGTTATCTTTGAAAGTTAAAAGTATGCGATTAAAGTTGGTTGTGAGTAGTTGAATTCAGATGAGGTGATTGTTATTTTGAAAGAATATTTACAAAGGTAATAATTATGGATCGCCTCATGTTGACCCAGATGATTATTACGAGAAAATGGTTGCAATAACAGAAGTGCAGGCATTAATATGAGTATTTTTTACAAGAATTTCTGATTATTCTTTATTTTATTTCTTACATGTGCCGAGTAAGCAAATGTTAACAAAACTATTACTCCGTATATGTTAAGGCAGCATCTTAAAATAGTTTATGCAAAAATGTAGTTTAGTACCATGAACTTGGTTAAGTGGAACTTTTAGTACCCTAAACTATGGTTATGTAAATTATGGTTTATGTCTTGGTTATGTAGACAAATTTTTTTATATCACACATTAGTACATTACAGATGATGGTTAAATTTGGTCAAAGCTGTTATGATATGATATTTCATATTTGTTGGTAGGGGTTGGAACTTGTTGGTTCAGGTTGAATTACTACTTTTTAGTGTGAATCGATACATCAAAAATATGTCTGTTTGCGTGATGTTACTGATCTACTTGCTACTAACCAAACTGTCTCTACACTAGACCAGAAAGCAGATCAGTTATGTCATTAAAAAACGATCTAAACATCATTGCGTAATGTTACTATATCTGAACCCATTTAACCCGTGTCATTACAAATTTACAACTGAGTATAACAAATCGTGTCAACTTCTTCAATTTCATGTTTTAGCCTCTAACCCGTCCTATACAAAACAATATAGGATGATTTTGCAATGACTATGACACTTAAGCACTCCACAAAGTAATGAAAACACGTATAACAATCAAATTACAGAACAAAAATCTGACAATGCTGATACAAGACTAAATCAAAAGTTTGGCCAAAAGTGTATTAACAGAAAAAGAATTTTCTATCCTAATCGAATCACAAACTTTAGCTCAAAGTTCTGCAAGAACTAATGCGGCCAAGCTAACCCATTAAACCAAACTCGATGCAAAACCATCTAAACATTCAAATACAAATAAAAAATAGGCTCAGTGCCTTAAATTGGTATATCAATGGGCCCTTGCGCCTGCGAATATTATCTAATCTCATTGATCTAATATAGAACAACTGGGCTTGTTTACCAACCTAGTGTTAATCATTTTCAATGCAATTGTGTGATACTGTGATGGTTAAAGCGGTTACGCGTCTATGGGGGCCGAGATGGAATGGTTAAGCCTTAAATTGGTACGTTGATGTATATATACAACTGATTATCAAACAAACACATATTTAACAATTTCACCATACAACATAGATTAATGAACAAAATAGATCTAAAACATAAGATTTCATTGATTAAAAGCAACTATGAATAACGACTTTACATCAATTAAAGCTAAACCCATTACATCAACATAACCACCTAACCAAACAATCTATTCAACCGCTGGTGAATTTGGTAACAGCCTTGGTACCTTCAGAAACAGCGTGTTTAGCCAGCTCGCCAGGCAAGACCAACCTCACAGCAGTCTGAATCTCCCTGCTCGAAAGGGTATTCTTTTTATTATACCTAACAAGCTTAGAACTCTCAGCAGCCAATTTCTCAAAGATATCATTAATGAATGAATTCATTATTCCCATTGCTTTGCTTGAAATCCCAATATCAGGATGCACTTGTTTCAAAACCTTAAAGATGTAGATCTTGTATGTCTCCACTGACTTCTTGTGTCTCTTCTTCTTCTTGTCTGCTGACGCGTCCTTTGATGGGAGCTTCTTCTCTGCTTTCGGTTTTGGTGTCTTCTCTGCTGCTGGCTTCTTCTCCGCTGCGGGTTTCTTCTCTGCTGCCTTTGGTGCCATTGCTATAAATTAAAAAGATTTTTTTAAGGTGTTTTTAGTGTGTGTGTGAAGAGATGATGAGAATGAAGTTAGTGTGGGGTTGGTTATATAGTTGGGTGGAGATGTTTTGTGATTGGTTGGTTGTGTTTCACGCGGATCGGGAATGTGAACCGTTGGATTATTGGATGTGTTTTTCACGGTCAGGATTGGTTTGATAAGGATTTTTAAATTTTAATTTGCGATTTTGACACAAACATGAAATGTTTTTTCTACTTTCAAATTGGAGTTTTTTTTTTTCACATCATAGTAGTTTTAAAACATACGGAGTATATAAACAAACATTGTACTTAAAAATTTATTTTCATCATAATTCTAATTTTTTCCGTTAGTCACAATATTTCATCCCCTGATGGTATTGTTACTCACCATTTTAAGTCTGTATAGTTTTCCTTTTCACTTAAAAGCATAACACTTGAACATATCAGTTCAAGCACATTAAATTTGAGTCATCTTTATATATAATAAATGAAAAGTTTTTTGAATGCCAATAGCTCCTTATATGACGTCATAATCTGACGTCATAAATACACGCGTCACCCTTCTGATACTATTTAGCCTTACCTACTTTTTCTAACTAACTCCTTGCAGTTCTCTCGTAAATCAAGTTATCAACCATCCCTTTTCTCTCATAAATCAAGTTATCAATCATCCCTTTTCTCTCATAAATCTGGTGTTGCCGATCCTCAATTAGCGCTTCTCTCATAAATCTGGTGTGCCGATCATCAATTACCGACGTGTTTATATTTTCCGGTAGGTCTTTTTTTTTTTTTTTTTTTTTTTTTTTTTTTTTTTTTTTTTTTTCCTTTCTTTTAATGTTATTCATTCTCATAACGTGATTAACTGATATGTATCTTTATATACGGCTAGGTTTTTATGTTTTTAGATTTTAGGTTAGGGGATATGGTTTTTAGTTTATTATACATCCGATTTATTAGATTAAAAATTTTAATTATGTGTTTAGTAGTTAGGATTTGATTGACCCAATGGATTGGAAGTGATTATTGTATTTGTGCTGGTTGGTAATCTTTTTATTTTGTTTTGGTTATTTCGATCAGCTTATTTTAATAAGTGTAGGCTGCGTTTGGTTTAATATACGGGTCGAAACCCACTGTTTCAGGATGACAGTGGGAGGTAATTTTAGTTGTTTGTTGTATTGCTAAATTTTCTTAGATTGTGTGGTTGATAAAACATGTTTAGTTGTTTTGCGATTGATATCCAGGTACCACAAGAGTGGGCTGGTTGTTGTTTTCGACTCAATACAAACGCACCCACATAGGGTGTGTTGGGTTTTTTTTTTTGCGTGAGGTTATGTAAGAGTTGGAGTTGCTTGGGTTCGACCACCACCCACGTAGGGTGTCACGGCTCGGTTAGCAACAACACCACAAGGTTATGTAAGAGTTAGAGTTGCCTATGGAGAGATTGATGTGAATGGTTGCCTTTGTGTGAGTCGTTTTGTTTAATCTTGGTTGAAGAACAGCCCACATTCTAAGTTTTTGTATGTAAAAGTGGTTTACAATCTTTGTTGGTCATGTTTTAGAGTGCGTGATATAAGCTAAGTTGTAAATTTGTGGAAATGTGTAATTTGGAGACTTGTGACATATCCTTCTAAATAAGCCGAAACAGGTAACTGACATTCTGGTGCGAGGTATGTAGTATCTTGCAGTTGATAATCTTATAAGCCATTAAAGTTAAAGTTTCATCCTTTGTAAATTAAAGTAATGTCATAAGCCTACGAAACCCAACATATTTTGGATTTGACTACCGAATTTTTGGATTTGACTGTAAAACCCGTGCATATTTTGGATTTGACTACCGAATTTTTGAAGCAAGAATGAAGACTGGGTTTATGGTTGCATTAACTAATGAATATTTCAGGGATCCTGGATAGTGAGGCAGAGCGTTGGAAGCACCCCTTGTCTTTTGCGAAAGGAGTGCCAATTACTTAGAAGTAATCTTCATTTCCTCACTCATACATTTAAACGCATAATCCAAATAGCCACCATAGCAATCCAAATTGTGTGTTTTTAAGCCGCATTAAACAGTTTTTTAATGTCTTCGATATACGTATTCAGATTTTTATTTTGGTTGAATATAAACTGTTGAATAATCAGCTGCAAAAAAATCGAGTATCGAAGCTCTAAGGAGATAGACTATAAATACCTATTTACCCCTTTTTTATCCTAATTCTAGAAGCTTTTTCTTCCATATTACACAAAATCCTACAAAAAAAGTCCTTTTCGGTTCATTGATCTTTACAATCGTTTAAGACTCGTCTTGCTAACTGCTCCATCTTGTATATCTTCTGTGGCCCACTTTGTTACAGCTGATTATGTGCTCCTAATTATTAGATAGGACATAATTTCTCTAAAACAAACATCCATTATCCCTTTCCTCTATTATAATTAACTTTTTATCCGAAAGCGTTTAAGCTCATGACGTTAATATCCTATTGGTCATATAATCCGAAACTATGCCTCATATTTAGCAATTAGTGAATTCAAAGCATCAATAGTGAAAATATGGTTCTTTTGTAATCAATTAATTTATACTCAGCCGTTTCTTATTTATTTTTCTTTTTCAGGCAAACACAACCGATGAATTGCCAGAGCGGCTTATAGATGCTGTCCGGATTTCCCATCTAGAGCTAAAATCTGCAATTGTACCCGACTTGGAACCGGATCCAGAATCATCTGTCAGAAAGCAATGACCTCTATGAAATCAAAGTACAAACTGGTTTTACTTAAACATGGTTTGTATCCATTCAGACTTTAATTTTCTTGATTTACATATTAAGTTATTTGAATATAGCAATAAAGTAGGTGCTATGCTTCTATCACCTTAATAGGTATATAAAGACACTTGAAATCTTGCAAGTCACTTGGTGGCCAGCAGGTAAAACATCGACAACCCTATACTTCTGGAAACTTCATTTTCAATTTTATTGGCTTAATCTGTTTTTTATTTCATTGATAGCAGACTGAGGGGAAAACGTAAAGCAATACTTTAAAGCTAAGAATATCAGAAGCTGGCATGAGAAGTCATGCTACATTTGACCAAATTCATTTCAATACTATCAAGCCGTACTTGTAAGTTGTAAGTGGTGAAACTTTCGAATTGTGAAACCCAAGTATGTTTCAAAAGGGATCTTATTTACAAAAAAAGAAAAAGAAAAAAGAAGGTAATAAGCCTTTAATAAGCAAAATCCGAAATAACCTCAAAGATCAAACTTGTTCCCTCATCACTCTCGCTACTACAGTACTCTTCTTCTCAATTCAAGGTAATATACTTACCGTGAATCCCAATATATATATATATATATATATATATATATATATAATAAATGAAAACTTTTTTGAATTCCACAACCCCCCTTTTTTGACGTCATATTCACAGCTGACACTTTTCTATCCTCTCTCACCTGCCACTTTTCTATCCTCTCTCATGTCGCCACAGTCTATGACGTCATGTATGGTGCATTAAGTTTCGTGTAATCAAGCTATGGCGATTGGACTATTTTAGAAATTCCACATAAGCCTATCCGCTAGATTTGGTTGAGATGGTTAAAGAGGTGATAGTGCCATTACTTTGCTTGACATGTTTTATATTTTGACAGTATGTCATGTGATAAGTTTATTACCATAATTTTATAAAGCCTAGGATTCATGTCGCCACAATCTCTTTTGACTTATCAGCTACTATTCTTTTATTTGTACTTTTGGCTACTCAATGTTGTTAACATGTATTATACTCTGTTAATTTTGATTATTTTTTATTAGATTTTTTGTTATTATTTCTGTAGGAGAGTGTTTTGTACCGAAGAATGATACTGAAAATGCCCTATAAAGAGGAAATATTTGCTATTTTTGTTACTACTTTGTGTTTTTTGGTACTTTTGTCTTGGTTTGTTGTATGTTCTTGGGTGGTTGTTTTGTTGCACTTTCATGTTCTTGGATGTTTTTTTCTCGATGTGTAACCGACTACTAATACTAAGGAGTTCTAATAGCCATGAGAAGATAAATCCACATAAGTGATTTATTGTAGTTGTTTTTATAAATGTGGAGGTGCTGCTCACTACTAATAGTAAAGGTAAAAAAGGGATCAAGCTGTCAAACCATGAAACAAAGGTGTAATGATCATATTGTATTGGAGTTTTATTAATATGTATGTTCATCTTCCAACAATAATAGGATGATTTCAATTAGTAAATCCACAATGGTGAGTTTAAAAAAAGCTTTATATTAGATTAAATGTTTTATAAATTTCTCAAAGCTACTTATACTTCATTTAAAACATACTCTGTGTTAACACTTCTCTTTTCAAATTAGATAACATATCACTTGTGATGTAGATGTTGTTGCTGCAGGTTTAGTTAATAAAGGGGTTGTTTGGTTGTTGTTTTTAATGTCATAACAGGGGCTGTTTGGTTGCCATTTTATTTGTCAAAAGTGGGGATATTTTGTTTCTGTTGTGCTGTCAAAACGACAGTTTGGTTGCTGCGTTTTGCTGTCAAAACAAGATAGTTTAGTTGTTTTTTAATATGACTTTGTTTTACTTACAATACAAATTTTTTTATTGCCACCCGCGAAACCCGCGGGTCTATAGTCTAGTAATATATAAAAATCATGTGCTTTGGTTTACAACATCAAAATGATAACACATTTATCAATCCATCATCTATTACATATGTGTGCCAATAAGTGAATATCAAAAAATAAATTCTTTCCAACATTGAACACAATAAATTCAAATGATTGGATGTCTAGATTGAATAAGCATACAATAAGCATACATGTTCAACTGATATCTCAATTCAGCATCTAAATCGTTCGGATAATTCGATGACTAGCCATAAACACCCCATACGAGCCAAATTTTGAATAACCTGCATATATAACTAAGAGCTTTAAAAATCAAGTGACAATAAATAACAAAGGGTGATGAACATAAAACGTTGATTACCTTTATAACAATCAAACTTAGGGTGTTGGCAATGGAGGATTCGGAATCATGGAATGATTCCCACCGATCAATCACAGACAGCCATGTGGCTGGCAAAAAAATAAGGATTTGGAATCGTAAAGTGTTGGCAGTGGAGGACTATGGAGGATTCGGAATCATGCCCCATTTTATTTATTTATTATTTATATGTAATATTATAAATAATAAAAATTATATGTAAACAATTTATTATTTATATATAAAAGATAAAAACAAACAATTTATTTCATAAAAAAAAGGGTTACAACGACAAAGACGGAAAATAATAAAAACGACAATACGACAAATAAAACCAAGCTAGTCTTGCGGTGCGTCGAGGTATGGCAAATCTTGAGGCCAAACATGCTCGGTAAGGTCAAATCGTAGTCGTGAACCCACTTCTTCGTCTCGCAACTCCATGAGTGCGTCTTCGTCAAACTGCGGTTGGACCGGTGGGTCCATAATATGAACCGGAGATATCGCACGACCGTCTTCTTTGATAAGCATGTTGTGCAAAATAATGCACGTGTACACGACCTTTGAAATCCTTTCTTTCGTTTTAGGCCGAAGTGTTCGATTACGTATACCCCATCTACATTTGAGAACTCCAAAAGCTCGCTCGACGTCCTTCCTTGCCGCTTCTTGTAGTCGCTTGAATTTTACTTCCTTCGGATCCACCGGGAACTTGTATGCTTTAACGAAAACTGACCAACTTGGGTAGCCTCCATCCGCTAAAAGGTAACACCGTTTGTAGTTTCTACCATTTACGACAAATGAACTCGGAGGCGCTGTTTGATTCCGTTCTCGCAAAAATAGCGGAGATGTGTTTAAGACATTTATGTCGTTGTTCGTGCCGGGAGGACCGAAGTACGCATGCCAAAACCATAAATCCCATGAAGTCACTGCTTCAAGCATAATCGTCGGGTGTTTGTAGCAACCTCGCTTGTATTGACCATGCAAGCGCCTAGGACACATCCTCCACTCGAAATGTGTACAGTCAATGCTACCGATCATCCCCGGTATGTGGTGTAGGTCTTCGTGAGCAGCTTGCAGAGTGGCAATGTCGTGGGCAGTCGGCTTACGTAAGAACTCTCGCCGGTATAACTCATTAACCGCATCACAAAACTCTTGAAGACATTCACGAGCCGTCCTTCCTTCCATTTTACAATATTTATCATTTTGAGCGCCAACACCACCGTCGGCGAGCTGTTGTACCGCTGACAAACATTTTTGTATCGCCGTGAAACTCTTATGATTCCTTGCGTCATACCCTTCTTGAAAATACGGATTGCCACTCGCCTTGATTCGCTCGACAATCTCTAAAAATAAACGCTTTGGAAGACGAAACGTCTCGCGAAAGGTTGCGTCGTTGTAGGTCGGATTTTCGTCAAAATAATCTCTCATCAAAATTTGTAGAGCTTCGTCGCGATCACGCCTAACATATATTTGTGCCGAAGCTGCGGTGTCTTGAATCACCCGGTACTGTTTGACTACCTGGTACAAAAACTCGACACTATTCTTCGGATGACTCTTCTTCGCTCGACGAGCCGGTTTGCGGGTACGAGTCGGAGCTAGAACTCATGGTGAAGAAGTAGAAGAAAATGTATAAATTTTGAGATTAAAATGGGTGAATATGATGTATAAAAATGAGGTTGAGTGGTATATATATGTATGTATATATATATATATATATATATATATATATATATATATATATATATATATATATATATATATATATATATATATATATATATTAAAAATGTTGAATTAAAAAAAAAAAAAAAAAAAAAAAAAAAAAAAAAAAAAAAAAAACCCAAACGGTCTAAAAAATAGCCGTTGGGCTTTTGCCTTTTCTGGCTTCCTCCTCCACGCCGCGTCGGCTTCCCAAGATTCCAAAGCACCAGCATATTGAATACTAGTGGATCTAGGACGACCTCTTTTGTTGCATATTGAATATGAGTTTGGAAGCAATGTGGTAGAAGACGGCGACCAATATGCTTCATGTGGAAGTGGGGAAAACTCAGATGCCCAGGTTGAAGAATACTCTACAATCGAATAATATCTATGCACAAACTATGAGTTGTTCAAATGAAGATAGGCATATGCACTCAATACATGAGAACATGGAAACTTGTTTATTTCCCACTTACCACATGTGCAAGTTTCTTCCTTAATATTAACAACCTGTACATTTTTTCCTTGTCGAGTTGTTATCTCAAATAATCATTTTTCTCGGTTAAATGATTTCAAGCTATGTCCAATAGCTTTTGGCATTGAGCCAGGTTGTTTTGCAATAACATGTAGAGTAAACAGATCTCCATTAGCTCGAGCATTATGTCCAATAGAACGTCTCACATCAAAGTAGTGCACGACCCTATAAAATGTAAGTTGAACACATGCCGTGATTGGTAAGAAACAAGCACCCTTAAGTACACTATTAAAAATCTCAGACACATTTGTAGTTAACATCCCAAAACGCTTCCCACCATCATGCGCAAGTGTCCATCTGCAAAGTGGATGTCTTTCAAGACACTAACGAAATTTCGTCCATAATGGAGTTGAACTTACGAATTTGATTTTGACTCCCAACACAGTAGGCTAAAGCTTTCAAATTTGAGTTGCGAAACTTATCATGATTTTGACTCCCAGCACGGTACCTATGTAAATAAAGTTTATGTTAGTTGTTAAAGTTAATAGTAAAAGTAGTTACGCAATATTTTATAAACATTACCTATGAAAACCACGTGGCTCCAACCAAGGCGATCCTTGCTCATTAACTGCTTTTAGGATTCCCACATGGCGATCAGATAATAGACTAATTCCTTCACGTTCTTTCACCACGTGTTTCTTGACATAATATAGAAACCAAAACCAACTATTACAAGATTCATTTTCAACAATAGCAAATGCAAATGGCAATATTTGATTGTTACCGTCAACTCCCATTGCAATCATCATCTTCCCCTTATAATTGACATATAAATGAGTCGCATCAATGCTAACTATAGGCCGACAATGCTCAAATCTCTTGATAGATGGAGCAAATGCCCAAAAAACACGTCTAAACTCCACGTAACCCGTATCTGGAAGTCTCTCGGTCTGTCATTCAACTATAGTATCGGATTGAACAATTAAGTGCAGGTAGAAACTTGGGTAAAAGAATATAAGATTCTTCCCAATTCCCGAAGATACTTTCAATTTCTTTTTGCTTTCCTAACCAAACTTTCATGTATGAAGGAGTATAACCAAATTTATCAATAATTTCAGCTCTCAAAGTAGAAATACTAATAGATGGTTGTTCCTTTATAAGGTGTTGGGTTTCATGAGCTATCAAACCTAAATCTAGGTTTGGGTGATCTTGAGTAATCTTGTAGTGTAAACAAGTATGCGGACCGTATACTGTTAGACCCGTTTCCCATATACGACTAGACCCCACACTAGATGAGTTGAATAAGGCTTAATGTGATTGGTTCGTCAACGACAGTTACTTAATGGTCAACCTGATAGTCAACCCTATGGTCAAAGAATGTGTTATTAGAATATGGAAAATAGCTTGTGGCAAAATGAAAGGAAATATACTTCAGGGGCTTAAGTCGTCATATGCTAAATATGTATTAGTAAGTATTGGGGCCAACATAAAAGAAAAAAGAATTAAGGACCATTCTTGCCAATTAGGCAAACTTGCCCCCATAAATCTCTAATGCCTAGAATATTCTAGGCATTTCTCATTATTATTAGAGAAGGGTAGGTGAGGTCCGGTCTTAGAGAAGAAAGAAAAAGGAGGGAAAAACCTTATGTTGGTAATAATGATCCAAGGAAGAAGATCATGACATTTCATCATGAAAATAAGCCCCAATCAAGATACTAAGCAAGTAAGTAAACCCTAATCTTGTGTTTTTAATGATTATAAGTAGGAATTATTAGGATCATGGTGGGTTTGGTAAGCCCTTGTTAGATAGTGTTAGTTTGATGGGAAAGTAAGTATTTGGTGTGTTAATTTAGTAGGAATCATGATGGATAAGTGAGGGTTATCAAGTGAGGAAGATGGTGATGATCCTTGTCTAGGAATCAAAGAAGAAGGTGGATGAAGATGATGATGAAGATCTTGGTAGTGATAAAATCATATGGTGGTTTAGCTATGGTGCTCAAGGTAAGTAACTTGATTACTATATGTTAATATGAATATTCTCATGTTATGTGTTAATGAATGAGTTGTTAGGATTAAGCCTTGGATTAGTAAGTTGGGGTAATAGGAGGTGTGTTAATGAGTGAGGATCAAGAAGTAGGGCATGAGGTTGAAAGGTCCAAGGTAAGTTTACGTTTGTTGTGTATAATGTTATGATGATAATGTGATATGGTTATGGTATTGTTATGTAAATGGTAATGAGATTGGTTTGATTATGAGACAAATGGCTAAGGATGTTCTTGATGCATATATATGTGAATGGATGTATTGATCATGTACTAATCTAGTTACTTACTAAGCGAAAGCTTAAGTTTTAGTATTCCAATGTTCTTGTAGGTTTATGCGCGATGGAAGGAAGTACTTGGATTATAGCTTAAGGCTTTAGTAGCGGATTGGAAGATAATAAGTATTAGGAGCTAGGTAGAATACCGAGCTCGAATCAAGGTTGTACCCCCGATAGTCTTTCTTATGATTTGTATAGTGTATGTCAAGGTCGTCATAAAGTTTGGGTGGTCAACGGTGTGTCTAAGTGTGTTAATTGGTTTATGGTCAATGTTTAAGGAGGCGTTTGGATTAAGTGTGTTTTTACCCATTTTGGGTTGTAAACGGGTCAAGTGTATATGAAACATATTTAGTATGTTAAAGTAATGATAATGTTTAAGTTTGGTGGGAAAATAAATTGGCATAAGTAGTTTGTGGTGAAAATGGGTCAAATGCATAACCCGTCATATTTGTAAAGTACTATTTCGGGGAGTCAAACGGTAAATGTTTTTGTATGAAAATGAGCCAAATAGCATACTAAGTAAATCTGGAAAGTTTGGTGAAATATCGAGGTCGGGTTTACAAGATACGGACCTAAACGTGATTTCGAGAGACCAGCAGTCTCCATCTGATCGGATGGAGGGTCATCCGATCGGATGGGCGGCTCGGTAAAATTTTTGGTAATTTTTGAAAAATCGTATCTTTTGATCCGTAAGTCATCACGGGTCGTGCCACCCGGCGTTTTGAAGGTCAAAAGAGTAACAGGATGTCCGTAAATGTCAAGCGTTTTCGCGTAAAAAGTTTTAATTTTTGGTCTAATCGGGCACGGGGTGTAACATATACTTTGTAATTTCAAAATATCCACTACGTTTACAATTACACGCACGTATTGCAACCACATTGCGACCATAACTTGCATTTTATTTTCAAAATAGTTGGACATGTTTCTACCACCTCATATTACCTATGCTTACGAATGGTGTAGAGCTTGATAACTCTAAGGCTGCTCCCAGTGGGACTGAAAATATCGGTTGGTCACAAACCATGGCCGATATTAACATCGGTCATAACCAATGTGGTGGTCTTGGCAAACATCAGTCGAGTGTTGTCCAAATTCAAGGTCGGTCGATATAATGACCGACTTTCATTCTTATTAAATCTAGCCGTTTGTGTTTAAAAAAAAAAAAAAAAAAACAAAAAAAAAAAAACTTTTTTTTTTTTTAAACTTTACCACTTTTACAACCTTATAAATACCAACCTCAAACACACTTCTAAACACACATTTCTATCAATACCTTCAAACGCATTATTTTAATTATGTCTTACGAGCTATTATTTGGTTCTTCGTCTTCCGACGATGATGAAGTTATGAGTGAGTTTGCGGAGTTTGCTTGGAACGCTTACCAAGCATCACAGCCAAACGTTTGTAATCGCTATCGTATTTTTAATTTAGTATTGTAATATTTTTATTATTAATGAATTTTAAGTTTTTTTTTTTTAAATGATAGATAAAAAAAAAAAAAAGGTCGGTCATCGACTGTGGCACTTTAGTCATGTCTAGTCGCCGAAGAGAGAAAGCTGACATGGCAGCCGGTGACCCAGGTCACTTGGGTCATCGACTGTGTCTAGCCTAATAAGTTCATCCTCATCCTTGAAATAACCTTTTCCTAACTCTTTAGTTAAATCATTCTTACTTTCAAGATGTGACACCTTCCAGTTATAAATTGTAGCCATATTTATTCCCTCCAAGCTAGTAAAATTTGAAGGCTCTTGAATGTCACGATTAGAATTTTCTCCATTTTCAAATTGTGCTTCGGTTTGATCTTCATCTCCAGCTTCATCATCCCGAGGCTCGTACATTTCATCTTCAGTTTCAAATTTGTTGTCCATATTATTGTTTACAACAACAATCTTAGAAATAAGGTTGAAGTCCTCATTTTGAATCATGTTTGACACAACATTGATGTGTCTCAGACTAGGTAGTTGTTCGTTGTTCATTTCTTCTACCATCTCACGAGTTAATGAAGTCTCGATTTCTATTGTAATTGGTTCTTGAGTTCTGAAAGTAGTGGAACATAATACAATTAGTAGTAAACAACTTAAGTATCAATGCTACATGACATGGCTATAAAATCTAAAATAGAAACATCAAAAAATTAAAAACATGGGTTGCCTCCCAAGAAGCGTTTGTTTTTGTTCGAGTCACGAGCCTGACTCTACCCTTATTTAACAGAAATAAGGGGGGTTTTCCCTACACTTAAGATGAAGTGCGGGTGATAGTAGTGATACACACCCTTAGGGTGGAAATATGCCACTTGAGGAAAGAGTGGTGGATGAATCATATGCTCAAAAGGGTGTGCTTCTTTCATCCTATCGGATCATCTTCTATCAACTTCGAAAGACTCCTAGTCAATAATCCATCTTGACCTAATAAACCCGGTTTAAACCCATAATGTTTCTTGTGATCACTCACAAATGGGTGATGTAAGTATGTAAGGTCATGCCTCACTCCTATATTGGTTTCCTCTCTACAAGGCTTAGAGTCTACTACCTTCATCGTAAAACTACCCGGACTTTATGGTTTGATGGGTGGATCAGGGCCTTTTTCAATTCCTAAATTCACATCTAAGGATGGAAAATTGGGTAACGACTTTGGTTCATCAAAACTAGGAACTTCCATAGAACTAAAAGAAAGGTTATGACTACAAGTATTCAAACCTATTTCCTCTAGTTGTGTTTCTTCTAAAGGTTCTACTTCAATCGAGGTTCCTATAGTCTCTTCTACTTCTTCCGGGTAAGTCACGGGCGGTGTGTATGCATCAAGTGATAGTGGGACTTGTGGGGTACTTTGTGGACTTGGATTTTCTACTCTATCCTCCATCTTATCTTGATTACCTATGTGTTCATCTTGTATTATGGTGTCACCTAACCATGACATCCACCTAGGTATCTCAACTCTAACCTTTTTATCCCTAAACAAACATCTTGCTTGATCCCTCAAACTTGTTATTAATTGATCCGCAATGACATTTGTTGGGTTGTCCCATCCATATTCTCTTTGAGCTAAATCCTCAATGATTTCCCATCCTTCTTCAGCATTTAATTCCCAAAATTTCTCATATGTTGCATGGTCCATGTCCATTTGGGTATAGTGGTTGACACGATGGTAACCTTTTTCCTAAGCGTGAGTTTTTGCAAGTTAACCTTACACGATTCCTCCATTCACACCTCGTTGGGACACGACCCGGGTGATCACTTGCCCGGTATCACACATATCACAAGCGTGAGTTTTTGCAAGTTAACCTTTTTCCTAAAGGGTTGATTTGTCTTTATTCACGTGTATCCGTCTGATATTATATACGTACTTTAGCATGGATCAAATTTTTGGCGCCGCTGCCGGGGAGATTGTGTTGCGACTATATCGTTGAGATCTAAACGATTAGTGACTTGAGATTCTTCCTTGTGAAGTTCCTGTTTCCCATAAACCCCATAAAATACAAAAAAAAAATTCTTTTCTTTTATATATATATTATCATATAAAAATAAAAACCCAAAAACATTTCTCGTTTTCTTGTGCTAAAAAGATAAAAGCAATCTCAATATAATATTCCTCAACTTTGAGTATTATCATAATAAGTTCCCAAACAAAAGATTAAAACTTGCCTTTGTGTCGCTTGCGAATTCGGCTCACCTTTGATTGATAAACAAACTCTAACGGAGGTTTCAGGAGGTTTGGCATTAAATTGACAAACCAAAAGGAGCGGGTTTTTAAAGAGCATTTATTGCCCACCTTTGTTCCTCCACCACTCTGTGCGTTTTTCTTTCAGAGAGCTACCGTACGCTTGTTGATTTAAGGTTTGAGTTCCTTGTGTTTTGCTTCGATCTTGATTTAATTGAATTGTTTCATTTAGTGCATGCGCACTCGTTCTTCTAGATCTACAAGTCCTTTACGTGAACTCGTAGATATTCCGAGAAGACGTAATCGTAGACGTGTGTAGGATCCCACGAAAATCCATTATGATAATCCTTGTTAATTAATCATAACCTCGAGTTACTGTCTACTAAAACCCATTTTTTACGAGGAAATTTAATTTTTTTTAATTATTTTTACCACGTTACGTCTTCACAATACTTACCAAATAATGACGCGTACGTCAATATACAATTATTCACGAAACATCATTCTCACAAAATCCAAATTTTACAAACGATTATAAGTACTTGTAAAGTGACTACACTAAACGTATTTAGTTTTTCTTAATCACATCTAATTGTTCCTAATATACTTCACTAATCACTTCATTAATTTGTTAACTAAGCTACAACCCAACCGGACCCTTAATATGTCTAAGCCCACCTCGCAGCCAATGTTCCAAGCCCATTCCAATTCAAATTTTAACTTTGTGATTTTATTGTAAAACTCGACAGCCACAACCTCTCCAAAACAGCCTTTGATCTCTCGAGTTTTAAATACAACATGTCATTATTTTTACTTACTCTCATTCATCACCCAATAGACTACCCGTATGCCAAATTTCAGAAACACAAGTCGAGTGTTGATATGGTTTTAAAGACTCATTTGTTCGTCCCATTTCAACTACATCCGCATAGGTAAAAATCTCAAAACTCGACTAATTCGAACCCGGCTTTTTCCTACACCTTCCTAGTGACCCTTTTAGCATATTGTGATGTTGGAGAAATAACTAGAACATCAGTAGCAAATTGTGTTTTGCAAAACTCCACGTTGCACCCATCTAAAATATCAATCGAATATGGATATAGTCCAACAACAAAAGACAAAGTTCCCTAACTTCCAATGATTGCTAAACTCAGAAAACATGTGAGATATGTACTCTAACATCTTGTTCCTCCACAGTAGATCTCTATAATTGAAATCGAGGGTAATATAATCAATAACATGCATCGTAAATCTCTATATAACCCACCCCTTCTCACAGCCTACATTGACAAATTCTTACACGCTTCACACTCACTAAACACTCTACAAACCCAGAAAACATATGACATTCATTTAGGAAATATCGGGTAAGAAATAAACATGTTAACACATAGTTCGAACTAGGCTAGTAAGCTACTGACTTCGTCCTTGTGCTAATATTCGAACACCACTGCCATCCCCCACTTCTCACCCTCACCCCCTCTACCTACTTCTCATTCCCTATCGTCTGTTGAACTTCCCAAATAATCAAAGACACTCACCTCTCGCGTTGGTAAAATGGTTCGAAGGAAATGAGTATAGCAACGTATATGTTAACCCATAAGGAGTTGTGACTCGTTCGTGTGGCCTAGTCATTTTCGGGAGTCTTCACCACCTTTAATAGGTGTTGTAAGTGTCTACGAACCCTTCTTGCTTCATTTCTCACGTTAGATTGTTATCATGCATTTTTTTTTACTTGTTACATGCGAACGTATAAATCTTTACACCTTTGTTTTTACGTATAAAGTTCATAAAGATGTGACAAACCTCCACTGAGGAAGGTTTAGAGATCACTCACACTCCACATCCACGTTTAAACATATCATTCACACATCATTCGAGTCACTTGCATCATACCTCAAAGCGTATAAATGAAACTGAAAACACTTGGAATAATTCTAAGTGTTTACTGTGAAAAATGCATTCTATGTCGCCCTAAAAATGACCATGTTTCTTAAAATCCGACTTAACAACCATACCTTGTTTTTACACGACCTATTAGACATCATTACTAACTACGACTTTCATATAAATAACGTATAAAAATGAGCACGTCTTGACCCTCAAAATCGGCCAAAGTGAAACGCTAAAAACAACTTAGAAACTGTGAACAAAATGCGAAATGGGTTTTATAACCCACTGAACTATTTTGTAAGCAATTGAATAAACTAGCTTTTGGCACTTTTCAATGTGGAAATAAGATGTAAAAGGTGACATTTTTGATATATCCAACTCACTTCAAGTTATACAAATTAAAACTTGTTAACGGGCCTAGAGAGTGTAACTCGTTAAGGGCCCATTAGTAGTAAAAATAAGCAAACAACCGAATAAGCTAGTGAAATAAGCTTTAATAATCTTAAATATAACTTATAAAAAGTCGCCACCTTTTTCCTTACCATTTTGTCACTTTTGGACTAAAAATGTAACGCGATCCAACTGGAAGGACTAAAACTGCCAACCTGAGAAACTTATGGACTGAAACTGTGAAAACAGTTTATAGAGGACCTAGATTGACATATCATTGAACTCCAAGCCTTATGTGGACATATGGACAAATATTGAACTATTATGGACTTTGGACTTAACCGAGGACTAACGACGTAACGCAATCGCAGTTAGACTAAAAAGTAAAAATCTGAAAAGGACAAGGACCTATTTAAATTCACTTGACATTCTTATTTTATTTTTCATTTTTCACCTTTCACTTCATATGCATTTTACATTTTAGTATGCATTATTTAGTATTCGTTATTTATTATAACTAGGAATTTAGCGATTCACTTTGCATGTCATTTCAGCATATTTTGAAAAGATAATATTTTGAGTCGAGTGACATAAGAATCAAGATAATATCATAAATGATATTATATTTTTAACTTGAGGCATTTTAAGCATATCACCGATCAAATCGTTATACGATTTCTCACATCACACTCACTGTTAGTAGTAAGTCAGAATCTTAGATTTCCCTAATATTCAGGTTTCGTATCGAAGACGTTTCTGTGATCACCTCCATAAATCTAATAATTTTATCTTGTCAGATACGCTTCAGGTGAGTCGTGGCCCCTACTTTTAACACTTGTTTTAATAACTTTTTTGGGGGAGATACATGCTTTAACTGTTTTAAGTTACTTGTATACTTTGAAAACTCGCATGATTTACTCAAAATCATCCACTATGCTTTACATGTTCAAATCACCCTTGAGAGGAATATATGTTCGTTATATGTGCAAATTGCTTGTTTAGCGTATACACTGAATTTGAAAGATAACATTTGAAACTACTTGATGTGACATGATACTGAGACTTATTGTATGCATTCATATAACAAATGAATGTACTGTTACTTTATTATGATATTTCTACATTTCACTAGAAATAATTTCCAAAACTAAAATTACGCATAATTCATGAACCTTGAAACCTATATTGCCTAAGTTTACTTTATTGCCATAAAGTCCCTCGATCATGAACCATTAATTACTGCGGTGAGCGCGAATATAGTGAACAGCTTCGAAACCTGTTAGAGGCTGACGACCTATCCCACTAAATACTTTGACGGAATGCCTTATGGTTAGTCGTATTTAGTCGTGATACACTATATTTGAGAAAAATAGGAATTGGCAAATCACCTATTACATGAGGGCTTAAACACCCATCAGTAACCCTGGTGGGACACCGCCGTTTTACGGAAATTTTTAACGTTTTGCGTATCATGAGGCTTAGGGCAATATAACTTTATGAATATATGAATGTTTCATATATATCCTAGGATACAGCTGTATTTAAAAGACCACCACTTTACACTGATAGATTTCAGACTCTAGATTATTATTCCCACTATGTGATATGATCTTGAATCCTGTACTTGAACTTTAATTGTTATCATATGTGACTGAATTGTGAATTCTACAAAAGACAACCCAAAATGCTTGCTATATCATTACATTTAAAAGTTGACTCAACATTCTACAACAACGTAGCTCCTTTTTCATTTAAAACTTGAAACTTATGATTCTGGAGATCATACATGATTTGCTTGTGGATCTTTATTCAACACAACTTGTTATTTATTTCATGAAGAACTATTATTTACTTCGACAATCACTATACACCTTTAAATTCATTGAAAGAAAATTACTTTCTATCAAACTCCATGAACTCACCAACCATTGTGTTGATGTTTTAAGCATGTTTATCTCAGGTAATTAACGGAGCAGGACAAGACACGGAGCGGGCATCTTATACTCTGATAAATAAACTGGTGTAAAATCAAATATGTCATTCTTTCCAAATTATCACATTTTCTCAGGGGATTTTCAAATCGAATAATTCACTTTTGTATCAAAAATATTCTTTTGAATGACATATAACTTTCAAAACGCCCCCTTCCGGGCCGTTTTCTGAAATTTAAACCTCGATCCTCACCGTAACACCCTAATTACTTTTCCGCTGCCATAAACCAAATTAGGGGGTGTTACAACGTGCTGCCCGAATAGTCGAACCCGAGATTCATACTATTCCCGTTGATAAAATGGCAGACAATCGAACAATGGCCGAAATGCTCCAAGCACCCATCGAGGGTTACGGAGATGCCATCGTTTTACCACCAATCAATTATGATCATTTCGAATTGAAGACGCAGTTGATTCAACTCGTGTCTACAAATCAATTCCACGGGTTTGAACGAGAAGATCCGTATGCACACATCCGTTGGTTCAACAAGTTGACATCGACCACCAATTACAAGGATGTGCCGCAAAAAGTTATCAAATTGATGCTATTTCCGTTTTCACTCGTAGGAGCAGCCGACACATGGCTTGAATATGAACCTCCTAATTCCATCACAACTTGGGATGATCTAGCATCGAAGTTCTTAAATAGATTTTATCCTCGTTCCAAAACAATTGAGCTCAGAAAAGAAATCATGAATTTTCAACAATCTTTTGATGAGACTTTTGCTGAGGCTTGGGAGAGATTCAAAGATTTAAAATGGAAATGCCCACATCACAATTTTTCGGAATTGCAACAAGTTGATATATTCTATAATGCTTTAACGCAAAATGATCAAGATTCGCTTAACACAGCCGCCGGTGGCAATATCTTGTATCGAACTCCGAAGGACATCTTGACGATTATCGAAAATAAATCGAAAGTTCGCACTGCACAAAACAAACCGGTAGTAAGTTCCCAATTTTGCAATGAAAATTCAATTGGAGAATTACTAGCCGAAGAACAAGTAGCCAAAGTGAGTGCCAATTTTTGCAAGACTTTCATTTACTTTGCCGATGATGATGAGGATTCTATTCAAATGCAAGAATATTATAAAGATTCGTCAGCTACAATCATACCCGTCCCGGAGGACTCTCTCATAATGGGGGACGAGCATCTTAGCACTATTCCGGAAACGGAATCGAACAAAGTAATAAAGTCTAGTGTTGAGGACCTTGTCCCAATCCAAAGTGAGTCCGAGGGTATTTCCAACAAAATGTGTGATTTGCCTCCTCTTGATGCTTCAAATGATCATTTTGAGACTTTCTCCGATTCTAACAATGATTGTACTACAAGTGATAACGATTCTTCATCTTATGATAACATCGATTATGTTGAGGCATCACTTCCCCATTTTGAGCACAAGATGGATTCTGACCCAATCTCTCCATCATTTCCTATCCCCGTTGAGGGTAGTGACTTTTTCTTGGTTAATGCTTTGAGTGGCAATCCCACTCCTTCTTCTCAACCAATTCTTTCCGACTCTTCCCCTTCCCTCACTCTGTTTGAGGGAAGTGACTTCATCTTGGAAGAGATCGATGCTTGTCTAAAAAATGATTCAATTTCACCGGAAATTGATGATACAGACTTTGATCCGGAAGGAGACATTCTCTTCCTCGATAAGTGGCTTAATGATGATCCGTCACCTTCTCTCCCTCCGAAGGATATTAAAACATCTAAAAGTGATCATCTTCTTGAGGAGTTCGCCGATGAACTCGCTCACATCGATCCAATCCCACCGGGGGATGAAGATGATGATCTTTTTGATTTCGGTGCTGATCGTAAAGAATGGGAAGAACTTTTATATGGCAAACCTTCTGATGATAAATCCCTTGGAGATGAAAACCTAAAAAAGAAAACCGTGACTGAGCTAAATAAATTCTCTCCTCCATCCCTAGAGGATGATTTTCTTTTCTCTGAGGAGTCTTCCATCGAGTATCCTGTTGAGTTTTCTTATGAAGACAAAGTGTTTAATCCAGGCATACTCGATGGTAGTAAAAATCATTCAATGATTAAATTGACTCCCGACAAGGATTTCAAGTTACAAACCTCATCTGAGGAACTTGTAATTCTGGAGAAAAGTAATTCCCCTCTGTTCTATCTTAATGGTGAACTCCTATTTTGCATGGAGTTAAATCTGACTGAAACTTTACTATCATTTCCTTACGGAAATAAGGACAAAGTTTTTGACCCCGACATCTCAGTTTATCATTCTTTTGAGCCGGATGTATCTCATCGGAGTGGAACTTTCAAGAACTTCAATGTTAATCCAAATCCAAACACATTGAATGAAAGTCCGATGGAGATGGTTTCTTCCACTTGCTTCCCATGAACCAATGAATTCGGGGTCGAGTCAAGCTAGTGACTCGGTTAACAAAAACATTAGTATTGCATGGGTAAACGCCCATGTTTCTGACTTCTTTATCTTTTCTGACACTAAGTGTGGGGGAATCCCACTGTGACTGGCTTTTGTGTTGTTTGCTCTGTTTTCAGGTTTCCCTTGGATTGTGATGATTGCCGCGCCTGTTTTCAATCTAGTCGCCCAATATCCTATCCTTTTGCTAACGATTATCTAGGGATATCTTTTTAATCCTATTTGTGAAAATAGAGATTTCTTTCACACATTTGGCTATTAGTATTACCTTTTTACATTCTAAGCGTCAGCATAATAGCCGGTACTTTGAATATTGAGGGCAATATTCAATTCTAAGTGTGGGGGGGAATTCTATCGAATTTTGTCACATATGTACCTTCTAGTGCCCTAGTACCCCCGTTTTGCCAAAATTTTAAATTTTTTTCGTTTTTAGATAAGAAATTGCAATAAAAAAATAAGTGTTTAGTCTTGATTAGGTTAGAACAAAGGGAATCCCGACTCTGCCAGAGTATTGATCTGGCTGCTTCCTTAACGATTAGACTAAGGTTTTACGATTTGTGCAAATGAAAATGCTAAGCGTAGAATAGTTGGTTTTCTTTAGAGCTTATATAAGTAATCTATGGCTTTTCCTCCCAGGAGATACTAACTAATCTGAATTAATTAGTGCTTATTTTCAAACATTTGAACACACAAAATCATTTTTCTATAAGATTTTGAAAAATACTAGTTCAAAGCTTTATTTAAACTTCGGAACAAGCATATGTCATAATAATGTAAAAGTTAAGTAATAAATGTATGTGCTAAAAGGCTACGGTTCAAGATCGGCCCTTGGATTCTTATTTCCGGAAGGCGTTTAGGTCTTGGCTACCCTCTTACACCGGCCCTTGGACCTCTAATTCAGGAATGTGTGAGGTCTTGGTCTAACACCCTTGGATCCTCATTTCAGGAATGTTTAGAGTCTTGGAATTCTCCGTTGTAACGGCCCTTGGATCCTTTATTCCGAAAGGTGTAAGATCTTGGTTCCTGTGAAACTCCGTTAGTTTATGTTGCACAAGTAAAAAAAAAATGATGATGAAAAGAAAAAAAAAAAAAAAAAAATGGAATGATATTGCAAAATGCAATAAATTTTGAAGCTTGCTTGTTGTGAATTTTAAATCTATCTTTCAACTTGTATTAGTCAAAGTTTTATAAAAACGTCGATTTTTGTTATCAAAATTTTGAATATAAGCACAGTCACCTAAACTTGATAAATGTGGGAGTGAAAAGTTAAGTTTCGACTTACATAGATTATTTGTATAAGTAGTGTTAGCATTTTACAAAAGCATTTGCACATTGAGTTTAAGCTTAGTTGGGAGTATAAAAAAGAGGATGACGATTACAATTCCCTGGAGACACCCAGTTTGTGTGAATCCCGTTCCATGATACCATTTTTGGAAATCAAGCATGTTATATATTTTGTTCTAAGTTTAAATTTCTAGCATTGTATAAAAAATCAAAACGGGGTATGCTTGGTATTCTTTTGATCATTTCATTACTTTATATGATCGGATTGCTAGGGACTAGCAATAGCTTAGTGTGGGGGATTGATGAGTGTGTAAATACTCATCATTTTATACCCATAAAAGACACTAAAATGACCAAAAACACCCAATATATATTGCAGATATCCTTGGTTTGTGTTTTATGTGTTTCATGTACTGAAGGATTGAAAACGGAACAAAAACGAATATTTTTGGATCGACTCGACAACAATTATACATTTGATCAAGTGAAGACAAAAGTCAAAGACAAAGTCAAAGTCAACCCCCAAAAATACCAAAATGACACAAATGGTCCTTGGAAATAAATTTCATTTTTGGCAGCCTTGGTCCTTGGATTTTCAGAATTGGCAACTTTGGTCCCTAAGATTAAACCTAAACCTAATCTAATCCCTAAACTAAACCCAGCCAAAAATAAAATAACCCAGCTACCAACCCAGCCCACTCACTAAACTAAACCCAAGCCCAACACTTTAAACAAACAACCCGACCCACCTTTCTTTTTGAGTTAGCCAAAACCAGGTTTGACTTCAGTCAAACCAGTCAAACCCACCATCTTCAATACCATGCCCGCCAAAACCATACCAACCCCCCCCACCGCCTTATCCCTGACACATCCACCCCTCCTCCTACTACACTCCACCTAACAAACCAAGAAACATTTAATGCTTCTTCCTCCCCTCAAGATAACCAGTCAAGTGGTTTTTCCCACTATGACTGTTTTGGCGCCAAAATTAGTTTTAGAGGGCTGAGATCAATTCAAACTAATCCAAGGGTTCAGAAGTGGTCAGAGATGAAGAGAAGAGATATCCCACTTAGTTGTAGTATAAATAGAACCATCTTGTAGCCTTAATTGGCAAGTAGTTTTTAAGTTTAATTCGTATTGTAATTTATAAGTTTTAGTATTGTCAATTTTAATTTCCAGAAATCAATTCAAGTTATTTTAAGCCTGTTTAATGTTTATCTTTGTTCAATTTCCAAATATTAATTAAATTTCCAAGTTTTCAAGTTTCTAGTGTGACTGTAAAATCGTATTAAGCTAATCAGTGATTGCATAAGCTTATTTTCAGTTCATGTAAGTTTATATGAGCTTATTAAAGCTCTTTATAAGTTTTAAATAATCTAAACCAGTCCAAATCATAAAATACCAAAAAAGTCAAGAAAAGTCAAATTAAGCTAAAATAAGCAGTTTGGTCAAGAGGAAGCTAGAGCATTGTGCATATTGGATGGCAATGGTTTAGAGCTTCTTGGGAAGCTATAGGTTGATGTGGTACTTTTTTATCAGGCCTTGTTTGGAGCAAAAGCAAATTGTAAGCATATTTCCAAATTTCATGTTTTACTGTACACTAGCTTATTTGAGTACTTATTGTCATTTTCTTTGCTTATCTGCTCTATTTGAAGTATTTGTAAGTTAGATTGATGGATAGTATTAGCCTAAGTCTCATTTCCACTTAAAAGCCTTAAAATAGTCAAATTAGCTTAAAAACAGTTAGTGCTTATTCAGTGCTTATATTTAGTTGATAATGACTAATTAGTGTTTAAATGAGTTGGTGAATCAATAAGAAACAGAAATCATAGTTAAAATTGGCTTGTGCCTTTGAAAATAAAAAACAGTCCCTCAAAAAGGACTGTTTGGGTTAAAACCCAAAATGGGTCATCTGGGTTCTATACTGTTCATTTGCAATTCTCTTAGATTTGATCTTGAATAATTAAGCAGATAAGAGTTGTTAGTGGGAGCATTGTACCAGATTTTTAAGATTTGTAGGTTTTGTATTCACTAGTGCAATATTGGAGTACGGACTGATCCAATAAGCTCCTAGAGGTATAAGCTCAATTAAGCTCTTGTTTCTTGCATTCTTAGAACTCACTTTGGTCTATTTAGTGAGTTGGGAAGAATTGGTTTTAGTTGGTTAGGATTTAAGCAATTTGGATCACATCAGTTCTTGGATCCGCAATATTTCCAATTTGTGGCCTTTTTCCTTGATTTTTAGTTAATCAGATATATGTTGGAATAAGCTGAAATTTGGCATAGTTAAACTTGGCTTGCTAGTCTAAGTTTTCCCATTTTTCTTTGATTTTTTAGAACAACTTATAGTAGCTTTTTAGTGTCTTGAAAAAGGCCAAATTTGCCCTGCACCAAGGGTATCTCAGCAGACCCTTTGAACCTTTTGCTTATTTTGTGCTTGTTGGTGCTTATTTCTGTGTTCTTGCGGTTTCTTCATTTTCATTTTAGCTTATTGTTGGGTACTTAGCTTATTTCAACTTTGCCTTAGCTTATTTGAAAGCTTATCAGTCCTTTTGATCCAAGCTTGGCTTTTTTTCCTTTGTTAGCAACTGAGCAGCCATCTTTGGCTTATTTCTGTGCTTATTTGAGGTTTTCAAAAAAAGTTGTAGTTATAAAAATTGCTTATTACCTTGTGCTTAATCAGTTTCAATAAGAAAAACCAAAAAAATAAAATAAAAAACAAAAAGTGCATGCTGGGATTCGAACACCAGCCTCTTGACTCACACACAACACAACTTACCAACTGCCCTTGGGTCTTTTTCAGTTAGACTCTACACACTTTTATTCTTAACCCACCTTTCCATTTTAAGCTATCCGAACTATTTAGCTTGTTACCAGCTTATCCCAATAAGCTGCCACCTTTTTTGCATTTTTCCTAGGCTTGTTTTAACATTAAGTTATTTCACAAAAATTTCCAGAATTTTTAGAATAGTTTTAATATTTTTTATACATTTTTCTTTTTAAAACAGTTTTTAATTCGTAATAAAAAATATATAAATCAGAAAAATATAAATCTTTTTTCTAAAATTTTCTTTTATCATTTAGGACTTAGGAAAAATAATTTTGCACTTGTAAGATTAGATTTCCAAATATATTAGTTTTAAACCCGTTTTTAGAATTCCCATTTCGCCTTTTTAGTTTAATTTGTTTTAATTTTAATTTTCCTTGAGAATTTGTTTCTCAATTAGAATAAACAAACAAAATTCCATATTCCAATCATCAGTCACTTTAATTCCGAACCTTACACGATTCCTCCATTCACACCTCGTTGGGACACGACCCGGGTGATCACTTGCCCGGTATCACACATATCACAAGCGTGAGTTTTTGCAAGTTAACCTTTTTCCTAAAGAGTTGATTTGTCTTTATTCAAGTGTATCCGTCTGATATTATATACGTACTTTAGCACGGATCATAGACACATAATCAAACGATACATAAACATAACAAATGATTAAACGAATACCTTATCTTTATTGAAACATGAAGTACAAAGGCTAAAAAAGCCTTAAAAGAGCTGTAAAATTCGTCACCCAAACCCTACTTCAAGTTGTTCCACAATGTTACCCCCTTATTATGAAAAACAAAGGAAAGTATATATAGATTTACACTTGTGACGGAGTCACTTTATAAGTGTGACGCCGTCAGCTCGCCGTGGTTAGGAATTAAATGATTGAAGACTTAGTACTGCTGAAGATTATACTAACAGTACAAACTGCTAGTGTAAACTAAAGACTACTGATACAACTAACAGTACAAACTACTAAGTTAGTACTGCTAGTATGGATGAAGGTACTGCTGCATGATACTGCTTTAGAAGATATGTAGAAGATAAATATGGAAAAGATTGTATGTATATCTTGTTTAGTTAGGTTTATACGGGTAGATACTTATCTTGTAAATGACTCCTTGTGCTATAAAAGGAGATCCTAGGTTAATTAGTTAAATACGTTTTTGTTAAGATTCAAGGTTTTGTAACCCTAGTGATATCAGAGATCACTCGTATTATTTGCTAATAATATTGAATCGTTTGGAGTTATATTCTGTGTTCATCATTCATACAAACATTGCATTACTGTTACATCAAAACCAATCTTCTAAGTGTTATCAAGTAGATTCCGCATACTTGGTAATATAAACTCAAAGTATCCTTAACACATTCTAAGTGTGTTTGATCCACTCATTTTCTAAAGTGACAGCCCCTCGCGGACTTAAAATTCTCATGACCGAAGAAAGTGACAAGGAGTTAAAGCACTGCACGGGGAACATCGTTCACATGGAAGCTTTCAACAACCGAAACTAGCATAAAAAGATTGTCAATAGACAATGATTTAAGAAAATATTGTGTTTTTCTATCTGGTAATTTTACAATAATGAAGATGGTACAGAGATGCGCAATACTTTGTTCTAGACTTTGATTTGACTCGAACAATTTTGATGTGAATCTGTTTGTATAAATTTTGATCCGTACCAAATTTCCTAAATTTATAAAATATCTACCAGCGACTCGATATCATCTACCCAAGAATCAAATTACTCTTAAAAACAATGAAAGCAAATTAATACTCTTTAAATGGAGTGCAGATGAATAAATCAAAATCTAAATTTTGATATCTAAACTGAATCGAGGCAATCACCTGCAACTCGCTTAGCACTGGTAAGCTACACCTCTGTTTAATATTAAAATAACAATAAGATGAAAAACTCTGCAAAATTCATAGAATAAGAAACCCATTTATTGATAATTAAACAAGGATAATATCATAAACTTCTTAGCTGGGATCTTGAACGGGTTGGAATGGGCACAGGCTTTATCTTCTCTGGGCAAAATGGGCAATTTGATTTTTGTTCAAAAGTGATACATTGACAACAAACTTGCCGTCGTCACCAATCACCACCACTATCACAACGCCGCCACCCACAAAAAAATGAACCACGGGGATTTAAACAAATCGAAACCATAAATTCAATTAAAATATATCATAGATTTGATTGTATCAATAATGCTTTTGGGAAAAAAGAGGGTGGGATGGGAGACGAGTTTAAGAAGAAGGTGCAAGGTGAGAGACTGATATTAAGAGGGTGTTTGGGATTGCGTTTCAATATGGATTATCTGATTATTGAGTTTTGAAATCGTGAATAATCCGTTTTAGGTGTTTGGCAAAGAAAATGTAAGAATGGACTTTCTGCGTTGTACAGCTTCCAAAACGCCGGTTTGGTACTGCTGGTCACCCTTGCTATTTGATAACGTGATTTTACTCTTTTCGTATTAATTACCAAATCGCCCTTGCAAATGGGTTTTGTTTGTGCGGTTGCTCAGTCTTTTTTGTATCATCCATTCATTCTATACCTTTTTGTTTTAGTTTTCCTTTTATATTCCCTTAATTTATTATTGTTGTAAAAATTATATTGTAAGTGGCCACAAGTACAATACTAGCTTTACTGGGCATTTCAAATTCGACGATGGTAAGAAAATTATCATTGAATCATGCATGTTAAATCTATTGGTGATATTAAATGATTGTAACAATTAAATTCAACAAAAATACTAGAATATAATAGTTATACAAATGTCCTTTTTGGTAATTTTAATAATTAAGTCGTTAAATAATCTGGTTTGCCAAACATTTAAAAAACTAATTATCTGATTACTACGATATCAAACAGCACAATAACATTTAAATACCATGTTTTAAAATCATGTTTTGTAACAACTGATTATCTTATCATTCATTTTCAAAACATATAATCTATTTTCATTTTTCAATAAGCACTCCCAAACACCCCCTAATTGTGTCAATGATGTTAAATTTACAATTAAATTATTAACATGTTTGTTAATGGCGTAAGTTAAATATAGTGTGTTTTGAGAAACTAAATATATTGTATTTTAGTTTCTTTGGTATTTAATAAATAGCGTCCATTGTGACCCACGCCCATTTAAGCCGTGCCCGTTTTTTAAAAAGCGTCCGTTTGGTCCATGCCCGTTTGACTCGAACCATTTGATCCGTTGCACGAACCCGCCTGACCCGCCATTAAAGAATGAGTTTCATGGATGATTGTTAGCATTAATGCACCTATACAAAAAAATCAACTCAATTATGATAACTCAATATATAAACTTAACGCATGAATGCATACTAGCATGTATATGAAATGATTTGATGAAACTAAACAATCACCAAACACTTTCCAGTTAACATGTCTCTTCATGTCATGCTTTAATGAAACTAAACAATCACCAAACCCTTTCAAGTTATCATGTCTTTAAATTGAATTGTGGCAAACAAAGAGACATACTCGAAATTGAATGGTCTCCTTAAATTTGAAAGTATACAATTATAATTATAATAAAAAAAGTTTATGCGTTTTATTGATTGAGCAAATGATTATGAGCATTATTTAGCATTAAATGACAGGTAACCTTGCATGAAAATTGAGTTAGTGCACTTTTTGTATTGCAAATCCTTAAGCCAAACAATTTCTGGTGTTTACATCAAACTCGAGACAGAGTTAGCAAGACTCGCAGGGGATACATCAAATTTGGTTTAACAATTCGTCTTTAATAAAATATCAAAAAACACGCACGTAAGTTATACGTAGTATAAACACTTCTTTTTCCTATTAAATTAGTTTTATAATTATGAGTTTGTGTTACGATTATAAAAATCATTCATGCATTTGATACATTCTTCTTGAAAATCATTATATTCATAAGAAATAACTTAGATGGAATTTATGTATTCGTTAACAAAATAGACTTAACCTTTGCAAAACTGAAAACCATAAAAGATACGCGCATCGCACGGGCATATTTGCAACCGATACCACTTGGAGATATAACGACGCAATCGTTGCAGAAGGAAGGCACGACTCGAAGTTGGTACATCAGTTTTGGTGTAAGAGACAAAAAAAAAAAAAAAAAAAAAAAAAAAAAAAAAAAAAAAAAAAAACCCTTGATAGTTAAATTTGTATAACCTTTGCAAAACTACAATTTTTTATGATGAACAAAGCCTGTGCATCGCACGGGCCATGCTGTCTCGTGTAAGTAATAAATTTGATACTCTAATTAACAAATTGCTTAATGCGGAGTAATTTGTTTGGCATCTTTGCCTTTTTTCCAACAAATATCACACGTCTTATGATCAAGCTAAATTTAATGGAGTTGAGCATAGTTTCAAGTAATAAAGATTTATTACTTACCAATTAATTAATAAAGATTTATTACTTACCAATTAATTAACTAATACTGTATACGAGGCATGGTCAAGCCCGTGCGTTGCACCAATTGTGTCTAGGTGTTTGTAGCGGAATGGTTGGTATTCATTGGGTTTACACTATAAACTAATTTGTATGCGTTTATGGTGTGTGTAACAGGCAGGTGAAGATTATACATTTGTCAAATTACTTTTTTCTTATTGTCAACATTTGAGGTGTGTAATGGCAAAGAAGTATACAATGATGGTGAACATGGAAGCTTTAGGTCCTCGTGTTGTTGCTTAATGCCATTAAGATGAATTAGTTTAATTAGTTGTTTGGTTTTACATATTTTTGTTTTACAATACTATTTGATCGTTATTGTGTTTAGAGATGTCCTTTGATGGGAAAATGTTAAATGTGATGAATTAGTTTTATTAGTTGTTTGGTTGTACATATTTTTGTTTTACAATACTATTTGGGCATTATTGCAGTTGCTTGTATAAGCACATGACGGTATTTAGATGCCTATTAGAGAAGTTGTATTGTATTTATTTTAGTGGAATTGATATTTATATGCCTAGTAATGTTATAATAACTTGTTGCATTTAAATTAGTTTATTTTCATTAAAAGTTTCAATTAACATATAAACTATAAAGATAAATTATAAACATTTTTTTTAAAGTTTAGGATGTTAATGGTAATACATTGTGCATGGAGGGGTTGTTTTATATCCAATGTATCTGGTTTCGATGTTGTTAAACTGTATGGAAGCGTAATAATTTTTTAAAATGTGGATTTGTAATTGCGCGTTGCAACTCAGAATATGGTATTTGCGCGTAATGTATTCTTCGAACGATTTTTTTTTATAATTATTTTATTTGAAGGACTTGTCCGTCATTCTTCTTAATGTGAGGGGGCTTTTGTTACTAAATGAGTTTTTTGGTTTCTTCTTCATGCATTGCCTGAACCCAACTTGGATGTAATTTTCCAGAAGATGCAAAGGCTGCATTAACACCCAAATTAAATGTTGAAATGCCTCTTGGGTGTCTTTTGTGGTTAATTTTGCAACGTATTAACTGTTCACAATGTAGTTTGCTAATCGTATTCTCATTATATATACGCTAACTATTTTTAATCCTAATTTTAACACACAACTATTAACCTTTTAACCCTAATTTAACACACAACTATCAACATTTTAAGCCTAATCTTGAGATGGCAGAGACACCAAATCTTGATGAGATTAAAAAAGCAACTGAATCCGGTAAGCTTGCCGATGCATTCAAGCTGCTGATAAGTCATGAGAAGGCAGAAGAAGAAAGTTTTATCGCTCGTATTGGAGAGGAGAGCAGCCAGTTGAGGGCAGTGATTGAGAAAAAGGAGCAAACAATCACTGAGGCAGCTACGGCATATTCTCGTTTCCATGCTGTGGCTGCAACTGGGCGTGATTGTCTGCTTGAAATACAACTGAAGGACCGTAGGAAACTTGATCTGTTGGCTCAACTACTGCTGCTGTCTCGTCAAAGCTTGGAAGAGAAGGATGAACTTTTGGAGAGGGTGGAAGACGCCGGAAATTCTGATGATGAAGATTAGGATGTGTTGGGCATTTTCTTTTGTGTTTTGATGTATGTACTTGGTTGGGATGTATCTATGTTTTATCTGAATGGTAATTAAGTGATGATGTAAAAAAATTATTGGTATCTATGAATGGAAAAACTGATTAAGTATCAGTTATGTTTTTAGTATTAATTGTTTATTATGTTTAAGAATTTATTAATTTTTATTTTTTATTTTTATTATAAAGGGTTAAAATATATATGTGTTGACTTTCTTCTCTCACACACACATGAGTGAAACACACACTCTTTTTAGATCTGGCGAAAAAAAATTAGGGTTTTATCTCAAATTAGGCCGATCCATTATACAACATATTAATCAAATTAAATGATAGGTTAATTTGATTTAAGTATCGTGGTGCTTGTGTATTCAATTTCTTGTTTTAATTTTCATTAAATGATGCTCTAGTGCTTATAATCGTATGACTGTGTAAGGTTCCTTGTGAAATGATATGTTAGATGTTGTTGAGTATGTTTTTTTTTTTTTTGGAATATTAGGAGTTTGTTTATTGATTTGTTTATCTGTTATCATATTTGGTTAAGTTTGATTGAATTTGGGTATTCATTGTTTAGTATGAATTAAGAAGTTTGGGATAATTGTATTTTGGTTTAATTGTTATTACAGTTTTTGTGGTTGTATAGTTGGTGATATGAATTTTCTTGGTGGTTGTACATCCACCATTGATACTTTGTCAAATTTTGTCCATTTCACACGTTCCGACAGTTGCCTATCTGAGTACAATATATTTCATTGCAGATTAGTATTAGATAATACATATCAAATTGTCTGATTATAAAGTTTTTTTGATGTATTGCGGATACCTATAAGTAAGGTTATATTGATTGTTGGTGATTGTATAGAGTATACAATGGGATGTTAATGAAGTATACTTTTACTTCATAATGAATTATGTTATCGATAGTACGAAAAGGTTTTAAGTTCTTGTATAATGGTATTTGTGAGTTCATTTTGTTACAGTAAGTTGATATTCAAGAGTTGACATCATTAAAAGAATTGTTTTGAGGGAAATTTCTGAAATATAAGTATTTGGTCTGCATAGAACATGTGTAGAAGTCTGCATCTGTGTTTGTTCACTGTGCTAGTTCTTATTTCTAGATTATATGCTTTTAATTTTATGAAAGTTTATGATTATAAACTTTTATTGCTGTCTTGCGGATAACAACCTTGCTTTTTAGTACTGTAGCAAACATGTATTCATTGTTGTTAAAAAGGCTCATTTTTTTCAGCTTTACTTCATAATTCTAATGTCAGTTATGATAATTTTTTATTGCAACTGAGCTACAACAGAAGTGCTAAACTTACATGAGTGTGGTTTGGTTTGTTAATGAGTAGTTATTCACACTGCATGTTCACAGCGCATAAGATGTTTGAAAACATGTGTATAATTTCATGACTAAGCTAAATATTGAATGCATATATTTATTACATATCATCTGTGAACATTAGATAGCTATGCTAAGATAGGTTGCTGAAAGTTTCCTTGAAAACAATGTTGCGCGTGCAGTTTGCAAGTTCCAGATCCTTATCTTCGATCATTAGAATTTTAAGGCCATCAGGACTGGTGACTCTAGAGAATGCCACATAAAGTTGTCCATGACTCAATACGAGAGTAGGCAAATAGAGACCAACATAATTAAGTGACTGACCCTGGCTTTTGTTAATGGTCATTGCATAACATGGTTTTAGAGGGAATTGCCTACGTTTCAAGACGAATGGCCACTTAGTCTGTGTTGATGTGAGTATAATCCTGTGTATAATAACATTGTCCCCTACATTTGAACCTGTTAGCACCTTAGCATGAATAACAAACTGGCCTAGATCTGTAATGAGTAACCTTGTTCCATTACATAGTCCTTTGCTTGGATTGACATTTCGCAATAACATAACGGGCAGTTCCTTTTTTAAGTGAAGAGCATGTGGGGGCATACCTGGGAAATTTAAGGAATTTAGAAATTCAATCGGATACAGGTCGTGCTGTTCAAGATTGTCTGTAGATCCCTTGCAAATCTCATCTGCACTGTTGTATGTAACAGTTTCTCCTTCTAACTGGTTAAACATATACTCATTGATGGCATCAGCATCCTCATTCTTAGGAGTTAAGATTGCCCTTTCTTTGAGGTAGTCATCGTCGGTTTGTCTTGTTGTAAAATCAGGGTATGTCTCTGCAACAATTTTCTCGATAGGAGAATCCCATGATTTAATTAAAAAGTCTTTGGGAATATCAATCCAAGTTGGCTCATCTTCCCTTTCTTTACATTTTGCTGGCAACGCGCCATCCCCCACAGCCAAAACCCATCTATTGAAATCCTTTTTTCGAGTATCAATCTGGGCATTTTCGGTATACTCATTCACACGCATGCTGCGTGTAAGGGTGAAGAACTTGCAATGATTCCATAATGCAGACTGGTTTATGCAAGATTGGACAATGTCAGGCCTGCTCCCTTTTGGTATAACTGGGAGAACTTGTCGAAAGTCACCTCCCAGTAAGACCGTTACACCTCCAAATATTCGATTCCTATTGTCTGGTTCATGGTATCCTAAAATATCTTTTAGAGTCTTGTCCAATTCTTCAAAAGCATATTTTTGAGTCATTGGCGCTTCATCCCAGATGATAAGTTTAACTTCCTGTATGAGTTCTGCCATATGTGTGTTTTGCTTTATACCGCATGCACTGTTCTCCAATAATTCAAGCGGTATAACAAAACGACTATGTGTTGTTCTTCCTGCTGGTAGTAATAATGAAGCGATTCCTATATAAATTAAGACTATTAGTTCAATATGTATTTTATAAAGTTAATAGAGTAGTTTTTGTTTTGTTTGAGTATTCATTTTTACCTAAAGATGCGACAGCAAGGACGATCATACGTTCTGATCTTAACCTTGAGATGATGGTTTTGTATAAAAACGTCTTCCCGGTTCCTCCTGGTCCATATACAAAGTAAAAATTGCCTTTTTTATTATGCACAGATTCAATTACCTCTTCATAGATTAATCGTTGTTCGGGATTTAACAATGAATGAAGCTGTTGATGTTCAACACTACTCTTCTTCATATCACAATCTAATGCTTCTCTGATGAGACGATTGTCCAAGTTGGTTAGTAATTTTGGGTTAGGCAGCGGCAGATCTTGAAACTCTGATAAAGATCTTCTATGCCTACTTAACAACTCTTGGATTTCTAGCAAACAATAGTTCTGGAGCTGTTCATCCGTGAATTCCAATTCGGGGTATTTAAAAATTTTCCTTTTCTTATGGAGGATATCCTCTGATAAGAACTGCCAGTTTTCTTCCCATAATTTTAAAGGCCTACTGACATCACAAAATAACAAAATTCTCACAAACATGTCTCGTAGCTGTGGTTCAAACGCCCATACACTTGCTTCTGATATAACATGCTTCCATTAAGTGTCATCATTTAAAAGGCCATACTCAAAACAGGCTTCTTTGAATGTGGAACATAGTCTGGTGTTAACTGTCATGAGATTTTGAAAAGATTCAGGCCTTCTCACAATGTTCAATAGCATTCTAAGATAATATCGTTCTCCAGAAGCCGGGTGAGAGTAAACAATCCTGCCAATGCATCTTTTACGTTTTCTTTGTTTCCACATTTTGTCTTTCTCATGCCACACATAATGTTGAGGTATCTCAGCATATGTATATGCTCTCGCTGATGTATCACGCTTGTTTAATTCAAACCAGTCAGTGAACATAGTTATGTCGATACCTTCCTTTTGAATTAAGGCGGGTAAGCTTTCTGAGTCACGAAGTGTGATTGCGTTCTGATTTGGCAAGTGGTAATTCAGTCTCATTACTGATGGATATGAGTAATGGATATCATATGAAAAAAAACGCCGGACAGCCTCACATGGAGCTAAGAAACGACAATTCAAATAATTTTTTATTTCGTCCACCTCCAAAACTTGGACATTTCCCAAATCACCATCGGTTGTAACATTCTCTTGTATAACAATTGTAGCTCTGTCGGGCCCTTTATTTAAGTACTTAAATAAGTACTTAATTGCCTTTGATGTTGCACCATTCTACATTAATGTGGGCGTGGTACTTCATGAGGAGATAACGATTGTGATGAACGACATATCTGTTATCATATTTAAACTTTCCTTTTATATGGTAAGCTTTATTATCCCTTCGACGATAAATAGCATAGCCATCACTATCAACTATTGTTTCTTCCACAAAATGTTTAGGAAAATGTTTCGAGCACTTACCTTCAACTGTACATGGGGCGTGTTTAGCGTCTTCACCGAAAGGTCCATGTAACATAAATTCAGTTACTATTTTATATCCTTCTGGATCACTTGATTTACATGGTATCTCTGCTGTAATCATGTCATCTATCTCGCGTGCGGTTTTGCATTTCAACTCTTCTTCTAGCCATAATAGGATATGAGCGTGTGGGAGTCCACGTTTTTGAAATTCTATGACATACACAACTGAAAAGAAATGCAAGAAAAACATAAGTTGGTGCATGCATTTGACGTAGAATAGTAGAAATTTACATTTTGCATCAAGTTGTATTACCTGCCCGTGAAGTACCAAAAATATGGTGCTTTGTAAGATCATCTAACATCTCAGTTAGTTTAATCTTGAATACACGGGTCGCAATTTCTGGACGGTCATTACCTTTTTGGCCCAGGATGTGCTTTAACATTTCACTAACCTCTGGCCATTTTGGATTGGCGGTGAAAGTGATGAACAGGTCTGGATTTCCATAGGTTCGACATATAGCCATAGCGTCTTGGTAGTTTTGCATCATATACCTTGGGCTGCCCGTAAAACTCCTTGGTAGAACAATCCGTTTCCCGAGGCCTGCTGCATTTGTATCACCCCTTGTTACAGCGTCACAGAGGTTATGATATAGATCCACTCGTAACGTATCTTGATTTTGCCTAGTCCATTTAAGTCTTTGCTCCTCAACAGCCGCGTATGCATCCACCAGGTATTGTTGAAATAATCGCCCACCTCTAAGCAAGGTAGTACCTTGGTTATTTCGCTGTTGTATTATGTACGCATAGTACTCTTTCATTGTGAGACAACCCCTTTTAGTTTTGCGTGCACCTGTGTTCTTGTGATAATGTATTTTTTCATGAAATCCTTCTTCTCCATATGGGAATAACAATGGATATTGGAGGGCCATGTATTCTGAATGCAACTCAGAAATACGTTTCAGACCTTCATCCTTGTTACTTACAACAATATCTCTCGTAGGAATACCATCACCAAAGTCGTTAGTAATTAGAGCTGCTATTTCAGGCACAGTCGGTGCGTTGTATTGCCATGATGCACTCCGACCACTTAGCAGGCGTAATTCAAACTTTGATGAATTCTGGGAGTTACACCAATCCCTGGCCATTCGAAATGCCTTGGCAATTGAACTTGATTGGTCGAACATTTGAATCAGGCTTGCTACTATCTTTTCATCCACCACTTCTCTACTCTCCGTGTCTATAAAAGCTTCCATCCGGTTTTTTACTTCATTTCCAGTATCATAAAAGTATAGTTGTGCATATTTGGGTTGAGTACCCCTTGTAGGCAGTAGAGAACCTATTCGATGATAGCTTTGGCCATTTATTCTAAATGTATATGGTGCCCTGCCAGTATTGATTGAATGATCTATTTTCGCTCCAAAAGAAGTGTAGCAAAACATGCCATTATAGACTCTAATTTGTTCTTTGAATCTTAAAGATTCAGGATTGTTATAGTCCATCAGCTTGTTAAGAGGCGAAGGTGCTTCATTAAATCTGGGGAGAAGCACCTTACCTTCTTGGCAGCAAAGGGAGAATACTGGGTTGCTAGTGTTGGATCCTTTGTCACTTCTCTCTTCGTACCACATAATTGCCTTGCAATTTTGACATTCAAACGATGGAGGACCAATGTTATGATAACCCACAGGAATACCTTGACAAAATAGGTAATTATTAGTGTAAATAATAATATTTTATAAATCAAATAATAGGGTTCAAGATTTATAACATATACAATTACCCGTAGATGCAAATGCAGCTCGTTTCTGGCTTTGTTTTGCTACACGCAGATAGACTGGTCCTGTAAGAAGCAAGGTAATGGTAAGAAACACTTGTATGAAATTAAAAGTTTACCAAATGCATAACAATTTTTAAGATATATTGACTTTTGCTATCATTTGCTTAATTAGTCACCTGAAGATGTTCTTTTTTTGTACGTGAAGGTACTTTTGGAAGTAGAAATCATTTGGCTCGGTGGCACATCTGTTGAAGTACCTATTGGGTGCATCACTTGATCTAACAAATTATGTTGTAAATGCAACGTTAACAAATCAGGCATGTATTTTCTCAATAATTTTCCTAATTACATATTTCAATTAAATGTTTAATGCCGGTGTTTACCTGTAGATGATTCAACTATTTCTGCCAGTTTTAAACCACAATAGCTTTGTACTCTGCCATCTTGTCTGACTATTGTTTTTGAATCAATGATGACAGATTTGTGCAACATGCCTGACATGGATGGAACTTCAGCATCTTTGGGTCGTGATCCTGTAACACACACACAAATATGGGTTTAAACAGACAAATAATTGCAACTTATGAAAACTTGTAAGTTTGAATTATACTTTTATTCATATTTTTTTTATGATCTGCTTTACTTTTGTAACACAGAACATTGCAATTTTGGTTACATATAGAATGAATATGTCCAATAAACCATCTTTTGGTATTCTGTTGCTGAACTTATGCAATAACTGTCATAACCAATGAAAAGTCTTCCATTTGTAGAGGATGTTAAGTGTGCCCAGGTTAGTAATAGTTTTAATATTTGTTTTAATAATGATACTAAATTTCTAAATAATTCATCATTTTTGGGTTTTAGTTAACAATTCAATATTCGCATTTTGGTTCAGGTATGTATATATATCAACGATTGGTTTAAATGGATGGAAACATACAAATTTTTGCGGAAACAGCAACGATATAACATTGGATGTAAGTATCTTTCAACCCCAATAGTCACACAATTTTATCCATTACATTCAGCAAAATAACCATCAAACTTAAAAATACATAATTTATTTTTCAATATTTAGTTGAATTGGGATATTTCAAATGCAAATTTCGGCTAATCTTCCTGACTAAAGTCAGTACCATAATCATCTTGAATATTTCCATGAATTGAGCTACTTTCGTTCAATTGTGCTTCCACATTTATTGTTGTCTGGCTTGTTAGTGACCATAATGAACGCATACTTTTCATTCTTTTGTGTTTGGATTTGAAATAAAACTGTCTCAACTTCTTTGTACTTTCAGCAAGTTCTATATCAGGGTTTTCTTCAACATGGCGCTTTTCTTCTTTTAGCCTTGTAATGATTTCTTGAGTGTTCCCATCAACTTTTGCACCTCCATTTTCAGCCTATAATGCAACATAAGTTTGTGCCCAACATAAAAAACAAAGTATTAAATTCAAGTTAATTCTGACCTGGAGAGTGCTAATTAATAATTGTATACTCCTCAGCTTACGATATGGCCAACGCTGAATACCCACTTCTCGACAGTGCCTTTTGAACATACTTAAACCAATATTGAACTCTTTTGCAGCTTTTGCAATTGGCATGTAGTAGTATTGTGCTATCATTTCTCTAGTGAATACCATGATGTTGAAATATGAATAACAACTGGATGAATTGGGAAAGATAGTATAACATGACTTTTAAAGGTCTTGGAAATCTACTGATATTCCATGTAGGTTAACAGATTTTGTAACTTATATTTTTCCATAAACACTATTTATTATATATTTAAAACAAATTTTGTAACTGAATTTATTCTGTTCAGTGACCCTTCATGTAGGACGCTTGTGTAACAGTTATATTTTTTGTTGATCAATCTGTCTATGCAAGTATAATATCTATCCAATAAGGTATTACATATTTGATTGATATAAAATGATGGCAGTTTTTTTTTTTTTTTTTTTTTTTTTTTTTTATTGTAACAGATACATATTCACATCAACGTCTCATGAACAACAAATTTTAAACACATCAAAGGAGGAACGCTGGGTACACAACATGGTAAGGTTTTAAATAGGTTGGTTTGCATTTCTCAGAGTTGCGTAAGACAATGAAACTATTGATTAAAAAACCGCATGTACAAAAGTATAGAATATAGGATTTCATTCCTTATAAATTATAAAAATAGTATACATATCTCATACATTGGGTTATTGAATATGAAAAACAGAACAATCTTGTATATTATAGATAACATATTATTTAAACCACATACAGACAATCTTTAATATAGAACATTTGCCTTTAAAATTTGTTTAAAAAAAAAAGAAAGATCCCTTATCGCATGCATTTGATCAGGTTCAACAACTGTCTCAGACACAGTAGATCCACTTCAATGTACCTGCAATCAAATATTAACACAAAAGAAACACCAGTTCCATATTGGGTAGGGGCAATAAATCATCAATCATAAAAGAAAAATAAGACATAGTCCTATGAATCAGTTTGTGGGGTTATATCGTTGAAAGAACAATAACAAATAATCCCCAATGAAGTTATAATGAAACATATTATTCATGTTCTAAGTGTCTATTTTAAAAAGACATCTTGGTATGCACCCTGTGGAAACTCATTCTGAATCTGTTACCACAAACCTGAAAATTAAATATAGAAAGGAAACCATGTTAATACATGGACAAATGTAAGATAATTGGTGAAGAAAGGGTGTGTGTAACATGTGCTCACCGTTTTGGCTTCTTATTGGCAGGTGGGGCATTAGCTTCTCCTTGGATATCATCAGCAGGAATCACTTCAGTTTCAGTATCCGAATCTTCGATGTCTAACCTACAAACAATTGAATCATGATGGTCATGTTAACTTACTTGTTTTCTTTTTTCTTTTTTTTTTGGGAGGTAAATATTATTTGACTTGCGTACTTCTTTTTTTTTCTTATCCTCCCTAGGCTTAGCTGGTGTAGCAACTGATGGATCTTTCGGATGTGGATTGGATGATGACCCTCTAGCGACAGATCCATCATCAACAGTGCTTGAGCTACCGCTTTCCACCGTTGGTTGGTGCGGGTCTACCGTCCAGCAGGTAAAACTCTCAAAGCTTCCATACTCATAATAGGTATGAGTTTTGATTTCAAACACTTGTGTTGTGCCGATGAGGTTGGTTATAGCAGATGGCAAGTTTTCGTTGTCTTCCAAACCCTGTATGGTAACGTGTGAGTAATGGAGATTGGTAATGAACATGAAATTTATAAATATACCTCATCATCATCGCCCACTATTGCTGCAGCTGGGAACTTCACCAATTCAGTTGCAGGGTCATCAAAAAGAACTACCACAGTCTGTTCAGTATCATCCGATATACCAAGCTCTAGGCGATACCTGATAGGGTTTGTTGCAGACAGCATGTATCAAGGTTAGTCATGTTATATATTGAATGAAAATGTACGCACTATTAGTAACAAAAATAACATTACCTTAATACTGGGTATTCAACTGGCCTGTCACACGCATCACACCAGAACCGCCCCTCCTTTCTGGTAATACCTTTTTTTGCATTTTTCACCTCCACATGATGGATAATTCCATCCCTTCCTAGTCCGCACATTTTCGATCCAGGCCTTACAAATGAAAGTTGCTGACTGTGTAGGAATAAGGTATGGCAATATTAGGCAGAGGAATGAGTCTAAAGGCACGGCAGCCACAAAAGAATACATACATCATTTTTTCGATTGCGAGACCATATGAGGAGATTCTCAATCGTCCCTTCCCTTGGTTCAGAGTTATCTGCACGGGATGCTACTCTTGAAGCTTCAACACTGCTATCAAACAGGTAAACAATTTGGTAAAACATATGGAATATTGGAACTTTTCAATAATAAACATTAAATTGATACATATTCAGACCTGTTCCCTGATCTCAACTCTTTAATAGCAGGCATCTCAACATCATCAAGTATCATGGTAGATGAACTACTGGATAAATATAACTTATCTGGAAGGTAACATTATAACTTAAATTAGAATGTGAAAGTTGCGTAACAGGAATAACCTAGTTAGTTAAGCCCAACTCACTGTTATAGTGTTTTGCAGATGTGCAGGTCACCACAACAGGAAGCAGACCTGAATATTTTGCTTTCTTGTCAATCAGTATATCACCAAGGCCTCCCCATAGAGTCACCCGTATTGATTGCCCCCTTGATGCACAAAAAAAAATATTACAATAAACGGTAAGTTACTTGATAGATATTTCTTAAAAAAGAAATCAATTTTACAACATCGTTTGAAAACATAAATATACCAACCTTTGATTGGCCAGGTAAAAATCAAGGTTTTTTGAGCCTGTTTTCGTGTAGTTCATCCTCCCAATATTTGTTACATATCCTACAACATCTAATAGCCAACATATTTTATGCCAGGTTAGCAACATTATTTTCAGAAAATTTTTTTTAAACGTACATAACTAAACAGGAAATTACCAATGAGATACTTGTTGTGTGTAGGTACAATCTGCTCTAAATCCACCATTTGTAAAGGATACCTAACAAATCCTTGTTGCTTTACAACAGCTTTCCTTATCATTGTCGATCCATCAAATTGAAGCATAAAGGTATCGTCCTTCCTAATACGAAAGTCCTCCCTGTTTTGCATGACGATAAAATTTTTAATCGAATACACACTCCCTTCTTTTAACCTCAAGAAATTGTGAACCACAGTCCCCTTGGCAGTACAATGAATTACACCACCCTGCGAAACAAACGGGTTAAAAATGGCTATAGATTCTTATTTACTTTTCCCTATATTTGTATTACACAGATTCTTGTAAGAGAAGGATGAATATACCTTTGCATCAGACACCAAAAAATCAGTGCTCAAGTACCGGCCAGTAACAACATTCACATCCCACATCCTACACAGCATAACCACAATCGGTCCAGTGACATCTAGCTGGAGATCGTCCAGGAACAATTCAGACTTCTCAATTCCAACTTCTGCAGCCATGAATATTACAATTTCTGGACAGTGAGTCGAATTGATGATTACAATTTGTGGACAGCCAATGGGTGCACGCATCATTTATGCAGCCTACATTTACCATAGTTGTAATTATAGGTCCATTTGTATTCTTTGGGGAGGTTACAAAATTAGAGTCCTTTACCATTCCACAATAACCTATTTGATGTAATTGCATTCAATACTCTTTTACTTATACGTGTATATGCATATACTCTACATATTGCTTGAACTACCTTGTACCATACAACCCTCTATGCACAATCACTCTTCCACAATAAATTAAGCCATTGAATCTTTAGATATAATAGATTTGACCAAATGAAAACCATGAGGGGCACTCAAATATTAAGTATACTCAACAACACACATTAAAATGAAAGTTACTATTAACTACGTATTAAGTATACTCAAGAGTTTTTTATATATTTTTATTTTTATTTTCAATTTACTCCATTCCGCAATACAAAATTTAAATGATGCTTGCAAAGAATTATATACCACAATACAACACACGTAACATATATAGCCAAACTTGACAACCACATAAGATTAACAGCCAAGCTAAACATAAACAGGCCATGGGGAAGGGACCATCATCCAACGAAATGCCAAGGAACTCAGGCCACACCCACATGGAACACAAGCAGTAAACACACACACTGTTACAATTATAATTTGGCTCACACCGAGACACTAGGTCCTAAACACTCTTCCAAAATTCTCACAACAGCTTACACTTTCATATCCGTGCATTGCGAACACTTTTTTCCTCACAAACTATGTTACCTCATCGCCAAATATGCATTTCCCAGGATCCTCATCCACTGAACCCAATTCACTTTATATTTATTGGATATAATAAAATGATTTTAGGCTTTTATGAATGTCGGCTTATTATCCACAAAAAGGTGTAGATTGGCTTATTATTGTTGGGATTTCATATTGATTAAACCATCAATACCAAGAGTACGCAGCGGATGGATCTATGTTTAATGTTATGAATTAAAACACATAATTAAAACACATAATAAATACTAACCTCGAATCTATTGAAAAATAGATAAGCACCAAGTCTTGACCTTGATCACGAACACTCCAACGGATCTCATATCACCATGAAACCCTAATCAACTATAGTAAGTTGATTTCTATCGAAAACTCACACTACACGTCTAACAAGAGCGTTAGGATGCTAGTGCTTACTTCACGTATACAACCAAACAAACTTGTGTTCTTGTTGTAGTTTAAACACGATCGAATACTAAATAAGTAATACGTTCGATGTGTACAAAAGAGTAAAGCAGAAACTAAATAACAAGTATATAATTTCTTGGCTTGATATGTATGACTTTTGTCAAACAAAAGAAATTAGCAATCTGCCAATCGGATGGGACAAGTAGAAAAGAGAAAGTACTATTACGTAGGGTATAATAGTATGGAATGTGTCGTGTGTTTTAATGAGGCCAATGGGTGTTTATATAGCACCCCAACTTGTCCAACAAGTCATTATTATTCACTCCATTAATTTGCCACAACCGACACATAGCCCCCTCCTAGAACCTTCCCATAACTGGCCACATTGGAAGGAAGTCCGGAAGTTTCGTTTTCCGACATCCAAGTCCCTCTCTTTTATATTTAACATATATTTAAATTAGTTAAAGCGTCTAACGATTTAAACTAATAACCGTTAAATTATTTCGTGAAATATATTAATTATAATTAATAGTATACATTAAACATATTAATTATATTTAATAAACGCTCTCTAAATGTATACTTGTGTGCCCCAATAGGCTCACGTAATTTCTAGCCGTATAACCTATTGATTTACGAACGCATAACCAATAGCTCCCACTTGCGATCGTAACAATCAATAATGTATACTAACAATGCTAAGCGTCTAGCAACACCGCATTGCTCCTAGAAATACCTGAGTGTGGTTTCATAAAACAACTAGGTAAATGGTTTACAATTTTAAATTATCCTTTTATTTCAGATACTTGTTGAACTATGGATATGGATCAAAGTCATTCCATATTGCTCAACTATTCTGTTTCTCGTTTTAGAAATTAATCAAGATTACCAAACGTAAAACAAGCATCATCTTGATTTACACTTTGGGCACGGCCATGCAAACATCTGATTAATTCAGCGAGGGGCCCAGTAGTATCATGCTCCAGAAGACAAGTGGAGGAACAAATTCTATTTTGACTACACGTGTCATTCATGTGCTTCAACCAACTTCTGAGAATAGCCGTTATAACCACCTTGTTCAGGATAACGTTTGACTATAGTCAAGAAGAAAGATCTACACATGCACGACCTGCTTGCATCTCAAGTCAGAGGACAAATAAAATAACCATTTGCGAGATATCACTTAATGACGCCGATCCATAAAGTGATGACTCGTGGGTTGGGGAAATCCAATATCCAAAGCACGTGGATAACATGTGAGTTTGGCGGACACATCCTTAGTATTCAAAAAATATAACCAATCTCTCACATTTGCCTTAATTCAACAATACTCCCATATTATTGATCGACAATGGACAATTTAAAGTAATAAATTACTTATGGATTAAACATGCAAATATAGGATACAATTAAAATATGAATGAATAACTCAAGTACCACGTATATTAATCATCAAAATAATAATTGTTTTACATATCCCATTATCCAAATACTAAACACAGATTCGCATGAGACTACTTAGTAAGTTAAAATCCAATGTTCTTAACATGATCAACTTGTAAGGTACAAGACAGCTAAGTAGTCATCTGAGTAAACTTTAAGAGTACTTATTTCAAACTCACAATAGTGAAAGTTTGAATAACATGATAAGCGTCATTTTGTACGTGCACATTCTAATACACTAGTATTGCCATGGTGCATTCCATAGAGTGTTTGAAGCTAGCACAACACCTATATGAGACAGTCATCTCAACAGCTTCTTAAACCGTAAAGTATTCTTGTCCTTTAATGTGTATTGCAACAATGCTCTCAGCTGAGCATGTCTAGTCAACAATATCATCATTCGTGATGAAATCCTACAATGACTAGGATTGAGTATCCACTCAATCAGACTAGCATCAGTGTATACAATAACACTATGCTCTTAAACGATTGAACCTTTCTTTGGCAATGTTTGGTGCATTTCTGAACTTCCAGGTTCATCCAATAAGACATTTGTTTTAACAGTCATCTAAAGACTCTCACTTAGATACTGTTGTTGTTAACTCACTTTGCACTCATGCAAAAGTTACAACTATCCCCATACACTATTTAATGTACATGATGAAAACTTAGTAAAACTTAAGGTATCCATCCATGTGTTAAATTATCGCAAGTGAAATATATCCTTTGAGACTTGCTCAATGATATGTTACATTGTGTTATACTTAATTACCGTACATGTTTATCACCAGAAACATTTATTCCAAGATTGTATGTTCTAATTCCTAAATCTCTGAAGTGAAAACTATATTCCAAGTCGAGGGATAAAATCTTGCTCGCATGGAAAATAGCTTTCAATATGTTGCACGACATATTAGATCTAAGGAACAAACATAGTACTCCCACTTGCTCTCAGGTCAGGAGTTATCTTATTTTAATCAAAATCAAAATATTGATTTACAAAATATTGATTTACAATTAAACTTAAGATCTCAGCCACTAGGTCCTAAACACTCTTCCAAAATTCTCACAGCAGCTTACACTTTCATATCCGTGCATTGCGAACACTTTTTTCCCCACAAACTCGCCAAATATGCATTTCACTTTATATTTATTGGATATAACAAAATGATTGTAGGCTTTTATGAATGAACATCGGCTTATTATACCATTCCGATATAGATCTATATGGATATATCTTAAGGTAGTAGATAGCATCAATAGCATGGTCACAATCATCTTCAAAAAGATCATATTCCACACGAAAGCATTCTTATAGCATCTACATCATCAATAAGACTTATATAAGCTAGCTATATATACGAATATGCTCTGGGAGCTAGCTCGTTATCATGTTTCGAAGCCGTTTAACCATATTCAAAAAGTATAGGCAGCTTTTAGGAGGTGAAAGTAGAGACACCTTAATCAGTTTTAAAAATATTGATAAACATAAGAAGTTTATCTCCATATGAACATTTAAATTTCAAACTTTTAAAGTGCTTACTAATTGTACAAAAACCAACACAACATCTTATATAACCTAACCTTCACAAACTAATCACAATTCATAAAGCCTAAAATTAACACTACTATATCAAATCATAACAGAAATAACGGACCTCTTTTGTTATGTAATTGAAACACAATTTGATGAATGTGTGATTTTGTGAGTGTAAAAATGGGAGGTGAGGAGTGTGAGGTTGAGGAGTTATTTATATATAGTCAAGATATGTATTTGTGTTTAAGTAAATAAAACTGGGATTATTGTTACCAGCCTTGTGTTGGCTCCAATGGTTACGGGTTGGTTGTGTAACCTGGAGGTCAGAGGTTCGAGGCTTGGTATTGGTGTTGGTTGGCAATTCCTAAAAAGAGTGTACAGCCCTAGGTATTCTAAAATACCTTTTTTCATTTTTCAAATACCTTTTCTTTTTAAGTTTTTTGTATTTATAGTTTTATACCTTTTAATGGTTATCTTATTCTAAAATACCTTTTTTCATTTTTCTTTTTAAGTTTTTGTATTTATAGCTTTATACTGTTTAATGTCATTTTTCTTTTTAAGTTTTTTGTATTTATAGTTTTATACCTTTTAATGGTTATCTTATTCTAAAATACCTTTTCTTTGTAAGTTTTTGTATTTATAGTTTTATACCTTTTAATGGTTATCTTATTCTAAAATATCTTTTTTCATTTTTCTTTTTAAGTTTTTTGTATTTATAGCTTTTAATGGTTATCTTTGAAAGTTAAAAGTGTGCGATTAAAGTTGGTTGTGAGTAGTTAAATTCCTTTCCTCTACCTTTTTGAAGTTCCTGATGTATATCAATGGGCCCTTGCGCCTGCGAATATTATCTATTCTTATTGATCTAATACAGAACAACTGGGCTTGTTTACCAAGCTACTGTTAATCATTTTCTATGGGGGCCGAGATGGAATGGTTAAGCCTTAAATTGGTACGTTGATGTATATATATATATACAACTGATTATCAAACAAACACATATTTGACATAGATTAATGAACAAAATAGATCTAAAACATAACATTTCATTCATTAAAGGCAACTATGAATAACGACTTTACATCAATTAAAGCTAAACCCATTACATCAACATAACCACCTAACCAAACAATCTATTCAACCGCTGGTGAATTTGGTAACAGCCTTGGTACCTTCAGAAACAGCGTGTTTAGCCAGCTCGCCAGGCAAGACCAACCTCACAGCAGTCTGAATCTCCCTGCTCGAAAGAGTATTCTTCTTATTATACCTAACAAGCTTAGAACTCTCAGCAGCCAATTTCTCAAAGATATCATTAATGAATGAATTCATTATTCCCATTGCTTTGCTTGAAATCCCAATATCAGGATGCACTTGTTTCAAAACCTTAAAGATGTAGATCTTGTATGTCTCCACTGACTTCTTGTGTCTCTTCTTCTTCTTGTCTGCTGACGCGTCCTTTGATGGGAGCTTCTTCTCTGCTTTCGGTTTTGGTGTCTTCTCTGCTGCTGGCTTCTTCTCCGCTGCGGGTTTCTTCTCTGCTGCCTTTGGTGCCATTGCTATAAATTAAAATGATTTTTTTTAAGGTGTTTTTAGTGTGTGTGTGTGTGTGTGTGTGTGTGTGAAGAGATGATGAGAATGAAGTTGGTGTGGGGTTGGTTATATAGTTGGGTGGAGGTGTTTTGTGATTGGTTGGTTGTGTTTCACGCGGATCGGGAATGTGAACCGTTGGATTATTGGATGTGTTTTTCACGGTCAGGATTATTGGATGTGTTTTGACGGTCAGGATTGGTTTGATAACGATTTTGAAATTTTAATTTGTGTTTCAAATATTTTGACACAAACACGAAATGTTTTTTCTACTTTCAACTTGTTGTATTTAAAATACTATGAAATTATTTGATTTGCTATGTGACTTTAGTAATTAAAAAGACAAATTGCACAATAGTGTATCCAACTTATGCTCAATTTCATTTAACGTATTATATCAGTGTACTCAACTTATTTTTGATTGCAATGTAAAACGTATAACGGTTTTCTCAGTTATTTAATAATAAAAAAAATTACATGTTTCGTACTTATGGTTTATCCCAAATAATACTCATAGTCCCTATTTCATTTTAATTACGTCAGACATACATTTTCGTCCGTTTTTATACGTTTTCATTCGTTTTGTCTATTTTTATATGTTTTTATAAGTTTTCGTCAGTTTTCATACGTTTTTGTTCGTTTTTATACGTTTTCATCCGTTTTTATACGGTTTTATATTCTTTTTATGTTTTTATCCGATTTCGTCCGTTTTCTTACGTTTTTGTACCTATTTTTTTTTTGTGTTTTCATACGTTTTTATATGGACGAAAATGTTAAAAAAAAAAAAAAAAAAAAAAAAAAAAAAAAACGCATGTGAAAACGTAAGAAAATGATATTCAGCCTTATAAAAATGAGCGAAAACGTATGCAAACGTAAGAAACCGTATTAAAACGGATAAAAACGTATGAATACATAAAAAAGTATAAACCCGTATAAAAACTGACTAAAACGTATAAAAACGAACAACAACGTATGAAAACGATCGAAAACATATAAAAACGGATGAAAACGGACAAAAACGAAGAAAAACATATGAAAACGTAAGAAAACTATATTAAGACGTATAAAAATGGACATAAACTTATGAAAACGTATAAAAATGGACATAAACTTATGAAAACGTATAAAAACGGACGAAACGTAAGAAAACGGGCGAAAACGTATAAAAACTTAATAAAACGTATATAAACTGATAAAAACGTATGATACATAAAAATATATATATAAAACGTAATGAGTCGAAGACCTAAAAAAGTGCAAAAGAAGCAACAAATAAAAGGCAATGACATATGTAATGCTTCCTAAGTTGAATACATATGTTAAACTATGAAACGACTATATACTTCCAATACTTCCAATGGCAGTAAGAATAACCTAACTTGGCGCTTATCCAATTTACTACACAACTTATTTAGTGTCTGGTACCCGAATATTGCAAGTTTCTACTGTCAACAAACCATAAAACATAATGAAGTCATCAAAATAAGACAGTTTAAAAAAAGATTAGGGAAGGGAGCAATGTGCTACTCGAAAGACTTGAAATGTGATTCTTGAAAGACTTGTAATGTGCTTTTTTTTCATGCTATAAGTAAGAAAAAAACCATTAGCATCCCAAAAATCAGCCCTGCTACTATGTTTCGAAAACAGTAAGGTGTTGTTTGTCTCCTACTATAATCATTGACACTAATACCATTCAATCCAAGTACAACATGAAATACGATAGTATTGTCATGTTATAGAGGAGCTCAATCACGACCACGGCCATCATAACTTACTTATTACTTAATGTATCTTTTTCATTAGTCTATAGTTTTAACTTTAGAGGAAGCTAAATGCAAAACTTACTTGCGGATACATATCACATGAGACCAACTCTTTAACTTCTAAAGGCAATCTTTCCATTAGAAACCTGAGAAGCGAAGGGGACAAAAGATATGGTTAGCTTCAAAGAATAGAGCCAAAAGAGAAACATTGAGTTTTAGTTTTTTATAAGATAACTAAATGCACACCTCGTGATCAGCCACACTCTTGATGTTAATAGTCTGAACCTCATTGTGCTTTAAACCATACAATTTTTCTGCTATTACCATATCAACTACAGGCTCTTACCGGCCAAACTGTACCATTATGACCCTTTCATCATATTCAATAACAACCCTGTTTAGTAGATCAATAAATAGCAAACGAGTTGGGTTTGATAAACAAAGAAGAGTGGGTATATATTTTTATCAGCACAAAACATATGACGGCAAACCAACTGAAATCATTTTATTATCAAGTCGTATAAATTTTTACCATTTTTCTTAGTAATATAACAGGTCTAGCTATATTTATTTTTTGTGAGCGAATAAAATGGGAGACGCTACCTGAATATCGCGGAAAGAAGCCTCCTCGATAGCTAAGTTAGAGGCCAATTATGCCACCTATTTGTACAACTTCATATTTCTTAGCAAGCATCTTTGCCTGGAATTAAATAAAGACAAATCTCAAGGACCGAGAAAAAGCGTAATCAAAAGATACAAATAAAACATGATTTCAAATGGAAAATGTAACTCGCGTTTTTATCGGGTATTTGTCTTTGTGCTTATATCTACCACACATTGTTAAGCAAAGAGTTGTATTTCATAAACATAGATGGTTAAGTCATTAAAATGACTCCATGGTATACAGGGCACTGAATTTAAGTATACTCTCACAATATCTTATTATTATAAGTTATATAGCTTAGATGGTTAAGTCATGAAAATGACTCCATTGCACATTGAAAAAGAATGCAATCTGATCAAATATTAAGAACATAAAGTACATATCACATATAGCCATAACTTAAAACAAATAGTCCATACCATATTTATTCAAAATGAGCAATTTGAGTTTTTGCGACTGTCCTTTCTTCAAACAATAACCTATCCATCAATGGGTAGCGGAAACCAACAAACCTGCATTAAATGTGGGTGTTAGTATAAAGCAATAGTACTGAGTTTTATTAAACATGTGCTTTAATCCACATGGTTATGCTATCCTTTCCCGTCGTCAAATGTTATAATGGCCCAAAATATTTTAGTTATGTATAAAGTTCCATACATGTAACAGACTGCAACATCTAACCCTTCCACGACATTACCATCTAATCCCCACGACATTACCATTGATTCCGTATACTTGGACTGAAAACTAAATAGGGGTTGTATGGACAAAAGTTTGGGGTATGTGTGGACAGGAAAGCTGCTTTAGAGGTTGTTTGCACAGTAAAACTACATGTAGAGGCTGTTTGGACAATTGAAGTATCAAATGAAGGCTTTGAAGTGCTTTTCTTAGCCTCGTTTGGCTTAATTACCTGTAAGAAAAAAATGTTCAGACAAATAGGTTATCTCAAACTTGGAAGTTAATTTGTGTAACTTTAACCCAAATTAAAATTCTTGGTAGTTTCACTGATAATCGTATTTACTTGACCCAACAACTCTAAAGCAGCTATTAATTAAGGATTAGTTAACCTCTAAGTTAAATCATAATCAAAATCACATACAATCGAATACGTAATACAAAACTATAAACGAAAGAAAAAGAAATGACTTGTTGTGAATGCATGTCCAAATGTCGAAAGAAATATAATACATATCTTGTAGGCCCATGCTATCCCAGATCATCTTATAACCTTGCATTGTTTCGTGTAACTTGTGGATTAAAAGGGGTATTCTTGTCATCTTCTTCCCGAAACTCATCACCTCCACTCTCTGAACCTGCAGCTACTTCCACATTGAGTTAAATCTTTTGGTGATATTAAATGATTGTAACAATTAAATTCAACAAGAATACTTAAATATAATAGTTATACAAATGTCCTTTTTGGTAATTTTAATAATTAACTCGTTAAATTATCTGGTTTGTCAAACACTTAAAAAACTAATTATCTGATTACTGCGATATCAAACAACACAATAACATTCAAATACCATGTTTTAAAATAACGTTTTGTAACAACTGATTATCTTATCATTCATTTTCAAAACGTATAATCTATTTTTATTTTTCAATAAGCACTCCCAAACACCCCCTAATTGTGTCAATGATGTTAAATTTACAATTAAATTATTAACATGTTTGTTAATGGCGTAAGTTAAATATAGTGTGTTTTGAGAAACTAAATATATTGTATTTTAGTTTCTTTGGTATTTAATAAATAGCGCCCATTGTGACCCACGCCCATTTAAGCCGTGCCCGTTTTTTAAAAAGCGTCCGTTTGGTCCGTGCCCGTTTGACTCGAACCATTTGATCCGTTGCACGAACCCGCCCGACCCGCCATTAAAGAATGAGTTTCATGGATGATTGTTAGCATTAATGCATCTATACAAAAAAATCAACTCAATTATGATAACTCAATATATAAACTTAACGCATGAATGCATACTAGCATGTATATGAAATGCTTTGATGAAACTAAACAATCACCAAACACTTTCAAGTTAACATGTCTCTTCATGTCATGCTTTAATGAAACTAAACAATCACCAAACCCTTTCAAGTTACCATGTCTCTTCATGTCTTTAAATTGAATTGTGGCAAACAAAGAGACATACTCGAAATTGAATGGTCTCCTTAAATTTGGAAGTATACAATTATAATTATAATAAAAAAAAGTTTATGAGTTTTATTGATTGAGCAAATGATTATGAGCATTATTTAGCATTAAATGACAGTTAACCTTGCATGAAAATTGAGTTAGTGCACGTTTTGTATTGCAAATCCTTAAGCCAAACAATTTGTGGTGTTTACATCAAACTCGAGACAGAGTTAGCAAGACTCGCGGGGGATACATCAAATTTGGTTTAACAATTCGTCTTTCATAAAATATCAAAAAACACGCACATAAGTTATATGTTAGACCCGTTTCCCGTATACAACTAGGCCCCACTCTTGATGAGTTGAATAAGGCTTGTTGTGATTGGTTAGTCAATGAAAGTTACGTTGTAGTCAAACCCGATAGCCAAAGTATTGTATAATGTGGTTATGAAGAGTATCATGTGTTATATATATAATGAAAATATACTTGAGGGACTTAAGTTGTAATGTGTTAAATAAGTTATAAGTGTTGAGTGGCCAAAATAGAAGCAAAGAGACTTGAGGGGCTATTCTTGCCATAAGCCCAAACTTGTGCCTAGATAAGTTTATCCAGGGAATTCTAGAGAAATCCATATCATTCAAGGGTGTTTGTTGAGGTCCGGTTTTGAGAGAGAAAAAGAGAGGGAAATTGGAAGGTTGATGAATAAAGAGTATGATGATGTTTATATGTTCCAATCCAAGAGTAAGATGCTTAGCTATGATCCACCCAAGTAAGTAATCTCTTTATCTAGTGTTAATTGATGAATTGAGAAGTTAGGGTTTATGAACCCTAACTTGGGAAAGATGGGTAAATGGTGTTTTAAGTATAATTAAGAGGTAATGATGATTATGTGATGTGTTGATAATGGGTTTAAGTTAGTAAATGATGGGATTGATTATCATGTAATCAATATATGATTATATGATGATTAGAGATGGTTAGAAGTAAGTTGATGGTTGCATAAACCATTGTTATAGTTATTATGTTATGTGTTTTAAGCATTTGTATGATGTTATGACTTAGGGTGTTTATGATGATGATGATAAGGTTGATGATGAGGCCTTGATGTGCTTAGCTTGGAGCTAAGGTAAGTAAAATGATGATGGCATGGTGTTATATGGATTACTAACATATCTGTGTTATATATGTTATAGAGGTTATGTGTTAAATAATGTGTGGCTTAGATATGCTTATATGATGTATTGAATGTGAGCTAAGTGACGTTATGATGTTATGCGTGAAAGTGGGACTTAGAGTAGTAAGCTCGTAAAGTAAGTGTTATGACGTATGTGATGCTTATATGTTTGTTGAAGTATAATGGTATGTTATGATCGTTTTACTTACCAAGCGAAAGCTTATGTGTTAGTGTTTCAATGTTTTGTAGTTTCATGCGATAGTA